>OX030960.1:6980850-7028350 GCA_943735955.1 Piscicola geometra
TACTTATAACTTTTTAAGGAAAGATTATTATATTTTAAATAAAAATTTACATTGCAGAAAAAAGTTAAGAGTTATATGCCGAATAAACTATAAAAAATCTTATAGTGATTACTATGAAAAAACTACCTCTTATAGGAGCTCACCAAAGTTTGCACCTCCCCTCTTGTCTGAGCCAACCCCTGCAAGTGTTAAAGTTTAACATTTAGACACATTTAACATTTCAAAATAACTAATCTACCATTTTAACTTAGTATAACTATACCATTCAATAAAATTAACTTGTAATATTTTTTTAAGTCATTAAAAAAGTCATTTAAATTTTGCATTGCTGCTAATTTCCTTAAAAACGAATTTACCTGAATATTTGTTATTCCCAACTTATTTTTCAAGGCTTCTAGTTCAGCCTCTTTTTTAGCAATTTCTTTTTTTATTTCATCTAAATTTTCTCCCATTTTAAAAATATTTTTGCTATTGAATTTATAGTATAAATTTTATACTTTACTCATTAAAGTTTATCAGATAAATGCAATTATTTGAGTATACATTCATATACCAATTTTTTTATTATTTATCAGTGCATCAAAATTTTAATTATCCTTTTAAAAATATAATTAAATTTAAACTCAAGTGCTTTTTTTTAAAAAACATTCAATTTACTAAAATTAACTTTTCAGAAGGATGCTGCGACAAGCTCACTTTTCAGAAATATTATAATTATTCATAATTTAACTTTAAATAGTTATATATGCAACTATTTTTTTGACAGTTTTTATAAACGATCACAAAATAAATAAAATTTCATTTTTTTTCAATCATTATAACCATATAGAAAATAATAAGAGGTGAAAAGTTTTTATAGAAGATAAAATTGTATGATTTTAATTTTTGTAAATAGATTTATTGTAGCATCTCTCTTTGCAAAAAGTGAAATTTAATCGTCTGCTTAGTAGAGAAAAATAAAATAACCTTGTTGCTTTCTTCAAGAATAAAATAGACGATAATTTTTTTTTAATGTCTGAAAAATTTAGAAGTGATGTAAGCCACAAAAATAGCATGAAATTTAAGTTTGATAGCAAATTTCATTGAAATTTTTTTTAATGTAGTATGTTTCTGTTTTATGTAAAAATTTTAATTCATACAATCTTGAGAAAAATCACGAAGTATTATTACACTCTCATAATCTTACATCACTAACTTTTTTCTCAGTTGTTTCTCATTTCTATGAGCATGTCAACGTGTATTCTCGCACGATTTGACTCTCTTGTTCCCATGGCTTTTTCCTCACTCTTGATCACAAACGGTTTCATAGCCCACTTCATGTTAGCTACTCCTAGTAAAATACCAACTATGGCAAGAATTAAGCTAACGACATTCGGAATAACATTCTGACTACTAGCTAAAATTTTAATTTTAATTTTCAAACAATTTAAACTTTATTGGGGAAAAATATATTAAAATATAATCGTATATGAGCTTTTGACCTCATTAAGTATTGATCCGTAAAACTTTTACTGAGAGTAAAGCTCAAAAAGTTTGTAGACTTGGTGTTTATTATGAAAATGATGCTATTTTCGAAAAAGCGAGGTTTAAGTGACCAGAAAAATAAAACGGAGATACTTCATTTCAGCCTATAAATTTAGATTTTTAGTACAAACCTTCGTTCCAAAAGCCAGTAACTATAAACAGAATGTCGTTAAAGTGAGGGAAGCTCTGTATATATGTATTGATAGGCTGAAGTGTGCATAATACAGATGATGAAAGACTTGTGTAGCCTTTTAATTCACCGATGTTATTAAGCTTTTTGTTCGTTTAAAAGTTGAGTTGGTCGCTCTATTGACACTGTATTAGGCCGCAGACCAAGAGTTTTGTAGCATAGGTTTAGGGGATTTAGAGTAAATTTTGACTGTTTGTTTTAGTTAGATTATTTTATTTATGGATTACTCATCTATTTTGAAATATCATTTGACTTCTTTACATCTATTACTCTTTAACTTATTCTCTATCATTGACCTTTTTGTTTTTCCCATTAGTTTTGTTATTTATTGAATATGAAGGGGCATTTAAACATCATTATATATTTATTTTCAGTCATAGCATTTTAATAATTTATTTAACTTAATGTTTGAAACTTTGAGAGTGTTCTGAGCTCAGAGTCTATTGAAAGATTTCTTTCCATGCTTATTGGAACCTTCTTCAATTTACCAACCACATGTTCTCCCTCAACACCCTTCCATTCATTGGAGACTTTATTCTAAATGTGAGTTTTAAATCATTTTAAAACTTTTTTTATTACACATAATATATGTTTATAAAATATAATCCCAAGACCATTTTCAAAAGTCAAACAAATTCATAAAAATTGAGGCCATGGTAGCTAAATGAGCAGCAGATGATTCTAAAATGATTAATAGCACTGCTTAAACTTTTCTGGTTTATCTTTCCATGTATTTATGTATACACACATGACCATGACATTTATCTTAGTGTTTTATGCAAATTTAAAACTTTAATGAATTCTTGGAGTTAATCTGTTTGTGAGGTTTATATTTATGGGCACCATGGTTGCTTCTTAGAATTGACATCTAGTATTTCTGCTGTATTCCAAGAAGTTGCAAGGTATTTCGAAAAAAACATTTAAATAATTTTAAAAAATTTTGCTTGCATTTTTTTTGTTGAATGAAAAACAAAATATTTATAAGAAAGCTTGTTTATATTATTGTAAATATTCGCAGATACTATTACTGAAACATAATATTCAAAGTTCTATGTCATTATCATCCAGTGCATACGGATAGAAAAGGCTTGTACCATGCACTAGGGTCATTTATCTTGCCAAAAACCATTTTCGAAGCATGAAGGCTCATGATGAAGGGTTTGATGTGTTCCATCAAGTATATTTTTTAGTCTCTGGAAAGTCTTCACACGTCGATTTTGCAGAATGCGAAACTTGAAAATACTAAATTCACACAGATCTTGTTTTTATAATTTATATTTTGAATCCAAACTTCTTTGGGGACGATAAGCCATTCTTATTGAGAATTTTTATTCATCAACTATCCTTCTAGCTTTTCCATCCCATTGACACTCGTTAACATCAATTGAAATCTTTTGTCTTACGACGCCTCCCTCTGATTTTAAGGTTCTTGAGTTTCTTAGCAACTAGAATTTAAAACTATAAATATTTTGTTTAACGTTCAAGCATTTGAAATAAAAATGTCAAGATAACAGTTTTTTAAGTTAACCCATTGACCCTAGCATTCCGCCTAAATTTTGTGGAATGAGCTGGTAATTGGTTAATCAAGATTTTTACTGGTTTATACTTCTAGAAAAAAAAAAATTCTCATAAAAAAGCCTTTTGTTCTAGAGCATACAGAACGAATCACTGCGTAATTGGATTCAGAAATATTTCAAGTAGATGTGAGTACCATAAAACTTTGGTGTTTCGAATACTCATCTGACAATCTTATTTCGTTTACCAGTGTTGACTGGAATTCCAAGAAAAATCTAAGCATATTTTTGTAAATAGCTTGCTATATAAAACTTAATTTTTTCATTTCCAAGAAGTTTAAAATAACAAAATATCCGCATTTATAAAAAAGAGTATGATTAAATTCACAAACATTGTTGTAAATATATGCTAGTTTAACCAACTAGTAAGGAAATGAACTTAAAAGAAGAGGCATTGAAGGGAAATTGTCTTTAAAACGTTTAATAACTGCCTATATCTTATATAAGCATACATGATCAAGAATTCCATATAAGTTAACCATAATTGTTTGTAAATGGCCTTGAAGCATTATCTTGAATTGAAGCTATCACAACACCTTTTCAAATAAACGCGTGTCCGTAATGTGTGTGTGTGTGTTTTTAAGGTAAAGTATTCAACAAAATAATTCACATGAAAGAAACAATTTGGTTACTAAGTGGCGTCTACCAAGGGTTCCTACACTCTCAAGTGATACTGTAACTTTATTCTAAGGGTGACCTTCAGTTGGTATGAAAAGATAATTGATATGAAAATGGAAATAATAAAAATCTATAATAGACTAAAAAATTTAAGACAATAATGTTTGATTTTCTGAAAGATTCCAACATTTGCTAATCAAGGGTTTAAGTAATGTTTATGCATTTCTATTCCTAGATTTATCGGCATTTTTGTAGTGGTTAACATAACGTAAAAAGTGATGAATGATGTAATGCAGACGTTGCATGATTAAGGTGACTCATCGTTAAATAATCTGTCTTATCAGTGCATTAGTCACAGTCGCAATCACCAACTGAATAATTTGAGATTGTGTCCCCATCAAGTACCCTCCCGTTGCCTGATTTAAAAATCAAAGTTCACGTATCACGACATTCATCAATCGTCATTATTTAGCCCTTCATCAACACATTTCCCTCTGCGCCAATCTGCTGCTATTAAGACAGCAATTATTTTCCTTCAAAACTAATAATTTTACTAATGATTCTACCCTTTACACTTGAGAAAATTGAATAAATTAATCTGCCCTGATTCGCTAACGCGGGAATAAAAGTGGAACTTGAGAGTTTGTCGTCTGTGTACGTGACTTAACCCATTTACTCAAATTTCACCAATCACAAAATCGAAGGATTTAGGGAATGAGTACAACAAATTATTGAGGTTGTGAACAATAGAGAATCTATAATCGATTGAGGTTTTGGATTGATGATTTTATTTTTGAGAAAGCTAGCTCGAGTGTCTCGACAATGTAAATATTCTTATTTGCTCTTATACTTAAGTATGGAGAGCGTATGGTGGAAGGAATAATCCATCTGGGACCTATCAGCATGTAAGAGCAGGATAGGCGAAATGCTGCAAGGAGTTCATTGCTCCGCTAATTGTTGTAATCACATACAGACTCCATTGTGTAAAAATAATTGAAGTCAGGACTATTCAGCGTATCCTACGATACATATAATTTTTAAACATCTGAAATTGAATTTAACTTTCTGTCTAAATAACTTTATTCCTAGCAATATAAATGAGCAAAATGAATATTTTTAAAACTAACGCATATTTCTTGTATTGCTCCATTATATTTACACGTTTCAACTTGTTCAAGTAAAACTCATTTTTCTTTACGTCTCGTTTAAATGAGCTGACTTTAATTGCCTTCAGAGAAACGGGTTGACTCACTAGTTTTCTTGTTACTAGCGATGATTAAACTTAAGAGTTTCCTTTATTTAAAAAGCTTTGACCGCTAAAAAATGTTGATTATTTAAAAAAATCTTTTTTTAAGTGCCTCATGTTTGCTGCTATTCTTCAAAAGAGCCGGATGCGTGCATCACCATGCGCTCTTCACTTGCTTTGAACAGATTTTTTTAATAATATGCCTTTCATTTCAATTTTTGCAAAACAATAAGTGTTTTGATTTTTTTAATAACGCAAGAATTCTCCCATAATTAAAGTTTTGTCTTTCCAATACTCACATATTGTCTCAGTTTTTTGTGATTATATTGCTAGCTTCTTTAGAACTTGAAAAAAATTTAATGTACAATGTTTAAAAAAAGATATAAAGAAAATGGTTACTGCACTAGAGTTATATGCAAAAAACTTGAGTGTAATAAAGTATTAGTGCCTTAAGCCATCTTTTAATACGTTTTGATGCTGCTTCCTCTCACTACTAGACGGTCACTACAACAATCTCTACTATGAGACTTTATCTTTAGCAGAATTATAAATACTACCACAACATGAACAGTTTTTGCTAAATATTCGATATGTTTAATAATTCGTATTTATCCTATATTCCTGAGTCGTGTGTACAATGCTGCCCTCTTCTGGAACGGCGTCTGCAATAAAATAGTGAAGAATCGCTTCAAATTTAATGAATAACCTGTGATTTGCTGTATGCAAATGTTCCAAATTAGAGTAAAATCAGAAATGACACTAATTCAAAGTTTGAACTTCAAACAATCTTCTCAAAGGCTCCACATCCAAGTCATTGCTGTCGTGATACTGAGATCATATAATCACCAAGTTATGCGACAGCGGCAGTATTCGATATTTGAACAGACTAAAACAAACTCTTAAAAAAAGAAAAAAAAGAAGAACCCTGGCACAAATTCTGGACACTCAAAACTGCTGTGAGTGGAAAAAAACAACTGACAGACCCGAGTCTTACGAGAAAAAATATTAATTCCCAAATTGTAAATTTTGATAAAATGCTTTAATAATCATGGCTAAAATTGTGTGGATTTTTATGATTACGAAGAATTCGATGATTTTTTCAGCTTTTCTTTAATACTTTGCAGTAAATAAGCGATTTTTAATGATTCTAAAACTATGAATGTATGTATGGAGATGTGACCACTTAAGTGTTTGTGGTTTCACAGGTGGCATGAAGGCTCTCGAGATTTACTAATCAACATTAAACTAGGGTTTAATCAACTAAATATAATTTTTTAAAAAGAGATGATAGAGAAAAACAGGAAAGAACGAACGATGATTTATGGACGGTTTAGGTTTAGAAGCCGTACTAAATCACGTCTAGCCGTTCTTAATTGAAAAACAGCGGTAGAAAAGGATGTCCAATTAATGCTACAAATGGAAGTGGTGTGGAATAGGAAAAACTGCTCTGTAAGTAGTAAAGCAAGTCATGAAGCCTGGAATGTGGCGTGGGTAGTGTTTGTTTTTGCTGCTGCTATAACTAAACATGCCTTTGTTTGCGTGTGTGTGCGTGCGTGTGTGTGTGTGTTTGTGTGTGTGTGTGTGTGTGTGTGTGTGTTTGTGTGTGTGTGTGTGTGTGTGTGTGTGTGTGTGTGTGTGTGTGTGTGTGTGTGTGTGTGTGTGTGTGTGTGTGTGTGTGTGTGTGTGTGTGTGTTTGTGTGTTTGTGTGTTTGTGCTAGTTAGTGTGTGTGTGTGTGTCTTTAGAAAAGTATAAATAACTTTAAAAATTATTTATTGGATAAAAAAAGATAATTCCAAGAATATTGATTTAATTAATATACAATAAAACGATTATTGAATTAGAGATAATTAAATTAATATAAGAATTACTGAATAATCAATGAATTCATATATTACCATTTCTGAGATATGTTTGCCAACAGTTGTGCATGTCTGCTTCAACTGTGGCTCAGTGCTTGCGGTGATGATAATAGTTTTTTTTAAAAAGACGTTTGTGGTTTAAACAAAGATAACACTGATGATGAATGTAGTGATGACTTTTGAAATTTCAAGAAAAGAAAGTTATTCAACTTTAAATCTAAATCTGACCTTTTCTCAGAAAAATCTTATCTGAATGGATAAAAAGTCTTCCGGATAAAAAGTCTTCGAATAAAAATCCTTCGGATAAAAAGTTTTCAGGATAAAAAGTCTTCAGGATAAAAATTCTTCGGACAAAAGTCTAGAACCACGAAAGTTGACTACAGTATTACCGTGTTGGTATTTCTATCTCAATGCCTTTTCTCAATTTTTCCTTTAAACCTTCCTTTCAAGTCTCCAAGTTTTACTGAATTGTAAAAAAATTATTATGATCAATCTTCAGCAAGCCTCCAGTTGGTATGCGCAAATTGGGAAAAAGCTTTAATTTCATAAGTTTGGCTTTAATAAATAGGATGCTTTAAATACAAATGTTTGAGAAAATACATTCAGTTTCATTTCTTCATTTTCTTAACAGTTTTGAAATTTCATTCATCATAGCACATGTTCCGTGACTGAGCATAATTCGAAAAAAAATATTTTCACATTGTAGAAAAATTGGCACAAATAAAATTTAAACACAGCAAACATCAGCATCAGTAATCATGATTGTTCCTTGGTTTATAGTTGCGTCGAATTCCCTAATCACCACACACAAAATTTTCTCAAACCAAATCATCTAAAAAAAACAAACTCTTTTATATATTATATTATTTCAACCACCCTTCCAATGCAAAATACTTTTTCGCTTTGCAATACTATACTGGTGATAAGCTCTTGCAGTTACAACTCTTGTTTTTGCCGGCGTAATTACTTAGTATAAGCAATTAGTTTCGGAAGCTCGCTCGTAGGTGGCTTAGCATTCGAGCTCGTATTTCTTCGGTGGTTTATGCGCCTTCTGTATGCATTGCAGCTTTGATTTGAGCGTGATTTTTTACGCATTCTGTGCATGCTAGCGTAAGCTTTCGCGGCCAACCAGTCTGCATTCTACATCGCTGTTTTATTGTTTCCACTGAAACCTAACAGGAATATTTAACAACCAAGATGGACTTTTTAGCATAAAGTTTACTCGTAATTTAATATACTTTTAGAAAAAACATTCGCTTTGCTTCCTGTATAGCTTTAATCATGATGAATATTATTATTATGATTGTGATGAATATGATGATGATGATGATGATGAGAATGATGATGATGATGAGAATGATTTTCATGATGAAGCGGACTCTTAATGGGATGCTAATGGTTCAGGTAGCAATACAGTTTCTAAATACAATAGAGTTTACAACAGAGGATAAGCTATTGATTTCCATGAGCCCCTCACATACGAACCCTTGTACGTCTGATGTTTGCAAGTAAGGGGTGGCGTTAATGGCATGCTGCGTCTCGAAAATATATAATGGCATTGATTGCTGCGTGGGAATCTTGGTAAAAGTAAACTTTTTTAAGAATCTATTTTCCAGATAATTTAAACTAAAAATCGTCTGCATATGTGTGAGAAACCATATGTTTGTTGCCGAGTGAGCTTGTTTCGATCTGTGTGAATTTTTAGTTTTTTATTTGTTCTGTGAAAGGCAAAGACTATGCTAAGTAACGCTTACGAAAATGGTTGAAATTTCAAAATAAATAAAAAAATCTGTTTAAAAGTGTATAAATAAGTATAAAACTTATAAATAAATAATATTTTTCAATTATTGAAACTGATTCGTACTTAGTTTCGGAGTTAAAAATTCGAGAATTATATTTAAAGAATTCCCAGGTGTGGCAAAAAAGAAAGAACACGCAAACCCTTTGACTTGTTATCTCCGCAATAGATCAGCGTGTCAAAGAAGAAGCAGATATAGAAAAATAGAACTAAACATATTTATACAATGAACCAAGAGAACACGAAGAATAACGAAAAAGACATCTTCAATAAAATATTACACATTTTAGTGCACTTACTTTTAAGAAACACTTATTCCAAATCCTTTGATGAATTATTGACTATTTTGAGACCATTATATTTTTTCACACATTTTCTATTCTTCAAGGACAATCTCCTTGAGAACGGCCTTCATTCATCCCCACCTGCATCGATTCTGTATGCGCTTGTACAATGCGGTGAAGCTGTTTTGGAATATTAAAAATATATATTTAAAATATAATAAAATACGATCTATTAAAATTCAGTACCACTGAATATAGGAGTTGAAGGAAATAAAAACTCATACTAAGAAGCCATATCTTTTCATAATTGAGAAATTTGAGCTGGCTTTAAGACAATTATAAAGAGTTTAAGATTCAGTACACAAATAATTGCAAAACATTTTAACAAAATGCAAAAACATGAGACTTTGTTGTTAAGTTACATGAGTTAGCAAGAAAGAAAGTGAAGAACCGAGTGAAATTATTTCTGGATCTGAATCAAACGTCTGCTCTTAGTTTACAAGTGGATTGTTGATTTGATAAAAAAAAAATTTCCCTAAGGCTAATTCTTAAGATTTCAACTCTGTTTTTTTGCTTGTCTAGTATTCAAGCAAGAAATATAATTTGTCTATTTATCGATTAAAAAGTGTTATGCTTTCACTAGTTGGCACGCATTTCAAAATCCAGAGATTTTGAAATTTTATAGTCTTTTTTCTGCCAATATAACACAAAAAACACATTTTATAACTTCTTTATTAATTTATCTGAGAAATACCTTATCAAGATTTCTTATCAAAATGTGAACTGCTCTTCCTGAGTTTCTGTGTCAGTCTTCGAGAGGCAGGGTGGGTTCCAAGAGATTTATTAGTTCTCGAATAATTTATGTCTGACTTTTTTCCTATCGAGCATTCATAGCATTAAATTGCGCCTAGATACACAATAGTTTTTTCAATGCAACCTTATCTCTACTGCCAAACATAAACTTGTGATGTTTATAATATTTATATCTTAAAAATATTAAAAGCATATATGTATATTTATATTTTGAATTAAGTATAAAAAAATTAATAGCATAAATATAGATTTAAAAATATTCTTTGTATAAATAAAAGTACAGTTATAACAATAAACACAATACTTATATATTTATATTTGGAATTTTTTAAATAACCATTTCTTACGTTTTATACTATAAAATTACTTTAAGAAGTTCGTTATAATGTTTACAAATAAATAAAAATAGTGGGTAACCCGCAAACGTGTTTGATTGAGTTACAAACCCTAGAACCTATTGATTTCATAGATATTGGAATAACCTATGCTCAAAGAGCCTGTGTTCCGTTTATCTTTTGCAGGCATTTAAAAGAAGCTTCAAAATGTCAAAACCTTCAACTTTTTTAGTTTTTCAAGGTTTCATTATTTTTATGATAATGAAATTACTCAGCGCAAACTATGCCATTGAGTCATTAAATAAAAATCCTTATTTATAACATTAAAATTTTTTTAAATACAAAAATAAAGATCCTTTCTCATAAAAAGAACAGTCTTAAAGTTCAAATGGAATTCTTTTGTTATTTATTTATAGTTCAAAGAGTTTCCAAACTGTTTAGTTAAAAGGATAATCCACCCTGGACATGATTCATCAGCAGACCTTTCATCTTACCAGGCCGTGGGGAATCTAAACAACACAGCCGAGCTCTTAGTCGAAATAATTAAGATGAAAAGCATAAACTTGCTAATTAATAATTTTCAAATCATTGTATTTAAAAAAATCATAAATTTTATTTTTATTCTTGTGCTCTAGTTTTCTAGTCGAATAATAAATTCTAAGGATATTTTATATAATTGTTTCGCACGGAAAGATCTCTATTGTTGATTTAAAAAAAGCTCAACCATAGTTGTTTTTGTTTTTCAAAAGTTCAACTTGAACAGACACACACACACATACACACACATACACACACATACACACACACACAAACACACACACACACACGTTCATTGACAATAGTTTTTTTTGTTTATTCACTGTACATTCTGCATCTTTATGAGTATATGGTAGACTCAACTGTATAAATGAAGTTTGTGTATGTTGTGCGTATGTGTGTGCATGATGGATGTTGTTAATGAACTGAATCAATCTAATTAACATATTGATTGACGTTAATTAACTATTTCACAATAATGAGAGTGGCATACATTAGTGTGGCACATTCACCTTGAAGTATGCATTGAAGTGACAGATACAACAATAAAATAAATATTTCTATCTATTCATTTATGATTAAAATAATTTTTATTAATATGCTTTCCCTTCTTTTAGTGTGATTTATCATTCCAAGGCAAACTGGGAAAAGATATTGGGAACAGCACATGATGCCAGCAATTCATTTCCCTAAATGTTGCTTTTCGTTCATTTTTGAAATGATGGAAACGTCTGTCTTATCGTCCATAACTCTTGTTTTTATAGCCTACCTCTAGAGTTCTCCCTTCAGATAACGGCATTTTGAGTTAGTGAAATCATCAAACTAATCAAGTTTTCCTAAAGATCGATATCTCTGCATAAAAATAGACGATATAAATAGTCTCTGTCTTAAAATAGCTATCAACGTTCTTTCATACAGTTTTCGTACAATCGCGTCTTAATTTTCTAAGATCATTAAATTAATCTACTAATTTATTAGAATTGTCAACATGAATATATCGTCGCATTCTATCTACGTATCTTGCGAACTTGTTCATTGTCATTTTAGAATCTTTTTGAGGCACTGGTTCGATATGACCTTCAATGAAACTGCTTTACTGCTCATCTAATCACTTTCAATGGGCTCAAGATTTTTTCTCCCAAAAATACACAGTTATTACTCGTTAACTATAATAATATTCGAAAGAGGTGTAAAAAAAACTCAATGATTTTTCCAGGTTGTTAAAAATATTTCAAATGTCAAATGACGAAATAACAGTGATTTAATATATATTTTCAGCTTAAAGAATTTATCATCCTACTTTTAATTATGTGTTTTCCAACTGTCTTGAAAATCGATAACTAGGAATTTTTATTTGAATGTCAGTCGAACGCGACTCATTGGTTACAAACAGTTTCTAATAATTTTCAATATTGAATAATAATTATAGAAAACACATGAAATACTGAATATATTTAATATTTGTTAAAACTTGAAAAAAATCTCAATTTTTATACCTGAAAAACCTTGTATAATGCGCATTAATGTGGATATTCAAATGTACTTATAACCTATAAATTATAAGTGAGAAAAATGTATCTAAAAGAAATTTTCGCTCATAAGAAAGGATGAAGCTTTGAGTTGTTTCAGATCTTTAAATTTATTGAAAGTCAGTACAATTTTAAAAATAATTTTTGGCAGCTCATTTGACTTGTGACTTATTCAATGCAAGACAAAACTTAATTACAGGGCACATTTCAGCCATAGATGACTTTCTTTTGGCCAGTACATTACTGTTGGTTATAATTCATGTAATTGCTTTCAGACGCACTTGTCGTGATTGCCGATCTGGGTGACATGCTTATGTGTGTGCTTGCATATCACGTGGATCTATTAAGGCCCTCTAAAGCTCGAAACACATCTATTAACGATGATAGGTCGGCAATAAACTTGAAGCGATCATGCTAGTTTAGAAGCATGATGACAAGAGGACTTGTAAATCGGAAATAAAAGAAACTTCATGACAGTAATTTACGTACTACCCTGTTGCTCATACATGCATTTTGTTTTCATGTTTTTTTCTTACATTTAATTCATACAAAAAGAGTTTATAAAGTGATTTAGTTGTCTAATAAGTTGAAAATCGATTTGCAATCTATCTGCAAAGTATTTTAGAGAGTAAGCAACATCTGTTTAATTAACTCCTTTCAAGTGCTTTTATAGGTTAATATATTAAAATAAATTAAACTAGTTATAAGAATAAGTTCATTAAGATAATTCAATAAACCACATTTATTGATTTCAGGAAAAAAATGAAATAGTAAAATGCATGAGGTATCTTCGAAAATCTTCTTGCTCCTGCTGTGTTTAAGCGTCTCTGAAGCATGTCCTCCAGCTTGTTCATGCGCGGGATCCGTGGTCAGATGCAGTGGAGTGGCCGAAATACCACTCCAACTGCCCTCGCAAACCACTCATTTAGACCTCAGCTACAACCGCATCCGATCCATCACGTTCGCATCGATGCAAGGTCTCAGGAGCCTGCAGGAGTTGAAACTCTCGCACAACCATTTGCATCTCATCGAAGAACTCTCTTTCTCCAACTGCACTTCCCTCCTCTCCATCGACCTTTCACACAACCACTTGGTCACTCTGCCAACAGACCTCGTCAGGGGCCTGAGCCGACTACGGCACCTCAACCTGAGTCACAACTCCCTTATCTTCAATGAACCATTCTACCAAAGAGACATCCAGTGCAATCTAGAAACACTGGACCTCTCAAACAACAAACTTACTGAACTAAAAGACAACGTGTTCCATCTTTTCAGGAAAGTGGAACATTTATACCTGAACTACAACCATCTCACCCGCTTGCAGTACGAAGACTTGAGCACTTTCGTCGACAGCCTCACAGAGCGCTACAACACCAGCATTCACCTGGATGGCAACCAAGTCGCCATCAGCATCGACTCCAGGTTCCTAGAAAACGTTTTCTGGAAGAAGTTCAGCATGAGAGGCTCCAACTTGAAAGACGTTGCTTTCCTGAGAGGTCTCAAGGCGCAGGAGATTGACCTGAGCGACAACGCTCTCGACATGAACACCTTCAGTTTCGACGACCACACCGCGGTCATTTGCGAGCACTTGCAACTCCGCAACACCAGTGTGACTGCCCTGCACAACTACCCCTTCAGAAACTTCAGAAAGCTGAGACACCTTGACTTGAGTCACAACTCACTGAGAGTGCTCGACGAGCAGGCGAGTGTGAACATGACTTCGTTGGAGCATCTGGACGCCAGCCACAACCACCACCTCTTCCACATCTCAGTCACATTCGGCATCGGCTCGAAGACGCTTAAAAGTCTCAATCTGAGTCATTGTTCTCTGCACCACCTCGACGCCATCTCCCTCTCCCATCTCTCCTTCCTGCAGCATCTCGACATCAGTCACAACCGTCTGGAAAGTCTCCCCAGCGAACTGAAGAGCGTCTTTTCCACCCTAAATCACTTGAACCTCTCCCGCAACCCACTGCACTGCAACTGCAAGATGAAGTGGTTGCCACAATGGCTTCAAAAAAACTCAAAAACTTCAATAATCCACCAACCAAGCTCTCTTCTCTGTCAATCGCCCTCCCATTCCACCTTGCAAGAGGCTGCATACGCCTGTCGCCAGCCTGTCATCGTCTCCAGCAGCAGGGGTCTCACTGTGTTCGAAGGGGAAGACGTTGAAATGATGTGCAACGTAGACGCCGACCCACCAGCCAGCATCGACATCATCACTCCCTCGGGAACTCACCACGCCAAAAAGGCATTTTCCCACCTGCGACAGACCAAGAGACTTCACACACTGACGGTGAAGGGCGTGACAGCGTCAAGTGGAGGTCTCTACCGTTGTGAGGCGTCCAACGAAGCAGGCAAGGTTTCCTCCGAGTGGATTGTCACTGTCATTCCCTCATTCAAGACGAACAGCACACTCAGTCCTGCCAACAAAGACATCAGGATTCTAGGCGATTTGGACTTCGACGTTGAAGTTCTTCCCGAACACAAGATAACAACTACTACGACGACATCAACTACTACTACTACTACTTCTACTACTTCAACTATTACTACTACTACTACTACTACTTCTACTACTACCACCACCACCACCACTACTACTATTACTACTACTACTACTACTACTACTACTACTACTACTACTACTACTACTACTACTACTACTACTACTACTACTACAGCGTTCACTTCAGCAACAAAATTAGTTACTCAAACAATAAGCACAAAACCTATGAAATGGTCTACTCTTAAGCCAGCCTATGCAACTCAGCCCTATCTGACAAAAGAAACAGTAAACAAAAAGTCACACCCCACCAACATACCACCACTGCACGAAGCAACAATACCGCACCACCACCACCACTTGATACCGTCTTACACTACAGCCGACGAATCGGCGCCCATCTCCACTGAAACAACCTCCAACTCCACTCCCATCTCCTCACGAGGCATCCTAGCCAGCAGGGAAGGTCAGTTGGCTGTCTCACTTGCAGCGGGAGTGGCCGCCATTCTTTTCCTTCTTCTGATGGCTGCATGCGTGGTGCTGCTAGTGCGGCACAGACACAAGAGACGCATGTACTTGATGGAAAAAAGGTCAACCCTTCTCCGCACCTACCCCAGGAGTGCATCCTTCGACCGCAGAACCCGTTCAAATGCGGGCATCCTGCACACAGCAGGAGTCACTGACAGTCTACAGAGACCCCACAATGGCTTTGATATGCTTCTAGCTAAGGAGCAGGGCACTCTCTGAAATTCCTTGTTGTCGTCGTCGTTGTTGTAATCTGCTTTCTCGTGTCTGTACAATCAAAATGCATCGCCCAACACCGCGCACTGTTCACGCAAGCAGTATTCAGTGTTCATCTTTAGGCATAATTGAAATTACATTCTGAACGCGAATTCAGTCAAGCTTCCTCTCTGCCGCTCGTTGTACAATTCAGTCAGCATCATCATCATCACCACCACCATCATCATCATCATCCAAGTCACCTTCATCATCACTATCATCACAACCATCACCATCATTTTCATAATCATGACAAATCTCTTTCTAGCCATTTATTTATTCACCACGTGACTTGGTCCTATGCTATTTTAGTCATTCCGTTCGATTTTGTAAAGACTTGAAAGAAGGAGAAGTAGTAATAAAATAATCTACTCTCTCTTCATCAACTCGAATGTAAGACTAGCAGTTAATACAAAGTATAAATTGCAAGAGCGCTATTGGCTGCCGGCGTTTGCTTTTATAAAGCAGAAATAAATAATATCGTGAAAGAGTATAAGGAGCATTGTGATGGACTGTATAAATAAGGTGATGGTATGAGATTATGATGATGATGACGACGACGATGATGGTGATTTTAAAAGTATAAAACACTCGAAAAGGTTAAAGAATTGACCAGATGGTGACGCGAGAAAGGCACAATATCAAGGTACGCTCCAAGTAAGTGAGTAACATCCTGCTATGAAGGGAAGGTCCATTAAGGATCGAGGGGTGTACAAGTGTCGGCGCACACAACAAATAAGGACCACAATAATAAGCCGTGGTGAAAATGGTGGAAATGACTCAAGATTTGAAAGTTAATGCGTTAAAAAATGGAATTCAATGTCGGAATACGCTGCGAAGTGCTTGCGAGAGTTTTTAATTGAGCAACATTATGTGAGTGTATGTGTCTTTGTGTGTGTGTGTGTGTATTCGTGTTTGTTTGTGTGTTTGGATGAAATGTGACGCTAACAACTCATAAATAAGAGAAAAATATACATGCTGCCGCCAAAAAGCAGTGTGGCAGATATGCATTGCTCAGTTGGTGCTGATGACGATGATGATGATGACGATGATGATGATGATGGTGGTGATGATGATGATGACGCTGTTTATACGCCTCTTTTTGCGATGAAGCAAATCATGTAAATACACTGTTCTTGGTGAAAGTAGGCCTAGAGTGTAGAGTATGAGGCGATGATGGTGATGACAGTGATGATGTTGACGATAACGATGATTATGATTATGATTATGACGATGATGATGACGATAACGATGACTATGATGATGATTATGACGATGATGCTGATGATGATGGCGAGAGTATCAGGATAGAGATGAGATGGGGTTGTTGAAGTCGGAAGAGGGCGATAGAGATGCCTCCTTGATGGATCTGAGTGGCGGGAAGTAAAAATGTAAAATGAGTCACCAGCCTGCATTATGCAACATCAAAGGTCTACGTCATAGCATGAAATCGAAAATTAAATCATCATTATCATAAAAAAATATAATAATCATCATCATAACCCTCATCCTCATGATAACCCCCATCATCATCAGGATCATAAGAAATGAATAAGTGAGAAATAAATAAAGGTAGGGCACCCATTGTTTGCTGGATTCCAGTTGTCTTGGTTGAAGCGGAGTTTAGATGGCCTTGAAGAGTCTGAGTCTGTAATGATGATGATGGTCGTGGTGATGATGATGATGATGAGGGTGATGATGATGGCGATGATAATGATGATGATGGCGATTTTGATATTGATGATGAAACCGATTAAGACGAACCTGAAGAGTGCTCGACGTTTTCGATCCTCCTCTTCTTCTTCTTGGAGCTGAGGGCGTAGTTGTCTCTGGCAGACCAGCCTGGGTACTTCTGCGCGTGCAACTCCTTCTCCTTCTTCGCCATCTCGTAGTACTTCGCCTGCTCCGAGCGCTCTAGCGCGTGCCACTGTGTGTGTTTTTGGGTGTGGGTGTGTGTGTTTTTGGGTGAGTGTGTGCTTTTGTTTGTTTTTTTGTTTGTGAAGCTGTGTTTGTGTGGCTGTGTTTGTGTATGTGTGTAATTGTGTGTGTATGTTTATATTTGGGAGTGAGTGAAAATGTGAGTGAATGATTAAGCGAATTGTATGATAAATCGTTGTGTGAGGGCAAGTTGTTATTCCATATTTGAAAGACACAATAACACACACAACCCATCCCTTCCACAAAAAAACACACACAACCCATCCCTTCCACACAACAACACACACGCCCATCCCTTCCACACAAAAACACACACAACCCATCCCTTCCACAAAAAAACACACACAACCCATCCCTTCCACACAACAACACACAAAACCCATCCCTTCCACAAAAAAACACACACAACCCATCCCTTCCACACAAAAACACACACAACCCATCCCTTCCACACAAAAACACACACGCCCATCCCTTCCACAAAAAAACACACACCTTCCTTCCAAGAATCTGATTAATGGCTGCGGACTCTTTCAGCGTACACTCCTCAATGACCGACTGTCGCATCTCCTTCATAAAAAGCATGAAGGCGTTCAGTGGCTTCTTGATCAGGGGCTTCTTGGGCGTTTCCTTGCGCTGTTCAAAGGGAAGACGCGGCAGGAAGCGGTGGTGGTGGTGTTCGGTGGTTAGGAGGCCGTTGTGGCGAAGGCCGGGGAAGAAGAAGGGGTTTCTGTTTGGTGGTGGTGTGGTGTGTGAGTGTGTGTGTGGTGTGAGTGTGTGTGTGTGGTGTGTGGGTGTGGGTGGTGGATTGTTTCAAGTTTAATTGGTAAATCATTGGCTATGATATCTATTTCTATCTTGCTACTCTCTTATGAAACAGGCTCGCAAGTTGATCAGTGCACCATCTCATTCCACCATCTCCTAATATTCCTTGCACATCCTGGCACTCAAACTTCACTGTTACGAGACAGGGTGGCTTGTGACTTTTTGCGTGTGAATCGTTGAAATAAATTCCTTTCAATGACTTTGCTGCTGTCATCAGCAACGACGACAATGCCACCACGCCAGCACCACAAGAACACACATAAAACAACACAACCACCACCAGCGCATACAAAAACAGCATTAGAAGAAGCGACAGCAGGTTAGTTGCACGGCACCTGAAAGAGCGGTTGAAGGAGTCTTCGTGGCGACTCGACGGACTAGAAGTTGACTCGTGCTTGACGGTGGATGGACTCTGGGGCGAGGGGTGGTGCATGAGGCTGGAGAAGGGAAGGAAGGAGGGAGGGGTGGAGGAGGGGAGGAAGGAGGGAGGAGTGGAGGAGGAGGGCGCTTTGAAGAAAGGAGAGCCTGATGCCAGCATTGAGGGAGATATCGAAGGAAAGCCTGCCAGACTGCCCCTGTGTGTGAGTGAGTGTGTGTTCATGTGTATGTTCATGTGTGTGTGTTTATGTGTAGGTTTGTGTTTGCATGTATGTGTGTGTGTTTATGTGTAGGTTTGTGTTTGCATGTATGTATGTGTGTGTAAGTGTATGTGCGTGAGTTGATGTTTCTCATGCAAGCACACAGACGACTCACCATTGGGAGTAGTCGGAAGGCCTGAAGGGGAAGAAGGCTGGAGGGTTCGAGGGAGGGAAGGCGTATGGAGGTAGTCGTGGAGGGTAGCCTGTGTTGTTGTTATGTGTTATTACTATTAATGCTACTACTACTACTACTACTACTACTACTACTACTACTACTACCACTACTACTAATACTTCTACAACTACTACTACTACTACTTCTACAACTACTACTACTACTACTACTAATACTACTACTTCTACAACTACTACTACTACTTCTACAACTACTACTACTACTACTACTACTACTACTACTACTACTACTACTACTACTTCTACAACTACTACTACTACTACTACCCATGTGGGCGGGTGGAGGGGCGAGGAGACCAAGCTTATCCTTGCACTGCATGTACAGACTGGGAGAGAGAGGCGGCTGTGTGTGGGTGTATTGATGCTTAGGTGTGTGTGTTTGTGTGGGTGTAATTATGTGTGTTTTTACAGGTGCGTGTGTATATATGTGTGTGCGTGTATGTGTGTGTGTGTATTTGTGTTCCTGTGTGTGTTTGGGTGGGAGTGATCTAGGATTATTGGCGAGCTCACAGACACATTTTGCAATACTGCATGCAAGTGACAAATTCAAACGATAGAAAGTGAAAATGATCACCAAATTATAAATCATTATTATTTTCTGCTCAACAAAACAAACAGTGAATGTCCATAATGCAAAGACAAGTATGTGCAGCCTCAAAGCTAAAAGATAACACTGGTTTCAATAGTTCTTAAAGTGTTAATAGAATCGTTTGTGTCATGATGTGAAATAAAACATTCATATGGTGTGGATCAAGCAAGTATGGGAATGAAATAGTGCTTCTGTGTGGGTAACATGGCTAGGTGCATACATCTTTTCTGGATGCAAATTGCTCAGATACTATACAATACAATACAATTTTTATTTATTTGTGACTTCTGCTCGACAGAAGCGTCAACCGTGTTCTGGATTTACAGTAAGTCCACTCAAATCAGCGTCTGAGTGCAGGCGGTCTGAAATTCCATGTTGTGCACCCAGAATGATTAACTACTGTATCGGATGGAGTTGATGAGACAGCGCATGGATACTTGCATGATTCCAGAGATTGGCTTCGATATGTACCAAACTCAAATAATTTCTTCGTCTTGGTTTTGTGTCCTAAGCCCCAAGAAGTTTCATAAAGTGAATCAGCCATGCCTACAATACTTTCAATGAATGTTTCAATGCCAGAATATTTGTGAAATTAGTCGTGATAGTAAAATGCCAAAGTACCACTCTGGTTCAAAGCAAGGAGTCTGCATTGATTGAGGTAATGGTAGCATGCCTGCACAGATCAATAGAAAGATTACAGAGAAAGAACTGCGTAAATTGATGCTTGCCAGCAAAAGGCAATGTTTTCAAATCTTATTTTTTTATAATTGCAGCATGACATTAGATGTGAAGTTGTGCTCGAAATATATCAAAAAAAAACCTTATTCAGTAAAAAGCATAAAATTGATGAATCCATGAATAAGCTAATTATAATGGAAAGAATGGAACTCACAAATCTGCCAGAGAAGGCTGGGTAAAAGAGGGATGTGTAGGGAAAAGCAGGATGGAAGGGTAGGAAAGGTGACGCTCCATCTGTGGAGAGGCAGAAATGGATTTGAGATGCAACTGCTTATGTGCAAAATAAAATTATTTTAGAAAACCTTATATTTAGCAGACTTTATATTGCACCTTTTCACTGAATATGAATTGATTAATTAACTTATAACAAGAAAAATTAGATAAATAAATATATAAAAATTTCATATTATTTTTCTTGAAAAAATTTGATGTCTAATTTATAAATATAATTTTTCTTCTTTTTCAAGATTCTTCTCAATTATTCATTAAATGGTCTAATATTACAAGAGTGAGTTTTTTTTTTTTGCTGTGATCATTAATAGATATATTACTTGCAAGACTCCCTGCATCAGCACCAGTCCTGATTCTGCCAGCATCTTTATTCTAGATGTGAATTTTGCAAGTGTTGCTTTGGTGTGGTATAGTTTGGATGGCGTGGTTGATAATTTATTTTTGCAAGAACCCTCGATCGAGAAAGCATCACTATCATCATTCGTCACAAAGCTCACGTGCACCAAACACTCAACTCACGTCTTCTTCACTCTCTGTCACCAGGACAGCCTTGTCTTCACTGAGGTTTTCTGACGACGACTTGCCCTCCTCCTCCTCTCCCTCATCATCGTAAACCTTCACCTCATCTACCGAAGCCAAGTCATCTCCCCCTGATGTCATGGCACTTCAGGGCAACTTTCGATGGATCTTTGAAACTTTTATTGCCTAGTTAGTATTCCATATTTTTCATTGAAAAGTATATTTTTTCCTATGTAATGTAATGTACAATGACATACTAATAAAATTCAAATTTAAATGCTCAAAGCCGCAAACCGCTATGCTATAATTTAAAAGGGATCTCGCGCTTTGAAGCTCCTACTTCAAAAGAATATTACAATGAAGGCTTTGATATTCCCGACCAATCAGAACAACCCTAAGAATTAAATCATCCAATCAAACGACACACATGTAGGTCACTCATAGCTCGGTCGTAAGTAGGTCATCAGAACAATGGGTTTGATCAAGGCTCATAGCTTTGATACTGTCATTACAATAGCACATTATAATATAATAGAATACACGTGAGAGCTTTGTCTAGCATACTTGTGTTTTATTAAAAATGTTTATATATTATAAACCATACCAAAGCCTTGACATCCTTCGTATACTAGCCTCATCTCAATTATACGTACATCATTATTTTCCACTTATAGATTTTTCTGTACATCTTTTTACGTAAATACCACCTGGATTGATGAAAGATGCTTTCCAAGCAGATTATGCGTAACTTTGGAAATAATTTACTTGAAACTACCTGAAATCTGGTCAACGGCTGGCCTATGGGTTCGATTCCCACATGCCATATAGTGGGTGAAAATTCTTGGAGAGGAGATATGAAATGAAGGAAAAGATACTGTTTTTTCAAATAAACGAAAATATAAATATTTTATCAAATAATTCAAAGAAGTATAAAAGTTGAAGTGTTTTCTTCATTAGTCTTTCGGTAGTCATAATATACGAGTAGGGTTATTATTATTCGTCTTATTTAAAACCATTGACGGTGATCCTGGAGGGGTCCAGACCCCCACTTTTTGGTAGTGAAGTGGTCCGCCTTAATGTGGATCTCCCCACTTTTTTCAATACAAATTTTATTCTTTATACCTCGGAACTACCTAATATTATTTCGTCATCTTCTCTAAACAGTCAAATTTATGCTGACGACTCCTATATTTATACATCTTTTACTGACTCTTCTCTTGACCTTACTGTTGATAAAATAACTCTCTGTCTTCAATCTATAATCTCTTGGGCTTCTTCTATGTTTCTCAAACTTAATCCGGACAAATTTGAACTCATATATTTCAATAAAAAATCAAAGTCTTTACTATCTCTTCCTTCTTTAGTTTTGCCTCCCCCCTCTTCACTCTCTCTAAACCCTTCATCTTCTATTCGTAGCCTTGGTTTTATTTTTGATTCTAACTTGTCTTTAGCTCCTCAAATTCTATCTGTCTCTAAATCTTGCTACTTCCACATTCGTCGTATTAAACAGCTTCTTCCTTTTCTCGATGATCCTACCCTACAACTTCTTGTATCTTCTCTAGTTCTGTCCAGGATTGATTATTGCAACTCTCTTTACTATGGTCTCCCTAATACTACTTTGGCTCCTCTAAATAAAACCTTCAATTGTGCTGCTCGTCTTGTTGCTCGTGCTCCTAAGTTTTCTCACATTTCTCCTTATCTTCGTTTGTTACATTGGCTACCTTTGAGATCTAGAGTGACTTTTAAAATATGCCTAAATATGTTTAAAATTCATAACTGTAATGCTCCAATCTATCTTAAAAATCTAATTAAACAACCCCCTAAATCTGGTCTAAGATCATCCACCTTTAATCGTTCTTTTCGTTTTCCAGTTAAACACTCTTTTGCTAAACGTTCTTTTTCTTACTGTGGTCCTCTTTTATGGAATTCTTTACCTTCTTCTTTAACTTCAACTAAGTCACTCATAACTTTCCGTCGAGGCCTGAAGACGTACTTGTTTGGGACGTGATGGCTGAGCGCTTTTGTTCACTTAGTAAAGGGCGCTATACAAATTATTAGTGATTGATTGATTGATTGATACAAAAATTGTCAAACTCTTGTTTTGATACGAGCGTAATCGTCAACCATGGCATAAAACAGAATGGTTATATAGTATTACACTGCGAATATCTGTAGTTATAGTGATAGCTGTCTAAAAAAACTTTTCTTTGATTAGTTACATATTCGTATAAAAACAGAAGTTGAAAAATATTTTTTCACGGAGGTGGGGGGGGGGGGTTCGAACCCCTGGACCCCTCCAGGATCATCCATGCTGGGTAGGATTCCTCCAAAATTTGCAGCAAATCGCCCCTTTGATTTCTACCAAATACATTCTTGCTTTCGAAATATATGTTCGAACTAAGGGCCCAAATATCCATTATTTATGCGAGAAATGATGGTGTTTGAACATTCTGTCGGAATAATCTGGTAATTTGCAATAGATTTTAAATTGAGTATTGCCGTTAAGGCATTACTTAGGTAGCTGGAATATACCAAGAATTTCTAGCAACGTCTCCTAGTATTTGAAACCGAAATCGATTGACTTTCCTACAGAAAAAAGCCAGAATCTTCAGTCACAACTTTAAAGGACTTGAAAGTAAAGTAGCCACATATATTTTTTTTATATATAATATGTCTTAATGTAGTACTTTGATAAATTACTTGTTCAAATTAGAATTGTAATGTCGTTATCTCAAGGGAGGTCTTTGAGTTAAACAGATAATGAAAGATTGTTCTTCAAAGTTTATGTTAACTATACATTTTAAATAATTAATTTCATTTAATATAACTGATTTATGAGTAATAGTATAGTACTTTTTCAAAAAGTTGTTGAATAAATATTTTCCTGTTTAGTTTAGGAAGTTTAACTTCTTTGTAGTAACAGGATTTTTGTGTTGGTAACCATGTGTGGGATGAGATTTTATATTGTAAAAGTTTTACAGTAAAACTAATCTTATTTTTTGAAAATGAGTTAATTATTTAATAAGATAAAAATGAAATTTTGTGGAAAATCATTAGATTGGAAAGTTATTGGTTAGAGCAATACATAACTTTACAAATAAACCTATCAATATTCTTTAAATTTATTAAACAATATTAAAATATATATTATTTAATTTAGCATCATTACATAAATAAATAAATTAACTATAGTTTTCATTAATTCACATTAAAGCATCTATTGAGGTGGAGACATTCATTGAGAAGTTGCCATTTGACGACCTGCAATCAATGCTATGCAACATTAAAGAATGCAATTTCGAGTATGCCATTGTAGGTGCAAATCTTTTATTTATATTTTTGCTTCTTTTTTAAAATGGGACTGTGCGGTAGAAGCTCTATAATAAAATATTACTTTTAAAAGAATTAAACCCAAACTCGATTAGGGAATATAGTGGGCTGTTTAAGTGAGGCAAAAAAATTCATAGACAATTGATTTTAAAGTTTCTCAGTCCCATTCTAAAACGGGTACATAGGACCTGTTGCATAAACTAGTTTTGAAAAAAATATGTCTTTATTAGAAACTAGATTATCAGATCATTTCACCTTTATTTAGAATATAAATGAAAACTATGTCAAAAAAATTTAATAAAAATAGGCACTTTCATTTTCATTATTTTCATTATCATAATAATGACATTAGGGAGGTGAGTTGAGTCCTTGCTATCTGAAGCTGTTGAGAATCCTGCAGAGGTTCCTCATCCACTCATTGGTTTGTTCTTGATGATGATGATGGTGCTGCTGCTGCTAATGTGATGATGATGATGGTGAAGATGATGATGATGATGATGAGGGTGATGATGATGAGGAGGATGAGGTTGATGATGAAGATGATGATGCAGGACTCTCAGGAAGTTCTCTTGAGCAATCTCAGTGCAGCTAGTGAAGCGCTGGAGCAAGAGAAAAAGGTGTCTACTTTAAAGATTAAATGCTATAAAGATAGAAAATAAATTTTATAAATAAATAAATAAATAAATAAATAAATAAATAAATAAATAAATAAATAAATAAATAAATAAATAAATAAATAAATAAATAAATAAATAAATAAATAAATAAATAAATAAATAAATAAATAAATAAATAAATAAATAAATAAATAAATAAATAAATAAATAAATAAATAAATAAATAAATAAATAAATAAATAAATAAATAAATAAATAAATAAATAAATAAATAAATAAATAAATAAATAAATAAATAAATAAATAAATAAATAAATAAATAAATAAATAAATAAATAAATAAATAAATAAATAAATAAATAAATAAATAAATAAATAAATAAATAAATAAATAAATAAATAAATAAATAAATAAATAAATAAATAAATAAATAAATAAATAAATAAATAAATAAATAAATAAATAAATAAATAAATAAATAAATAAATAAATAAATAAATAAATAAATAAATAAATAAATAAATAAATAAATAAATAAATAAATAAATAAATAAATAAATAAATAAATAAATAAATAAATAAATAAATAAATAAATAAATAAATAAATAAATAAATCCTAAAGTTTAATAAAGATAAATAATTGTAGAATTAAAAAAAAATTAAACCGTTTCAATCATCATTCTGCCACTTAGATGCTACTATAATAGAGCGTGGATTAAGAACAGAATCGCAAAAGAAAAAAATAGCATCCAACAATTCTAATTTCATAATCAAAAATTTATTTCTAACACAATTCTAACCCTATCCTTCTCTTAACAATAAACCCATATCAATTTTTCTACCGGTGAATCTTCGATTTATTCGATTGCAAAAGCAACGTTGTCCATATAGCCTAGATCTTGCAGATAAAAGCATATCCTCGCAACACAGCATTAAACCCACTTTTTGCAAGCACCACCATTGCCACTCCAACAACACAACCACCACTCGCACACAGGAAAGAACAAACCTCCAAAACGACGTGGTGCCCAGACTGGAGAAGTTTGTCGGCAAGTTGCAGGTGCTTTTGAAGGACAAACAGGAAGAACTGCAGTGCCAGCAGCAGTTGATCGAAGAGTGTTGTCAATTGAAGGAGAAGAAGGCGGTCCTCCAGCCAGTTGTGGGTTTTAAGGTGTGTGTGTGTGTGTGTGTTTGCGTGTTTGTGTGTATGTGTGTTTGCGTGTTTGTGTGTGTGTTTGCGTGTTTGTGTGTATGTGTGTGTGTGCATGGCACATTTCAATTCATTACACACATAACGACAGTGTGCCTACTGCGACAAGGCATTTGTGAGTGAAGACTTTTTGAGGAACCACATTGAACGCAGGCACAACAACAACAACAACACCAAGGCAACTACAACCACCTCTGCCCAGTCCACCAACACCACAGATGAAGTGAACAACAACAACGACATCTTCTGCATCAATACCACCGGCAGCAACAACAAAAGCGCTGTTGTAAAAGATAGTGAGAATGAAAAGGTACAAGGAGAAGGAAGAGTGGATGGAAGGAAGAATAGAGGAGAGAATGAAAGAAAAGAGGAAGATGGCGAAGAGGCAGAGGTGGACTTGTTGAGGCTGCAGTGTGAGCACTTGTTGAGCAAGAGTGAAGCCCTCTTGTCGCACGTGCAACACCTCTCAACAACATCATACAACAACAACACCACCAACAGCAACAACACCACCAACAACAACAACATTAACAACAATACTGAAAACCCAAGTGACAACGAGAACAACAACAACAACAATAGAAACGCAAACCTTGACAAAGCTACGCCACAAGAATGTTTAAACGAACAATTGAACGTAAGCCACAAGCAAGTCCTCCTTCTCCAGCAATTCCTGCAGGCCTTGAAACACTTCCAGCTGCTTCAGCGACCGGCGGTGTCCAGTGCGCACATGATAAGCACCTTGCAGCAACGACTGATCAGCCTGCGCTGGCAGCTGAGTCAGTGTGAGGGCGTTTTGAGCGAGGAGCAGCGGAAACACGTCGCTGAGGTCGAAGAGTTGTGGTCGAAGTTGCTGAAAGAAAAAACTGCTCAGGTCTGCGAATAAAGGATTGTGGGTGCGTGAACAGATGGAGCGTATAGTTCCATGGCAGGTTGAAAGTCATTGACAATGCCTCATTGTATACGATTGAAATCAATTTTTTTTGGGTTTGAGGCTAAAATGAAAAAAATCAAGAGATGTCGAGGTGAGGACCTAGTTGCGAACTCTTGGACGGACAAGCGGGTGATTTATAATTACAGAGTAGAATTGATTAACGTACGAAATTACATTGTTGACAGGCCGATCAGAGACATCAGCTGTTGCAGAACATAAATAACCAACAACAAGTTAGTATGTTTTTTGTACACACAAACACACACACACACATACACACACACACACACACACACACACACACACACACACACACACACACACACACACACACACACACACACACACACACACACACACACACACACACACACACACACACACACACACACACACACACACACACACACACACACACACACACACACACGTACAGGAACAGATAGAACGTATGCGTAGTGACTTCTCGAAGGAGTTGATGATGCTGCACAACAAACTAGCACGCACGGAGACATGCCTGGTGCAGATGAAGAGCTATAGTGATGGTTTGTTCTTAGATCCAACTAATACAACTAACACTATTAAAAAATGGTTTTGTTAATATTAAGAAGTTTATGATTTTTAGCTGCAACAAACACTATGCATGAGTATACGTTTTGTTGTTGCTATTGATACAACCTTGAGCAGGTTCTAGATTGCGTCTCGGCCAGCTCGAAGATGATCTAGGTTGGTTTTTATATGATCGTTTCACCCGCAACACTTACACTAACATCATCGTCATCGTCATCATCATTGTCATCATCATCGTCATCATCATCGTCATCATCATCGTCATCATCATCGTCATCATCATCGTCATCATCGTCATCATCATCGTCATCATCATCGTCATCATCATTGTCATCATCATCACTTCACCAATTGATTGTCGTCTTTTTCTCAATCACCCATAATCTCTTTTAATTTATTCCATGCAGACGCCTCTACACTTGCACCAGTTGAGATAACACCCACAGAAACAACTTTTGCAACAACGACAACAACATCAACAGTTCTTCCAGTAGCACCAACAACAACAACATCAACAATTCTTCCAGTAGCACCAAAAGCAACATCAACAATTTCTTCACCAACAATA
Organism: Piscicola geometra; assembly: GCA_943735955.1. Lineage (NCBI taxonomy): Eukaryota > Metazoa > Annelida > Clitellata > Hirudinida > Piscicolidae > Piscicola > Piscicola geometra. The sequence goes on from OX030960.1 coordinate 7,009,349, forward strand.
ACATCAACAGTTTCTTCGGCAACAACAACAGCAACAACTGCAGCAAAAGCAGATTCTTCTACTGCACCAACACGCACCAAACCACGTACCCGTCATTCTAAAGCACGCAGACCAGCCCCAACCACTTATGGTTCGTAGTTATTAAGAACATTTACACTGCATTGGAGGTTAGATTTTTATTTAAGGCCTCAAGTCTTACAATCTTCAAGACACTCTAATAGGAAAAGTAATTAATTGTTTAATTTATTTAAAGATTTACTAAACTCAGAAACTCAAATCTCCCAGCATTTGAACGCCAGATAAATTGCAGGCCGAACTCTCTTCAACAAGACAAGTCCGCAACACAGTAATGACTCTTCCAATAGTCATGATAATAGTCGTTTTGATGGTGATGATAATAGTAGTAGGTCGGGCGGTCATGATATCAGTGTTAGTGGTGATCTTGTTCACAAGGGTGATGATCATGAGGTGGAGGATAGGAGCAGAGTCATCGAAAAGACAGCTAGAGGTACGCGCAGACAAGCCGTCAACTCTTCCTTAGTTGATGATGGATTGGAAGGTGATGATGCTGCTGAAGCTGTGAAGGAAGAAGCTAACAAGAAAAAACAAAAAGAAATTGAAAAGTGAGTTTTATTGAGGAGGGTGGTGTTAATTATTTGTAAATTTTCTTGTTTTAGCTTGAATTACTGCTGTTCACAGTTATAACTACTGGATTTTTGTAGAATGCTAGATTATCTATCTTTTAGACTAACATTTTAGTGAAATGCCCTTGTCTTCCAAGGATCAAGGAGATGCTGAAGAGAGAGTTGGAGGTGAGACTACAGAAGATGCGATCAGAGGTTGTTCCTTCTCGTTTCAACATTTTATTTGAGCCCTTTGATCAGTTTTTAATAATATCTCCTTTTGTCACTTTGTTCCACGCTGGCTTGGTTTTTCTGAAGAATATTTAGAGATTCCCTTAAATGTTTCATTTTTAAAAAGATCTTTTTTTGAGAAGCAAAAAATGCAGCGAACAACAACAACAACAACATAAATACAGGATGGCGTGGTGGCGCTGAGCAGGATTCGCCAACAACGGAGCGACCACGTGGGTTTGAGGGCGTTCGTTTTGCTTCTTGAATGCTAACCATTTAGGCGATTGCTTCGATTTCGGGCCCATGTGCTTGAAGCTTTGGTTCAATGATGAATATGGATGGGTGCATGGATGGATGCATAGATGGATGCATGGATGGATGGGTGCATGAATGGATGGATTGATAGATGAATTGGTGTCATTAAAAGCGTCTTTCTAGCATGTCTACATCTTCTTTTTCACACAACGTTGCAAGTGCTTTTAAAGGCAATGTTGCATTGATTTGACAGGGTGGATTGGTGGAGGCAATCGAGAGGGAAGTGGAGAAGAAACTTCAAATGAAAGGTGGGCACTCGTATTTGTAATTGTTTCTTGATTGCAATAAAATATTCTTGTTTTAATTTCGCTTAATAGGCATATAATAAACGTTGAAGCCTTTCAATTAACGATTTTTAGACGTATTCGATACTTGCGCCTAGGAACTGATCTTGAAGATCGGCTGTTCGATGGGAGTGCAAGACAAGTGGCTCAAGCTCCAGTGGCCGTGAGAAGGAGGGCTCAGCGGTGAGTGATGGGACATGTCTGGGGAACCTAAATTGCCGTATGTCTTTTTTATAGCGGGAATTTGCAAGGTTTTGCAAATTCAATTCACCTTGGTTGTATGCTATCTTTGAAGAAACCCGCTGACTTAGCAACTTTAAGTTTTAAAATGTATGCTAAACATCTAAATATAATACAGTTACCAATTCATTTCAAGTAGCTTCAGTAAAGAGTTTAATTCTAGGTTGGAGAGTTGATTCAGATTAAATATTTTAACAGTGCTTCTACCAACATGAACCGCAGTGCCAATAACCCTAATGACCACAACAAAAACCACAATTTCCATGGAAACGAAACTTCAACAAGATCAAAAAAAGGCAGACAACTTGCAAACAGTGGAAAAGACAGCGGCACTAACAACAACACTTACAAATATATTCGAAGCTCCATAGACAATAATGTCATCACCAGTAATGATGATGATGATGATCGTGGGGGTGATGGTGATGATGATGATGATGAAGATGATGATGATGAGGATAATGTTGATGATGATGAAAAGACTGAGGTCTATTATAGTGGTCACCGGTCACTCACCCCTTTAACTCCCCACCGCCACTCTGCTAACATAGGCTCTAATGCCCACGATGATGATTATAGTAGTAATGGTGATGATGACGATAGTGGTGGTGGTGATGACAATAGTAGTAGTGGTGATGATGATGAGGATGGTGATCATGGTGAACTGATCGTAAAAGTGAATAAGAAAGAAGAAAGTGATGATGGAAAAGATAGCATAGTTGTGAGTGAGGGAAGGGGTGATAGTGACAGAGTGGTGAAACCTCGTGTTGCAAGGAGATTAAAACTGGCCCAAGGAAATGCAGAAGGGTTGTAGCGGATTGACTGCCGAAGGGGACTAGAAACTTCAGGTTATCCTTCATATTGGAGCGTTCAAGGAATGGAATGGATGGGTGGAATGTCCTAAAGCCGGGTTGTTAATTTGTTTTTTTAGGAGAATGAATGAAAAGAAGGAGATGGAAGCGATAGTAAATAGGAAATTGATGCTGGTTGGCAAGGCAGATGGATGCTTGAAAACTAAAGCATGTTTTTTATATTTATTAAAGTGAAGCTCATTTTTTATTTCGATATTTATTGATGCCTTTGAGCTGGTGTTTCAATGAAAACAAAGAATTTAAAGTTTCTAGTAAGCTATTGCTTATTCAATCTCAATTTTTATTTATTACTTCGTGTATGTCAATGGGTATTGTAAAAACAGATCAGAAGATAAGATATGGCGTTATATATTAAAGTATGTCTCTTCGAAGAAAATAAATATCAAATGCGTAACAAGCGAGATTGGAAAACAATTTTGGCGCAAGAAGCACCACTGCCAGCAACCTAGCCTAACAACACCTTTTTGACCTTGCCTCTGACCAGGGCGTTTTCATCTTCGCTTTCCGACTCGCTGCCGGAGTAGGGCACCGAGGCTGACTGGCTGCACTTCGGTGAGCACAGGTAGTGGAGCAGGGGCAGTTTGTATAGGCCGCAGAAATCGACGAATTTTATCTGCTCTACTTTCGAAGAAAAGTAAACGCCTGTACATCAGTGGTGTGGTGGTTAATAATGTAGTGTAGTTAAAAAAGAAGATTAATTCACTAGGAAGAAGAAGCGAACCTTTGCACTTGGGGTTGACGCAGTGGCTTGCCGTGGAGAGGTAGTTGAGAAGACAGGTGGGCAGTTCTTCTGCCTTCAACTTCTTTACCTGAAGGCCATCGTTTGCTATATCAATAAAAGTTAGTGAAACCATTTGATAAAAGCCAATTTTTATTTCTAATAATCATAATTAAATTAAATTATAATCAAATCTCAATAGATATAAAAATTCTATCGCAATCAAAATCACCACCTTGATTACTCTGGCCGATAGTTCTTTGAGGGAAGGCGCCTCGTAAGTGAGGTTTTCCACAAACTTTAGGACCAAGGGGTTGCCCCTCAAACTCATTACGAGCAAGTTCAACTTGATTATCTCGGGAGGTAATGTCGACAGTCTGTCGTTGTTTTTGTTGTTATCGTTGTTGTTGTTGTTGAAGTGTGAAGGCAGTTAATACAATACAACGACGAATATTATTAACTTCGCGAAAACCCAGACGAGCTTCAAAACCAATAATCTTGATGAAGTTAGAAAAGTTGTTGTAGCTAGGGGTTTAAGGTGTCATTTTGAGATTGGTCTTTAGGCTGGTTTAAAAGAAATAAAATAATGCGCTAAGGCACGCAACTAAGGCGCCACTTGCACGACATAAGTCGTGAAACACTGCATCATATACACTAGGTATATGATAGCTCACGGTTGGCTGAGCAGGGATTCGAACAAGTGACCTTCAAGTTGCAGGTCCAATGACTTTACCATCTAAGGCAACCCACTTGTTTAAGCAGTCCATCTAGGTTAAACCTTGCTTGGTTTAATACTTACTGTTTTTTGCTATATACAATTTAAACAAAAATATGTTTTTTGTGTCAGGTTTCTTAGACAGGTTTTTGTCAGTAGATTTTGTTTGGGTTTGAAACCTACTGTCTTTTTGCTATATCAAATATTGGAAAAAAGATTTTCGAAGAATTTATTTTTATTTTTTTATGTTAGGTTTTTTTGAACAAGGTAAAAATAAATGTTGGTTTATATAAAATAATTAGAATAATAATAATGATGACGTAAATTGGCGTAAAATGTTCGGATGGACTTGGGACACGAATAATCTTGATGTGAAGAGTTTGGAAACTTTCTCAGATAAATTTAACTATTTCAAAATACAAAACCCTTCTGGCATTTAAAAATATTAATTTTTTTAATGTCTGAACTGAAAGGTGTTATTTTTTTAAACACTTTGGCTGCCATTGACATTCGCATTTTAAATAGATGGGTTAAAAAATAATTTCCGAAAAAAAGTCCAAACAAACAATGATTGGCTATAAAAATGGTGGTATTCAAACAGTATAGATGTTTGAAAATTTTTGTGTTTTAAAATACTTAAATATGCAGACTATATTAAATAGTATCAAAGCAATCAATTTTCAGTTCTTAAAAAGTTTTAAAAAGGCTAAAAGTGATAAAGTCACCTATTGTTGTGGAGTGAAAGGCACTTTAGGTTGCGGAGGCGGGAGAGGGAGTTGGGCAGGCTGGTCAGATGGTTGTCAGCAAGGGTGAGGTAGGCCAGTCTGCTCAAGTGACCCACCTGAGAAGGCAAACTCTCCAACAGGTTCCCTCCCAAGTACAACACCTCCAGTCTTTCGAGAACAGATTAGGATAATGTTAGTGAAACGATTTTAAAATAAGAAATCGTAAGATGGATGTTTGTATAAATTTCTCTAAATGTGATCAACGGCCGTAAAGTTCATATGGATTGATGAAACATTTGTGATAATAATCAATAAATTGAATATGTTTTAAAAAGACAAAATGATTAACAAAGAAATAAAACCTCATGAGACAGTCGATGTCTGGGCAAATGTTGGTAATGCAGTTGTTGCCCAGATAGAGTCTACGCAGGCTGGTGAGTTCGAGGAACTGTGGTGGGATCATGCTGAGTTGGTTGCTGCTCACGTTGAGGTACTCCAGACTGCGCATCAGACCAAAGTCCTTCGGGAAGGAGTCAACTGTCAGATGGTTGTTGCGGCAAGAGAGCCTGTGTGATGGTTGCATCAGAATACATTGAAAAGTCTCAAAATACAATCAGAATGAGTTTTGAATCTTTTTAACTTAAAAACAGTACATTTTTACTGGCTTATGAGACTTGAAAATTAGAAAAGAAAAGATAACATTCTGAGTCGTTTGAGATGGCATATCTCTGCAGGGATGCAGCTGATACTGTTGTTGCTGAGTTCTAGCTTCACCAGGTTCACAAACGTTGAGATCTGTTGGCCATAAAGGTTGCAAGATGTGTTTCATTATGTTTAGTTTGAAACTGAATGTTGAATTTAGAAAATATTTTTTATTATATGGTTGATGAATATTTTTAATTTTTGTTATTGAATATTAAACGATGATTAAATACTAATATTAACACTTGACTAATAAAGGTTTTTAAGGTTTAAGGTTGATGTGAGCCGCCTATAAGCACTTGATATAAAAATCGTATTTTAGTGCGTTAAAAGATAAAATTTTTTTTATCTGGAAATAGAAAGTGATTCAGCCATATCCCACCTCTGGAGACAATTCTTTGAGAAGGTTGTTAATGAAATGGAGGTTTTGTACGTCTTTCGCCTTCTTCAGAAGCTCAGGTGGAAACTCTTCCAAGCTTTTGTTAGAGAAATCATGCGGGCCTCCCTTTCGAAGAAGATGTTTTGATATTTTGTTTGGAAAAATTAGTAACAATTTGGGTGTTTTTTTTTTCAAAAAGGACGAAAATTATATTTATGAATTCATCATTGGCGTGTATACAGTGTCATATGACCATGGAGACTGAACAAGTGAAATTTTGAAGAAATCTGAAATATTTATCCTACCCCATACTCGTTTTCTGTGAACGCCATTCTTATATCATCGTCCTCATACCTGCCATCGAACTCTTCTGTGTCCATTGCAAATCTATAAAGAGGATTATTCTTAGGGAATAATCTTATTGAAAACAGTAATAATATTTGTTTAAATCTGTAAGTAATCCTGAGTCTTCAAAAGTCATGTGTGAGAATTGAGATACAGCAAGACAAATTTAGAATAAAGAAGTTAACAAAAATTCATAAAAATTCAAAGTTTCTTATTGTTTCTAAAATGTTAAAACAACAGAAAAAAGTTAAAACGGTATAATTGGCAAAACGGTTTGGAAACTCACTTCGAAAGAAAGAAGTTTCAAAGTTCAGAATTGTTGGACCCATGCACTGACTTATCCTATATCATCAGTTTCAATAAACTAAATGTATTTTTCCACAAATGTGTAAAGGGAAGCTTATTAGAATCTTTCTATGACTACAATTTAATAGCTTTAATTTTATATTTTAAAAATCAGTTTTATTCCTTATATTCAAAATAAGACTTTTTTCCATCCATGATTACATTACCAAAAGACCGTTATGTATTTCTTATATACTTTTTAAACTGTTTAAAATTTCAGCCATCTACGCTTGTTTATTTCAAAACAAGTTAATAACTGGGCTTATATAGATTAAAGTGGCTCTCTCAAGTCTACATTGAATAATATACTTAAAAATTCATAAATTAACATAAAAAGATGACTCTCAGTCAAAATCTGCTTTAAGTTAGCAGAATAAAAAAGTAATTTCAAAAACCTTTTATTTTTATTTTTAGATCAGCTAAGCCAATAGTACAGTTTAGTTTCGGGAGTTTAACTAGGCATTTCTTTTGACCTCTTTAAGAGGAACTATATCTTAAGATATTTAATTAAGGATTTTTTAATAGGTCGTGCCAACAGTGGAACTCAAAATTCACATTATCAAAAAATCTTGATAATTTTATACTATTTGTAGACTCAAGGTGCCAAAAAAAAGCGTCTGGCTGTGTAAAAGTTCTTTAAAAAAATTTATTTGAAAAATCAGAGCTTTTGTTTTTAATCTCTCAAGAGTATTAATAGCTCAGAGTTCAAAAAATGGGATGATTCCACATCGGAAAGGGGCCTCTAGCTATTCAACTTTCCTTAGAAAGAATTTCAGATAATAATTATTGTAATAAGTTTTGCGTTCTTAAGATGAAGCTCTTTTATAACCAAACTTTCATCAATGTATTTCCAAGTGCTTGATGGTTCATTCTAAACCTCCTTGTAATTATTAAAATTAAAAAACGTTTTAAAAAACGTGTTTACAACAACCACTTCACAAATACCTGCAAAGACCAAACAAACAGGTAATAAGGAGAAAACATGGTATGAGTTATTAAGCTTTTTTCTAATTCAACGAATAAATATTTAAATATTGATTATTATTATTTATAGTCTATAAAATTGAAAACTAATTTGACTGCCTCGAGGTTATTAATTAGTGTATTCACAAAAGAATTAAAGTAAAAATTAAAGATATAAATACTTATTGATTTTTTTATTGTCTTCCATTGGGTTATAAGGACTTTAGTTGGCCACCTAAATCAATTTGTATTTACAAATGAATCTCAATATTATTCTAAGAAGTTTTCCAAAAAAAAAAAACTAACAAAAAAAGTTTAAATTAATAATTCTTTTCAAAACTCCAATTGTTCGAAGTGTCATAAAGGGAAACGAAAGTGATAAAAAATGACGAGAGGGCATTGAATCGGCAAGTGGGGATGTGTCAGAAATAGAATGGCCAGCTCGACTAATATTAAGCTGCTGGAGGCGTTTGCAAGGAGATAAGAGGAGATTATGGCAACATTGTGGAGTAGTGGTCTTTAATAAACTCCAGCTTAGGACCTTGTCACACATAAAAATGAATAACGAACGCCATCAAACATGCTTAACAAAGCCACTGCCATTATTCTTGTTTTTACTACTGCTACTACTACTACTAATACTACTATTAAAAACACCAAAAAAACTCAGAATCACTTTGATTACATTAATTTTTTACTATTTTGTAAATCTGGTTTTTCAGAATCTTACTTTGGTTTTTGTCAGTAGATTTTTATTATATAATCTTGTTACCATAAAATTTGAAGTATTTTGATTTATCTTAAATACAAACTATAAAACTAAAAAGTCAAGCTTCGTAGCTCAGTAAGTTTTAAAGGGCTAAAAGAATTTTAGTATAAAACACTTTTGAACGAATATAGTCGTTGAAATCTCAAGTTATAATATAAAAAACAATATTTTACTTTTTAGTACTACTACCCAATATCATGACGTTTGTTTCCAGTTAAGCCACCTACGGCATCACTCCAATAAAGCTTTCAAATACTACAATTAAGAAAAAAATGTTTTTAAATCAAAACAAAAGGTTGAAAAAGCAAAAGAGCAATAACAAATGAAGACAGCAAGGCAATTTAGAGGAGTTGGACGCTACCTAACAAGACAAAGATTAATGCGCGCGTATATCACTTAATGAGGGCATTTGCATAATGCTGCAGAATCAATTAGGGAAGAAAAAAAGGGAAAGAAGGTGGTGGGCAATAATGAAAAAAGAGAAAGAATAAGATAAACTTTAAAAAAGTAGAGAAATAAGGAATCTGAAGGAATAAGACAGAAAAATGAAGATGAAGAAGATAAATAATAAGAAAAAGTATTGGACAAAAAAAGTACAAAAAAAACGGAAAAAACGCTGAAAAACCAAAAAAGAATATTCAGTCAAAATTCCTCTGTCTCGTTAGGGTGGCAATAAAAACATTCATAAATGGATCTAAATGGCGTTAACTCAAATGTTTTAAGGGACGAAGTCTTTGTCAATGATCTTGAGATGAAAGACTGCTTGCCTCTGTAACTTTAACCACTCTTATGCATTTTAAATTCAGTGTTTGTAACCCTATTCACGGGACTTGTCCTTCGAGCACACAATATGGCAGGTAAACGGCCTGCTTTGAAGCTCCATTCAGTGTGAGAGATGCCTTCAAAACCGTATTGTCACTGATCAAGAACGTATGAGACCTTCAACTACTTCTGGCAAAAAAGTAGAATTATAGAAAAGAAACAACACTGAATCTCTTGATTATTTGTCGTGAACAAGCATTCAGCCAAGAACAATGGTACTGGAGGGTTGTGTGTGGTGAGTATATAACGATGGCGATGACGGCGAGAATAATGATGAAGCAGAATGATTGAGATGGCAATAATGATGTCGAAATTTGAAATAAATCACGATTGATTTTATTTAAATTTATGTGTTTAAAACGCTACAAATAGAGAAACGATCCAAAGAACAGTGCATGGATGGTGCATTAGGGGAGCATTGGTGGTGCTTGGGTGTAAATTGGTGCAGGGGGATGAGAGAAATGTTGATGCGTGAGTGTGTGTAGATTATAAAAATTATTTGAAATAAATAGTAGATTTTAAAGAATAAATGATAAAATAAAAAGCGTTTGATAAAATGTGATATTTTAAAAACAAGAAATTGAGATGTGATGGGAAGCGAAAAGAAGAAAGAAGAAGAGGAGAGAGATTTATTTCTTGCGTGTTCTGGGAATGCCAATAAATTATTATTAACAAAACCACGGCCTGGTGGCATGATCGTATAGGAATGATGTCAATTTGTGTTTGACTTATAAAGTGCAAAAATTACATGAAATAACAACACCATAACTTGATTGTTAGAGCGCATTACAACAGTGTAATGTGGAATGGTGTTAAACAAATTTACAACGGTTGGCAAAAATGCTTGTTAGGACGAGAAGAGTGTGAAGAAGGGGAGGAACGAAGACAAGCTATTCTAATTAATCTGCTGAAGATAATCTCTCTGATGTTGCCAGTGTAATTGTCTGCATGACCGAGCGATCACTGTATTAGCCTTTGTACTCCACTTAGTAGTAGTTGTAGTATTTTAAATAATATTAGTATTAGCAGAGGTAGTAGTTTTCATTGATGTTTTTTTCTTATTAGTTCTGTTGAATGAAAAAGAATAGATTTATGTTTTGAAGGTTCAGAGATTCTCTGTGACGACAAAAATATTAATGGCGCCGAGTTGAAATGCACAAAAGTTTGTGTGTGTTTGTTTTTATGTGTTTGTGTGTGTTTGTGTGTGTGTGTGTGTGTGTGTGTGTGTGTGTGTGTGTGTGTGTGTGTGTGTGTGTGTGTGTGTGTGTGTGTGTGTGTGTGTGTGTGTGTGTGTGTGCATGTGTGTGTGTTTGTGTGTGTTTGTGTGTGTTTTATTTGCCTACATGATTGTATGCTAATTTGATTATTTCTAATGTTTGCGGGCATTGTATCAATGTAAACACAAAACTTAGCAAACATTTTTGTTCTACATACAAACATGCATGTCTTATTTTGATCCAACCATCAGTTTTTTTCTTTTTTTATACATAGTTCTGGGCCAAAATGTCATCTTTCAGTCTTGGATGAAATTGGTCAACTTACTTTAAACGATGTGTAATCATCAAACCGTTGGTTTTTTTGTCGTTTTTGTAGTTGTGTTAACAAGAGTTGTTGTATTTGTTGTGGTTGTAGTTGTACATTTTGAATTTTGTTGCAGTAGACTGGAGCTACATTTGATGTTTGGTGAGGAGTGTTTAATGAAGGACAGCTGGGCTTTGGCAGCACTTCGTTGTTTGCTCAGTTGGTGATGTACTATTTCACTTGCTTGTGGTTGATAAATGCTTTTGTGTTCAGTATTTTGTCTATTTATAAGACTAGACTTTTCATCGTTAGAGTGTTTTATGTTGGCTGTGAAGTCGTTGTTTTTATCGGAGCTTGTGCTGTTGCAAGTGGTGTCGTTGTTGCTCTTTTTAATGATGTTGCTACTACTTATGTCTTGGACGAAAGAACGTGTTGCAGTGTTATTGCTGTTTGCAACACTTGTCTTTGAGCTTCCGAATATTTGAAATGTATCATCTCTGTTGTTGTTGTTATTGTTAGTGTTGTTGTTGCTGGAAGAGTTTTCGTGAGTTTTTGTTGAAACAAAATGCTGCTTGTTGTTATCATTTTTCAAACCATTTCTTGCAGACATTGCACTGCTGATAATGCTGCTACTTATGTTGCTGAAAGTTTTATTTTCACTATCATCTTCATTATTATATTTATGAGTATCAGCCTTACTAGTTGAGTTACTTTTTGAAAAATGTATTTGTTGGTTGTAGGAGGGTAAGGGAGTATAGCGGTCTAATGGGGCTTGTGAAACTAGATTGTAAATCGAGTGTTTGGGAGAGGAGCTTGTCCAGTATCTACTGTTGTGGTTGTTGCTTTTGTTGGAGTTGTTGTTGTTGCTGTTGTGGTTATTGTTGTAGTTGTTGTTGTTGTTTTGGTTGTTGTCGTGACTTTTATTGAATGAGTTGTCTTTGCTGAGTTTATTGCTCACACACGAATTTTGTTTGTCTGTGTTGTTAGTGTTGTAAAGAGCGCAAGGGTGGCTGAAAACTGGGTTATGGTGGTTTTCTTGGTTACTGTATGTTTCGTGACAGCTTTTGTCTTGACAGAAGAAATCGTTATTGCTGCTTGAGAGTTGTTGCAAGTAGCTATTGTGGGATGGAGTTACGGGTGGAGGCTGGCAGTTGAAGGACTGGTAGAAGATGTAATTGTTGAAGGTTGAGAAGGGATACACCAAACCTTCTTGAGCCGAATCAGATGGGAGAAAGGGAGGATAGTTGTGCTGGTATGTGTGCGTGTATAGAAGAGGTTCGGGAGGGGTGTGGTAGTACAGAGACCTGGGAGGGTTCTGGTGGTAGTGAGACCTGGGACTGGCGTGGTTTGACGGGTATGCCTTGCTGAAGTACCTTTCACGTTTTTCTTTCTCTTTTTCTTCATCTGTGGAAAGAATTGAAAACTCTTGACATTTATTTTTTCACTCTAGGCTCTTCTCAATGTTAGCATGGACTTCTTAATATATTATAAAGTCCATGGGTAGCGTCATTGCCGTGCGAATCATAGACAGTAGCATCTTGTTCTTTTAAATTCAATGAAAGCGCCATGTGAATGCAAGATAGCTTTTATTCATTATTACTGTTTTATAATCCATTTCATAAAGAGCGAACAATAAGTAGCTATAAGTAAAAAGAAAAAGGCTAAAGGATTGGATTTTGAAAGAAGTTAAGAGCCAGTATAAGCTGTTTCTAAGGTTCCACTTCAACTAAAAAAGTAAATAAAACACCCAAAAACTTATGAAAAACTCAAATCGCTTCCTTCTTAGCGTCATTGAACCCTTCAAATTTATATGTTTCCCTATGTATTTATTCTATTTCGTAACGCATAGTTTTTTTGCAATAGGCTCTTGGTTAAGCTGAGTGTTCAGAACCTCTATTGAACTGGCAAAGCTCAAATTATGTATTTCTTAACAGCAAACAAGAAAAATGACTTCTAAATGAGCTGCTTTCAAAGTGCAAAAGTGCGATTAAGAAAGTTACAAAAGAAACTTCCGAATTCGACACTCTTCATTGCATGCTTGTCTCCCTCCATTGAGTTACAAGTTACCAACCATCATAACTAGACATCATCTACATCAGCATCACCGCCTGTCTCTCTCAATGAACAAGTGACCAGCCATCATGTACCAGCCAACAACGCGCACGATTAACACAGCAAAAACTTATAGCGATAGGAACCTAGTTGTTGGTAGAAGAAGGCAGGGTGCAAGGCTTCGGACTCACACGTCAGAACGCCACTCGAGTCAGCCTCTACAAAAGACGTCTTGAAGAGATTGCTGTTGTTGTTGAGAGTGTTGTTGTTGTTGGTAGTAGTGGTGGAAATGTTGTTGTTGGTAGTAGTGGTGGAAATGTTGTTGTTGTTGTTGAGGGTGCTGGAAGTGTTGTTGAGGGTGCTGGAAGTGTTGTTGAGGGTGCTGGAAGTGTTGTTGTTGGTGGTGTTACTATTGTTGGTGGTGTTACTGTTATTGGTGGTGTTACTGTTGTTGGTGATAGTGTTGTTGTTGTTAAGATTTTCGTTGTTATTTGCGCCGTTATTTCTGTTACTGTTGTTATTATTATTGTTTGTATCGTTAACAGTTTTGTTGTTGTTATTGTTGTTGATGGTGCTGAGAAGGTCATTACTGTTGTTGACGTTGTTATTCATATTGTTACTTCCCTTGACGGCGCTTCTGTTGCTCGCGTTGTTAACAGCGCAGTTGTTTTTGTTTTTACTGGCATTGTTCATGCCAGAATGTATAAAAGTGTTACTCATTCTAGAAAGGTCGCTCTTGGGTGGTGGACTAGTGCTCTTCGTTTCTTTTTCTTTCTTAGCAGGGCATGTCTTGGACGCTTTCGAGGATTGTTTGCTTGAATCTCCCTTCTGCTGCATTCTCTGCGCTTGTTTGAAGGCCTGTCTGGCTGGACACTTGAATCTCTTTTGTCTTCGCAGATAGCATCCGTTCTCGAACATGTTTCCGCTGTTCGGGTGTAGGGTCCAGTAACTGCCCTTGCCAGGCCTGTCAGGGGATCTGCTCACCTTGACGAAACAGTCGTTGAAGGACAAACTGTGTCGGATGGAGTTTTGCCAGCGCTGTTGGTTTTGGCGGTAGAAGGGAAAGAGTTCGGTGATCATGGTGTAAATCTCGTTGAGGGTGCACATCTTGGAGGGCGAGGACTGGATGGCCCATGTGATGAGCGAGATGTACGAGTAGGGTGGCTTGGTCTGGCTGTAGTTGCGAGAGTTGCTCATCTGGTAGGCGTGGATGCTGTTGACGCTGTCGTACGTGCTGAACTTGCGCTCGTCGCCGCTGTCGTAGGCGAAGTAGGAGGCTTGTGGGTAGTCGCCCTGCCGACACGACATTTCACCGTAGCAAAAAGATGAAAGTCGATCATCAAACTTCCCTTTTTCTTCAATCTCTCCATAGTAATCCTTCAACGGGTACTCGGTCGAGAGGTCAGTCTTGAGTGGGAGAAGTTTGTCGTTTCCTTTGTGCAGGCAAGTGGGCACTGCGGAGAAGCGACAAGTGGGGAAGAACTTTGAGTTGCAGGGAGTGGCGGCGCTTAAAAGGTCGTAGTAGTGCTCTTGATCGGCCTTGTCGCACTGCATGGCGTGGCTCGAGGTGCAGGCAAACATCGTCAAGATGCTATCTCATGCCCTTTAAAAACTTACGCAAACAAGCGCCTTTGTTTGCTTTCTCTCTTATTTTCGAATTTATTCACCAATCTCTGCTGTGCCATCGCCGCCTCTTCTTGTGCCTGTCGTCTCGTATGTACGGTTTTATGTGTGCTCGGGGATTTGCTAATATATGCAAGTATGAATATATACATGCAGATATGTCAAATGTGCAAATATGAAAAGGTAGTGGTAGTGAGGACGGATGCTTTTCTGCCATTTAAGCCTGCGCGTGTGTGTTTTTGTTGTCTGTGTTTTTTTGGTGCATGTGAATTATTGTGAGTGTGTAGTATGTTTATAAATAGAAAGTGTGTTCATTTCTAACTTGAAAAAACTTAAACGTGGAATGGCTTTAAAATGAGAAGTAAATCGATTGGATTATCATCTCTGACCACTTCATCAGCACCTTCTCCTGCACACAACTCGGTCCTGCCGATGCCGACCGTTACAGGCATGTCTTGAGTGCTTCTCTCTGTCTTGCTGTTTTGTCAATTAACTCTTGCAACTACCACACTTCTTTATCCTTGAACCAACCAACGCTTCATCTATGACTTGAACACCAACCACTGGTACCAGAATACACACACACACACACACACACACACACACACACACACACACACACACACACACACACACACACACACACACACACACACACACACACACACACACACACACACACACACACACACACACACACACACACACACACACACACACACACACACACACACACACACACACACACACACACACACACACACACACACACACACACACACACACACACACACACACACACACACACACACACACACACACACACACACACACACACACACACACACACACACACACACACACACACACACACACACACACACACACACACACACACACACACACACACACACACACACACACACACACACACACACACACACACACACACACACACACACACACACACACACACACACACACACACACACACACACACACACACACACACACACACACACACACACACACACACACACACACACACACACACACACACACACAAACACACACACACACACACACACACACACACACACACACACACACACACACATACACACACACACACACACACGCACACACACACAAACACACACACACACTAACACACAATGTGTTACACACATACGAACAGTCTTGTGCCTACTTCATTGCCTTTTAATACACTTTTGCAATATTATTGACTCAGGAAGGAAGTAGGGGAGAGCAAACACACAAGCTCCACTCCACTTCTCTTCTTTCCTTTTTCCACCATCTCTCTTTCTATCTTTACTACCTCTTCATCACTCTTCCAATATTTCCTACCACACATTTCTATATATTTGTTTCTCCACGTCCATCTTTTCCAATCTTTCCCGTCGTTGAGTTTTCAATTTCACCAATATATAGAAGTTTTTTTCCATCGACATACAAATTTCCCATCGAATGATGATGATGATGATGAAGATGATGATGGTAGTGTTGATGGTAGTGGTGGTGGAGGTGATGATTATGCTGATAATTATGAAAAACTACCATGATAATGATTATGATGAAGAGAAAGAGAAGGAGGAAGAGGAAGAGAAGAAAATAAAGAGAAAGAGTAGGAAGAGGATGAAGAAGATGAAGAGGAGGAGGATGAAGAAGATGAAGAGGAGGAGGATGAAGAAGATGAAGAGGAGGAGGATGACAGTCTTTTTGAGGCTTTCCATCGGAGCTGCTGGTAAACAGTGAGGCATGCATTGTGTGCTCAGACGGGCCAAAGAGTTTAAGCTAACAAACACACTCTTCTACCTACCCTCCTCTTCTTCCTCTTCCTCCTCTTCTTTATCATCTTCTTTGTTTTTTTAGAAATTAATTAATTCTTATATCCTTCTCTAATTAGTTCATCTCTTATAATTAATTCATCAATTGTTTTTTTCCTTTATACTTTCTATCGCAACCATCCACTTTTTATCATTTTCCATCTCCCATCATTCATCCATTTATTTTTTATATTCTTTCAAGCATCAGTTGCACACTCACTTCATATATAACTTCAGTGCTTTGGTGCAATACATCCTCCAGCGACTTCTGTTATGGTGTTAAACCCTAAGTCGGTCGGACTTTAACGGCGACAAGGAAGAAAAGGCCGGTAACGAAATCCACTGAGCCGGCCCGTAAAACAACCATAAACCTCCTATTTTAATTTTTTCACTCGAAAATGTAGTGTATTTTCGCATTTTTTAATATAAATTATTTCGCAGCTACCGGTTTCTTTGTTTCTGCAACTATTGATACTTTTGTTTATTTTAAACAATAGTGATTTAAAAACACCAAAATGTTGTGAAAAAAGTTAAAATTGACCGGCAAAGTGTCAAAGTCTTTCGCTAAGACTTTTTCATTTGAACCCAATTCGAGCTTCTACGCCATATTGCACTGGCAACAGAAAAGTCGCCACAATACTTTTTGTGCCAACCACATTCACCATGACGACAACCATAACCATCTTAGAGAATTAGAAATTGCATTCATTCATTTAGTTCTTCTAGGGACAATTTCCCACAAATTCCTCTTTTGGAGTCTGAACATTTTATATTTAAAAAACCCGAATATTCATTGGTGAAACTGCATGTGTTTGCATACAGGGAACGGCATCAGTCTCAATCTTCGCAGCCAGAAGCAGCGCCAAAAACCAAGATGGACTGCAGTCATTTCTCATCATCACCTTCCCGAAACAGACCCCGCCCTCCGAGATGCCATTCGCTGCAGCAGGCGTCAATCAAGCCGGCTGCTCTTCGCGACACTACTTGAGACGTTTATGATGGCTCCTCTCAGATGGCACTCAGCTTGCCTTTTTCCTTGTGTGTGGGTGTGTGTGTGTGTGTGTGTGTGTGTGTGGTGTGTGTGTGTGTGTGTGTGTGTGTGTGTGTGTGTGTGTGTGTGTGTGTGTGTGTGTGTGTGTGTGTGTGTGTGTGTGTGTGTGTGTGTGTGTGTGTGTGTGTGTGTGTGTGTGTGTGTGTGTCGTTTAATGCATGTTTTGTTGTCTCTGTGTGGTGATGTGTGCGTCAGCTAGTGTGAATGTATGTTGTTTTTCTAATTACACGGTTATGTATGTTCGTTTAGCTTTTTGTGTGTCTTTTTATCTTTGTATATTAATGCGTGCATTTTTTCGCCATAAAACTGCACGTGAAGGGTGAAAGAGGTGAGAGGAGCATCATAGACCAGCACACAGCCTCCAGCCCTGCACACTGGCCATGTCGTTAATTTGATAACGACCTCTCATGCGACACACTCGGCAAACAAAATTTAGCGTTCGGAGAGAGCGCAGAAATGAAAGTTTTTAACTGGAACGAAAGAGTCGAGGCTTTATTTTGATCGAGTTGGAATTGTCTGAAAGAATAGTAGAGTCTTGGAAGAATTGTTGAAAAGAAGGGTCAAAAGATGCTTATTTAATGCCCTTTTCAAGATTCGTCATCATCAGCATCTTTTATCTTTCAAACAAAAGCTTAGTTAAAGCAGTGGAAAATACATGGTTTCAGTGGGCGAGTCATGTGGTTAAACGCTGGCATTTGATGCAGGGATTTTGAGAAGTTGTGTGCGAAGTTGAGCATCTTAAATCTTAATCATCTCTTGGTTTTATTACAGAAGCTTAAAATTTTTATTCATCGTGGGCGGGTCTTGTCTACTCAGACTATTTCCAGGAACCCAAGTAACATGTTCACAAGTTTTTTCGAAACATTCTTCTATTTTTCTTGCAGCCTTGTGGCTTTTTAGCAACTGAAACCATTAGGTTTATCAAACGGGTGCTAAGTTTGACGCGTACAAATCATTTAAATCTTTTTAGACATCATAAATTTTCATCGGATTTTATATTGGTCTTCTACAAAGTGGATGATAAGACGGCATTAATGAGTTTTTTATGGTAAATATTTTCTTGATTATATCTTGATTAGCCGCTCTTATTGCATTGATGGAGGATCACGGGACTGTGAATCAATGCAATACAATTCTAAAAGATAAGGATTAGAAGGCTATGGGTTTTCTACGAGGGTGTTTGAAAGACTTCATCATGCAATCCAGCTCCCTTCTTAACACCCACGCAAAACTACCCTTAACCTCGTCTTTTATCCTTCTCCACCCCCCCTCTCACTTCCATCTCTCTCTATGTTCACTATAAAAACCAAGCAGTCAAAACAAAAAGATTTTTTTATTCAAACTAAAGAATCACATGCAGTTGCAAGAGAACCCATAGGTGACAGTAAACACTCGACGTCTCATTATTAGTTCTAAACTACAGCTTTTCCATGAGTATCACCATCATCATCACCACCACCATCCTCATCACTACCACCATCATCATCACCACTACCATCATCATCATCATCACCACCACCACCACCATCATCAACTGCTCGCCTCCTTGAACCTCCTCGAGATATCTTTCCAGTTGGCAATGTGCCAAATGGCCTTGATATAGTCAGGTCTGACGTTCTTGTACTGCAGGTAGTAGGCGTGCTCCCATACGTCGATGCCAAAGAGGGGGATTAGGCCTGTGCAGTAGTGGTGCAGTGGTGGTGCAGTGGTTGGTGAAGGGTTGGTGCAGTGGTAGTGGTAAAAGGTTTTTAATAAAAATTAAAATAGCTGAAATTCTCATTTTGTGTAGTGAAAACTTGAAACTGTTTTCAAATAAAGCACATCATCATACCAAACTACACTAAAGCACCACACCACACC
>OX030960.1:7033350-7070850 GCA_943735955.1 Piscicola geometra
GCAACTCTCAACACTCTTGTTCTCTTCAGCTTCTGTGTGCAGTCATTCATGGGCCAATCATTTGATTTATTTTCCAATTAATTGAAATATCAATCTATTCATTAAATAACTTATAAATTATTTCTTTTTTTTTAATTCCATCAAACCCCTCCATGCATCCTCGATCGAACCTTCTTTGCTGCTGGTTGAATAGTCTGAAATAGAGTCCAAGTCGCTGTTGTAAACACTGCTGACTTCGTCTGTACAATGTTGTCGTTTTTAGTGAATTATACCTTAATATATTGAAATGAAATACATGAAAAAATTGCGTTTAAAAATAATCGTACTAAAATAGCTTTACCACAAACTACAGTAACAACTGTGGTTTTGAGACTGACCCCTGTTGTTGAAGTTGTTGTTGAATCCTGCAATAGTCTGAGTCATCGGAACTTCGAAGTCACTCAGTGAGGCCAATGACATCTTGTTCATCCATCTGGCATGGTGCATACAAGCATGTTACTAGCACTCACATACACACTCAAACACACATAAAAAAAACACAAACATATACATAAGACGCACATACAAACACACACGCAAACACACACACAAACAGACTTGATCATATCTTCTCTATTGTCAGTAGCCAGAAGAAAGGTACACCCTGAGTGGAAGGCTTTGAAAGCACTGTTGCAAGGGTTTTTGTGGGTTTTCTATAAGTTTTGTAATTAAATTTTACATTATGTATTTTATTGAAATAAGAGTTTTGCCGTTTGCGGATTTTCTATTCGATCTAATACAAATAAATAACTTTCAAATATTCGATTACCAAATCAAATATGATTAAGATATATTTCGACTATCCAATACTAGATCAAATACGGTTCGAGTTTTCGGCACAGCTCTAATTGTAATGCACTGGAATGCCTCATTGCGTTCTCGAGCGATAGATTCTTTGATATTCGTTTTGATTAGACAAAATAAAACACAGAAAATTTTCACACGATCTTACAATTTCTGAGTTTTGACCTTGGGAGCGGGTGCAATCTTGAGGCCTGGCAAGCAGATGGAGCCTTCGGGTGTCTTTTCCTGCCCAGATTGTAATGTTCAATTTTATTCATTGAAGTCATATTCAATTATAAGCTTGATAAATATGAATTTAAGGTTTTGAATGGTTTACATATATTTACTGATTTATTGCATTGTCAAGTAACTTAATGCTTGTAATCTAAACCAATAACTCAGCATGTATGCTTCCATGCATGACTGACCTTTTGATCGGCATAGAACCTCAACTGCTTCTTCTCCAGCAGACACCACCACCTTTTCCAGCGAGACTTCTTGGAGCCCAAAGCATCCTTCTTGAACAACCATCCTTCGCAATCCACCCCACCCAGGTCTCGGCAACTCATGCTCTTACGCCTGCTCTTGCCTGGGAGAATCATCATTAAATATTTATCTTTATATTATCATATTATCTTTTTCTTTATCATAATCATAACCATAATTATCATAATCAGCATCATCGCAATCATCATCACCATCATAATCATCATCATTATCATCCTATTTTTGTAGTTAAAATTTCTGTCATAGTTACTGTTCCAACCACTAAACATCCTTATCTAAAGTTAGGACATTTCACTCAAAGATCAAAGAGTTATATGACTACAAATTAGAAGTTAAATATTCACTGCATACCGTGTTTACTCTCTTGCCTTGATATATACTTCTTCTTGAACCAAGTGGTCGCCTGCAATACCAAAAGACAATTTGAACAGAATTGAATAGAAGATATTGCTTCAAGATGAAATTCTAGTAAATGTTTAATCATTGATTAAACTCAGCTTTTGATATTCAAACCAAGTTATAAAAAGCTCCTAACTCAGTGATTTTTTTTCCCCCTTATTCAGTGATTTTAAAAAGTTTGCAAGTGCTCACATTGGAGATTGAGGTGCTTGAAATTCCTGGTTTCAGAGTGGGCTTGTCCGTAGAGCTCTTGGAATCAACGCTCACAGACCTGCGTAGGCAATATTGTAATTTTGGCTTTTGTAAATTTCAGTTGTTAACTTGTTATATGAAGGTAGTAAACGATTCAGTTGGCTTTAGAACAGTAAAATAAAAATTTTCAAGAAAAGATTAAAAAAAATACACATTGATAAAAAGTAATGTCCATTCTAACTTTTCGAAATCAGCAGCAGAGAAGCTGTGTCTTTTATCCTTCAAAGGTTGTGTGCAGGTTGTCAGTATGTGGTATTCACAAGAATACATTCAAAAAATTCAAAAAACAACAGAGTTTTTTTCTCCAAAGTTACTAACCAGTTCATGCCTGGGCGACTTTTCCCGATCTTCAGCGTATATATTGTCCGAGCTTTTGGTCTTAACAGACTTCTTTAAACTATTTTTCAAATCAGAACAATCATTCAAGCTGAGAGTGTCGATGCTGAAACTGTTTTGCCTCAAAGTGAGTACCTTGTGTTCTTTTTTGCTTTTCTCCGAGGTTACAGACTTCTTTGACTTTCTTCTTTTTATGAGACTATCTCCAATGCTTTTGAGAAGCTTTGGTGACTCATGACTTTCCAGAGAAGGCTCGTTGTTAGATGGAGGTCTTGAAAAAAGCTTGAAAGGGTTGAAAATAGATGCCGTAGATGGGGTGGAAGGAGGGTGCAATGAAGGTTTGAAAGGATGGAAGATGGATGCAGTCGATGGAGTGGAAGGTTGGAGAAGAGGGGGTTTGGGAGGCTTTTTGAGGTTTGCAGACAAAACTGTCTGTGATATGGAAAGCTTGCTGGACTCTCTTAAACCCTTGCTGCTTTTGAAGCGGGGCAACTCAGCGCTGGTGTGTTTGGGCAAATGGCTTTTGCTAGAGTAGCTGCTTTTGATACTTGCTGAATCGGAAAAACAAAGCGGAGACTGTCCTTTGGTAGAGCTATTTCCAAGACTTTCATTTGAGTTTCTGTTATTACTTTTATCATCGGCGTTTTCACTAGTCTCGTGAGTGCTATCGCTCTTTTTTTCCATCTTCTTTTCTTTTTCAGAGAAGGAAGGCTCTTTGGATTGGGGGAAAAGAGTCTTTTGATCTGTGAACATGGTGATTTGTGGAGTGTAAGGGTAGCACAGGGATGGTTCTTCATCTGGAGCTGCACTCAAATTTGAATTGTAGCTGCTGGCTTCTGATGTCGTGGATATATTTTTAGTTTTACTTTTTTGAATGCTGTGAACGTCGTAACAATTGGCATCAATGTTGCGATATTTCTTGCGGTAAATGAAACTGGGTGTTTCCGGGGTGGAAACAAGGCTCGGTGAAGAGATGAACACTGAAGTGGAGCTCCTGCCATGGCTGTCTTGGATACTGACGTGGGATGGAATGAAGCCTGTTTGCGACTCATCTGTGATGTCATCTTTTTGTGGCTTTGGCAAGTTGCTGCTGCTGAGGCTGTTGAAACGATCAAAATTATTCATTGCATCTTTGGGAAGGAATGTGAGAGAAGGCTTGGCGTATGAGCTGAAAGACGGGGTTCTGCGGATGCTGGAGACCTTGATCAGGGCTTTGTTGGTGAATGTGGAGCAAGGTGTGTTGAGCATTAATGTTTGGTTTTCGGTTGTGCCAAGATTTTTCGAAGGTGGAACAAAATTTTTTTGTTTTGAAGAAAGGTTACTCGCTGTTAGTTCTTGATATTGAAAAGAAAAAGCAGACGTGGGAGAGTTTTGCAATACAGGTTTTGGAGATGCACAAGGCAACATTTTAGGGTCAAATGACGGCGTTTGCTTAAATGTCATGGATTCTAAGCATCGTTTAGAAAGAATTTGCTCAGGTGGTGGAGTCGAAGGTAGAGATTGTGAGCTAGAATGGTAGTTTGAAATTCTGTTTAAAAACCTAGAAGAGTTTGAAATGTTTAGATACTTGGGCGTTGTAGGACCAGTTTGAAGTTCGTTTGTAGTGGAGGGAACTTTGAGTGGAAAGTTCATATTAGGTGACGTGATAGATCCAGGAAAGGGTAGAGATTGCTCAGGAAGGTAAGAAAGAGATCTTACGGGCCTGTTTGAAACTTCAATATTATCCAAAGTATTGTTTGTAAGATATTCGTATTTGTTGCTTTTAATTGAATAATTCATGAAGTTAGGAGCACTGAAGTCTCTATTATTGTGACTGTTGAACGAGAGACTGCCTTCGGTGCCTCTGTTCGGCGTAGACTTGTTGAGGGTGTAGTCGAAGAGGTAGTCGGAGTTTCGAGTGCGTTTGTCGGTCTGTGACTCAATTGTCAGAAAGCGATCTACCAGCACAGAGTTCAGCATGATCGTCCCATCTTCTCTCTTCTTTACGCTTTCAGGTTTGTTGATTTTAAGAGAGGTTTTCTCTGAAAAGCTATCACTTGGGAGTGTGTTATTGGAATTATTGCTGAGACACTTGACGTTATTGTTTATGTCAGTTCCGTTTGAGTTAATCGTGTTGAGCCCTCGATGGCCACTGTTATTGCTCAAATTTGAGGGTTTGCGCATTGCCACTAAACTTGATGGAAGGCTTCCATCCGCCGTGAAAGAGCGGATGTGTTCGTCTGTTTCTCTTTGCATTTTCTAATTGGAAGACTGTGCTACTTTAGACGCAGTGAAACTATTTCAATATTTTTTTTTCGAATCCCTTAAATAAAAGCACGATCTTCTGGTTTATACTTTTAAATTTGTCTATTTAGATAATATTTACCATGCTTTTCGGAAATTATTTTATTTTATTGTATTTGTATGAAATAAACCCCTTAACGTGTATTTTTTTGCGATAGATTACACTTTTCTTAGTTTATTTTGTTTTAAATCAGTTTCAAATGAACTATTTTTCTCTTCGAAATACAACTCCAAACCTGACAGGATCTCAAGACTAACGGGTAGAAAATGTTAAACCTTGCTATTATTTTATTGAATTTGAAACTTAATGGACTAAAAAACAATGAAGTACATTTTTAAAGCGGTTTTGACCGAAAACTCCGTGGATAATAAAACTCAGTTGTAATTACGTTGCTACCAGGAACTAAACGGCTCTCTCGTCCATTTATATGCAATACAATTATTGACTACCCACAAGTATGTTGAAGAGGATTTGCATAACCAATAATGACACGATTATATCGGTGCCATTAACAAAACCAAGGTTTTTTTTATTATTATTTCTATCAGTAGAGAATAAAAAGTATATAGATATTTTATAAAAAGCTTAGTTTAATATATAATCTATAACTTATAGACTATAAAGATGTTTAGTATGAGCTTTTGAATGAGTAGGTTTTTAGAAGATGCCCAAATTGGCGAAAAAATCTGACTGATTAAGGTAGGAATAGGATAGGTAAAAGATAAGATATAGTATTAAGACGTTTTTTGTGTTTAGTTTTAAAAAACTGTTCTTTTTTGCGAAATGGTTTTGTGTATTTGAAGTATGAAATACTTAAAAATTTAGACTAAAAAGAGAAAAAATGGAAGGCTTCCCACTAGGGCAAGCGCACCCAGGGTTCATGATTTTAAAACAAACTTATATGAACTTTTTATTGAAATAATTGTAAAAACAAAATGGGAAATAAAAAGCTTGTCTATTTTAGGGATAACATGAATGCAGTCTTTACCGTAATTTATTTCTTATAATTTGAATTGGTTTTGGGAATTCCTTGCTATTATCCTACAAAGATTCTTAGAATAGATTAGTTTGAAGAATTATATTATCTTTTTGATTATTATTAGTTTGGAATTTGACTATAAAGATGATTAATAAGCATCTCAATTATCTTCAAATCCTGCTGCTGAGACCATTTAGTAAGATCACGACTTAGACTAGATCGTAAGAATATGACCAATCGTGTATCTACTACCAACTATAATTCTAGAGATGCATCCTAATGAGGGTAGATAATTATGGATTCAAGTGTGCAGCATGTGAAAATAGACATAAAAAGAACACAGGATATCAGGACGATGAACCATTAATAGTGGAAATAATTTTTCATTCAATATTAATGCTAATATGCCTATATTTGTGAAAATGAACACAAGCAAAGATATATTCATCTTGTTCACTTAACTATGGGCTTTAAGAATTAATTCATGAACTTCATATAATAATTTTAAAACTTTGCTTAGACAACTTCACATTTGTTAAATCTTTCCAGCCTGTAATTTTTAGAATAATTAATTTCATTTTTCAAGTTTCTTGTTAGATGGAAATATTTTATCCAATCATAGTCATGATTTGAGACGTGAGTTTATCGTTTTTTATTGGAGTGTCATTAAATACAGCTTTAAAATTTTACCTTAGACGAGTGATTTGTTGCTTATTCAAATAAAATAGGCTGTTAGAAAGTAAATATATAAAAGTTGTTGAAAAATGTCGTCGAAAACGTCTTCTAAAGTGTAAAAAGTGAGATTAAATCGAATGAAAAAATATGATGTCCAAAATGGTTTTGAATAAAATAACTTTATAAACGAGATTATCTACCTTTGAATTACAATTAAGGTGGGTTACAATCGGATGGTGTGTAAATGCAGCGGAAGACACACACGCACACACTACTGCTGCATGTCTTTGTGATCATCGGCAAGATCATCCATCTCATCTTCATCGAACTCTGCTTCGTCACTGCACTTGGCTTCTTGGTACTGCTGGTATTCTGACACCAAGTCGTTCAGGTTGGTCTGAGCCTCCTGGAACTCCATCTCGTCCATGCCCTCACCGGTGTACCAATGCAAGAAAGCCTTGCGCTTGAACATCACCGTGAACTGCTCCGAAATACGCTTGTATAACTCCTGTGATTTAGTATATTTATGTTTCAGGATGTATTAGAAGTAAGCAAAAGATATATGAAAGGTGGTTTATTGTGTAATTTTGGTAAAATTATTGAAATTTAATATATGTAATGTTGACTGCAAGATTTAAAACTGGGTGACTAGACACACCTGAATAGCGGTGGTGTTTCCAATGAAGGTGGCAGACATCTTGAGACCGCATGGAGGAATGTCACAGAGGGAGGTCTTCACGTTGTTCGGCAGCCATTCGACGAAGTATGGACTGTTCTTGTTCTGCATATTCAACATCTGGTCGTCAACCTCTTTGGCCGAAATCTTGCCTCTGAACATCGTTGCCACTGTCAAATACCTGCGTGACCGTGGTATGGTGACTTTGGTAGGGTACAAAATAATTTTTAATCAAACAGTTTTATTTGAAAACTTCTATTTAGTTCATTAAAAATCGGAGAAACTTTTGAATAAAGATAAATCTAGGCACATATTGATGATTATGATGATGATGTTTATTTAATATATTTTACATTCAAAGGCAAGACATTCACCTTCCATGGCGCGGGTCACAGGCAGCCATCATGTTACGAGTGTCAAACATCTGCTGCACCAGCGCTGAAACGTTCAAAGCTCTGTACTGCTGGCTGCCTCTGGCGGTGAGGGGAGCGAAGCCAGGCACGAAGAAGTGCAGACGAGGGAACGGCACCATATTGACGGCCAGTTTTCGCAGGTCGGCGTTCAACTGACCAGGGAATCTGAGGCATGTGGTGACACCACTCATGGTGGCCGAGACGAGGTGGTTGAGGTCTCCGTAGGTGGGGTTTGAGAGACGGAGGGTTCTGAAGCAGATGTCGTAGAGCGCCTCGTTGTCCATGCAGAAGGTTTCCGATGTGTTCTCGACGAGATGGTGCATTGCCAGAGTGCAGTTGTACGGCTCGACCACTGTGTCGGACACCTGTTGTTGGTGTTGGTGTTGTTTGCTGGTTGTCGTTTTTGTGTTTTAGTCGTAGCGATAAAGCTCTAGTGAGGTTCTAGTACATTTATGTTTGATTTTGTAAAAGCAAAGAATGATTGCTCATGGACAATCTTTTTCAACATACACGCAAACGAACATAGATTCACAAACACACACGCAAACGAACATAGATTCACAAACACACACGCAAACGAACATAGATTCACAAACACACACGCATTCGCAAACTCACACACAAACTCCCAAACACAAACCCACATACTTTAGGTGATGGTACTACTGAAAACGACATCATGATACGGTCGGGATACTCTTCGTTCATCTTCGTGAGCAGCAGTGTGCCCATGCCAGATCCAGTGCCGCCGCCTAGAGAGTGGGTGAGTTGAACTCCCTGCAGACAGTCGGCGCTCTCGGCTTCTCGGCGCACCACGTCCAGTGCAGCATCCACCAGTTCAGCGCCTTCGGTGTAAAATCCCTTCGCCCAGTTGTTACCTGCGCCACTGTGTCCTGTGTGGTTTGTGGTGGTTGGATGGCTGGTGGCGTGTGAGAAAGAAGCTTTGTTTTGGTTATGTTTTGTCTTGTATTGTATTTATTATTCTTTTTTGTTTTGTTCATGTATTATTTTGGTTATAGTATTGTATTATTTTGATTGTTTTTGGTTATGAAAATTTTTTTTGTCGGGTAATTGACTCACGTTTAAAACAATTGAACAATTTTGATTAAAATAACAAAAGAACCAACCGAACACAAAGTTGTCAGGTCTGAACATCTGTCCATAGGGGCCTGCCCTAGCGGAGTCCATGGTGCCTGGTTCCAAGTCGACCAAGATTGATCGGGGATAGTACTTGCCTCCTTTTGAAAATGAGATCAATCAAATTAATTTTTATAACGCTTTTTAATAAATTCAAGAGCGCTAAAATGAGATGAATTAGAGAAGAAGAGAGTGAATTGGTTATCGGAAAGATGGAAGGAACATAGGTAGAATGAGGAGTAGAGAAAGAGAGTGAATTGCATTTGAGTTTCCGCTACTTTTTGTTTTAATGTTTATTTCATAGTGGAATTTAGTTTCCACGTTTATAGTCGTTTTCAATTAATCTGTATCCGTTAATTTTAAAAAGCCTGAAGTTTAGTTTAAGCAGTTAAACCAGCGCAGGTCTTTTGACCTCTATAGTGGATTTGGTTAAAATAGGATGGCGCATGATGATAGCGTACTGACCTGTGCCTTCGTTGTAGTAGACGTTAAGACGGTCCAACTGCAGGTCACTGGTGCCTCTGTACATGCCCAGTTGGTCGATGCCATGCTCTTCAGAGATGATCTCCCAGAACTGCGTGAAGTTGAAGTGTGAGTGGTTAGATGTGATTCAATTTTCAACTGTGTAAGGAGCAGTATGTTTTTAGTGTTTATTGTTAAAATTCCAGTAACTCCTAATCGATGATGCCTGTGTTTACTATTGTTTGCCAGAAATCGTTTTATTTTATAAGTCTTTAAAATATGTTCAATATGAATTGACATCTTCACAATTTTCGATATAATTTCTAACAAACCTTGGTTCCGATCTGGTTTCCACACTGACCGACTTGCAGATGAATAATTTCTCTCATTTTGTAAAATAGATTTTATTTTAAAATAAAGCAGTATTTGTAAAAGATTTAGTAAATTTTTGGTTTATTATCTCTGTAAAAATGCTAAACTTGTTTGAAAATAAAAACGGTTTTGACGTAATAATTACAAAATTCAAACGTCATCTATTTTAAAAGAGCAATATTAAACCTTTTTCTCGTTCAATTAATCGGACATTTTCAAAATTTGTTTTTTTCATGTTTTTAAACTTTTTATTACAATCACAAAAATTCTTTTCAATGTCAATTCAACTTGAACATCCACTATAGATTTCATATTGCATTAATCACTAATAAAGCCCTGGCGAGTGAAATAATAACATAAGTTGATCGACGTTAGACTTCGTTTGAAAAATTATATTCTAAAGATTTTAAAATGAGTAAAGTACCAAAAAAACAAAAAGTTAGTATTAGGAAAAGTAATAACCGAAGCAGTTGTAAAAAACATATAGTGACATTCGTACAGAAAAAGCAGTAATCCACTTGGTTTGCTGGCTTTCTCCACACCATTTGAAGGGAAAGGAACATTGATGGCTTTTTCAACCACATTTTGTTTAGCACCAATAGAACAGTGTGTAAAGGGTTCCAAAATGAAAGAGTGGGAAGGTGTTTGGGGATTTAATGGTGGTTTTGAATAAGCAAAAATTTTGAATAAAGTTTTCGTGCTTTGAGAGAAACCCCTGATGTTTTGTGGGGGTTGTTTTGTCATCGATCAAGCTCCCTGGCCTGTTCGAACCAGCTTCTAAGACAATATTGTCAGTACAGTTATCAGCTGACTGAGTTTTCTGCCAGAACTCATGTTTTTTGTGGTCTTGTAGGCATTTGTGTGGTATTTCAGGTCACTACGGAAATCTTTGTCTTTGAAAGCTTTTATGAACATTGCTCTGAACATGGGACTGAAAAGTCATGGTGCCAAAACGCCGCTTTACTTGACCTCATTTATCCCTGGAAGTGGGTCAGAGAATTCTGGGTTAGTGTTTTGGACTCCAGCCTGCATGGCTACGTGGAACTGTGGTCTCATAAGAAAGAGTTTGCTTGATAAATAAACACCTCAAGTGCAACGGGAGCAAGTGCTTTGTGACGTGTGTGCCTTGCATCTGATTAGAACAGTTTTCATTTGATGGTTTTTTCCTAGAAATAGCGCATAAGTGAATAGTGGAAAAACATAACTGTGTCACATTACGCAAATACGAAGGAATGAAAACATATGGTTCGGAGCCAAGCTGTTTCATGAATGGGTAGCCATTTTGAACACTTTGCCAAATGTAGCGACTGTGATGTCCCAATTTGCAGATGATTGGCTGAGAAGGGAGGTTTGATTACGTCAATACTATTTATAGAATTTGTCTAATTTTTCGTTATTAAAAAATGTAAAGCATTTTTAAATATTAGATTAAATTATAACTTATAAAATAATCTTGCCGATGTTCGTTTGAATGAATAAATTGTTTTTATGCTATGATAAAAGAAAGTTTAAAGAATTCCCTATTGAATTTCCCAATAAAAATACCATCCCTAACCTTCTAAGTTCTTAAATAAAGAATATTTAAAACACTACTCTATGCAACAACACCCACCCACGCACAGTAATTTAGAAATACAACCAGCACAACAACACTGTGGGACGAAGTGCATCTTGGCTGGACACACAGAATTCCATTGACGTCACACTTAAACACGTCACTAAACTCCTCCCCCTCACGTCTATTTTTAGCTTCTTTACGTCATACACACGCTCACGTAGGATGCAATAAGAAAAGTGAACCAAGTAGCGTTCGAGACTCTTGCGGGCTCACCAGACAATTCTTTTTAGGTTGCCGTTTCAAAATACTTTTGCAAAAAAATTAGAAAAATTCAAGTGAGCAATTGCAGCGCTTTCAATGGCTGCACAAGGCAGCATGTCTCAGAACGGTAACTCAAAAATTGTCAGGGTGGGCTTTTATGAAATCGAAAAGACTCTCGGGAAAGGAAACTTTGCTGTAGTGAAGCTTGCCCGACATAGGATAACCAAATCGCAAGTGAGCGTTTTGTTATGTTGTGAGAATCAATGCAATCTAGCAGCTAGAATCTAACTGCTAGATTGTAGTTAAAATATACTTTTTTTGCAAATAAAATAGTTGTAATAGTCTTAAAATAAGCATTTAAAAATGGATGGCTGAATGAATGCACTGAGAAAATTGGAGGTTATATTCAACTTTAATGCATTTATTTTATAATTAAAGAAGTGTGCTACAAATGAAGGGTCAGATACTGTGTCTATAATATATTATAGACTCTATAGCTTTATTCTAGAAAAATTTAAACATTTTAATAAACTATTTTCAATTTTTTAAAGAATATAACAGTCTAATTTATACAGAGTTTGGCCCACTTCACTATACACACGATAACATAGAAACAATATAAAAAACTATTGGTTCTATTTAATCTCCATAAAACCCATTCAAACTTCAAAACCCATCTTTCTCAGGTGGCTATAAAAATAATAGACAAACGCCAGTTGGATGTGGAGAACCTGGAGAAGGTGTATCGTGAGGTGAACATCCTCAAACTCCTCGACCACCCTCACATTGTTCGACTCTACCAGGTCAGTGTCATAGTGGATGTGAGGGTGAATGAGTGGAGGAGTTTGGTAAATTAGAGAAATGAATTTGAGATTTAAAATTATTTAAAATTAATAATTATAAGTATATAAATAATATAAATATATTATTTTTAAATGATGAAAAAGCTTTACTGATGCTTGTAAAATACTAATAAAAATATTATATAAATAAAATGTTAATAAATATTTTAAAAATAGAGATATAATATATACCATAAAACACAACGTATAAGCCGCACTTATGTACAAGCAAACCAGATGTTTTCATGCAAAAAAAGAATTTGAAGAACAAAACGAGTAAAGAAGAAAAAAATAAAAACCAGTTTTTGCTGTTCAAATTTAAAATTAAAAAAAATTAATTTAATTTTAAAAAAAAAGCAATTTTTGTCAAAAATGAATGTTTTAAAAACGTCATTGCAGAAACTATTTCCACGTATAGTGCGCAATTTCGAAAATGATTGTAGAGATTGAAAATCATGATTAGGAATTAAACACAATATTAAAAGAATAAAAAAAATTTTTGTAGAAGACTATCACTCAAATAACATTTTTCACTTAATTGTTTAGTTGTAACTTACAACTTGCAAGCATCATTGCATTCCCAAGGTGATGGAGACGGTGAACATGCTGTACATAGTGACAGAGTACGCAGAGAACGGCGAGATATTTGGTGAGTGTCCTTCATCATTCGGATTCGGTGTTTTTCTTGCCTCACCGTTTCGTTTTTAATAGAACACACACCAAAAACTAGATTTATATAGCACTTACTACCTTGAATAAATCGCGTATTTAAATTGTAAAATATTATTTTTAGTCGCTTACAAGCATTTTACAGCCTGAATATTTCCTATCTAACCCCATTTTGACGCTTCATAACACAACACTGAACACAGAACACATTGCCAAGAGGGGCAGGTTGTCAGAGAGGGAGGCTTGTGGCAAGTTCAAGCAGATCCTCGACGCCGTCGCCTATTGCCACCTACGCAACATCGTGCATCGAGATCTCAAAGTAAGTTTTGGGTTTTTGGTGTTCGTGCTTGTTGAGTTTTCGTTTGTGTTCATTTTTTGAGGGTTTTTGGGTATTTTCGATGATCTTTTTTGTAGGTGTATTTGTTTGTGAATGTTTATGTTTTTTAGAAGTAATATTATAAAATCTACTATATATTCCATTCATTTTTCAAGGCCGAAAATCTGCTTCTTGACTCCGAAATGAACATAAAAATAGCTGGTTGGTGCTCAACTAATCACTTTATTTATATCATTCAAAATCAGACCTAATTTTTTTAGACACTTATCTCAAGCTAACTTCAATTCCACATTACCACAATCACCCATCCATCCATCCACCATCACAAAGCCATCCATCCATCCAACCATCCATCCATCCATCCATCCATCCATCCATCCATCCATCCATCCATCCATCCATCCATCCATCCATTCGTCCATCCATCCATCCATCCATCCGTCCATCCATCCATCCATCCATCCATCCATCCATCCATCCATCCATCCGTCCATCCATCCATCCATCCATCCATCCATCCATCCATCCATCCATCCAACAATCCATTTATCATCCATCCATGCCCAATCATCCCCACCATCCATCCGCCAACAGACTTTGGCTTCGGCAATTTCTTCAAGCCTGGTGAGGAGTTGAACACTTGGTGTGGTTCCCCCCCTTACGCCGCCCCTGAGGTCTTTGAAGGACTCACCTACCTGGGTCCCAGAGTCGATGTGTGGGTGAGTGGCAATGGTGGTGGTGGGGAGTCGTGGAAGTGCTAATGGTAGTGGTCAGTTAGGGTTATGTGCGTGCGATGAGTGAGGGTTATTGTAGTGGTTTGTGGAGGTTGAGAGCGTTGAATATTCTTTCGAATAAATTCATGATATATATGTAACATGCGTCATTTAGTTGGATATTGGCACACAACTATGAACCCATTATTTTTATGTTGTGTTGTTATATCGACACACAAACACAGAGTTTAGGAGTAATCCTGTACGTCCTGGTGTGTGGTTCGCTGCCTTTCGATGGCAACGACCTTCCATCTCTGAGAGACCGAGTGATGGCCGGCAGGTTCCGAATCCCTTACTTCATGTCTACGGGTGGGTGGACCTTCCATTAACTGTGTTCAAATTGCTTTGAGGAACCACCAATATTTGTTTAATCAATCAATCAATCACTCAATCACTAATGATTTGTATAGCGCCCTTTACTAAGTGAACAAAGGCGCTCTTCAAATAAATTTGTTAAATAAAACGGTTTTTAGACCATTACCAATATATGTATATATATAAATTAAAATATATATATAAACACACGATCAACCTCAATAATCCAACCTCACCCACCCCACCATGACAATCACCGCCAAAAAATCACTATCACCATAAATAAAAAATTCTTTCATCACCACAATACCAACACTCATACCACAGCACAATCATTACCACATCATCCTCAAAACACAATCATCATTCTTCTCAATTTTCTGTCTTGCCACTGGTGCCGAGGCTGCGAAAGAGGGTGAAGGAGAAGTCTTTGCCAACGCTGGTACTGCTGCTGCTATGGAAAGCTTTCTCCTTTATCCTTTCTCCTTGAGCGCTTTGATTCCCTGCGGCCATCTTGGTCTGCTGCGGCCATTCTCGACAGATTCAAAACAACCAACATTTGCACTAAAAACATTCTAATTAATTAAATTTAATTTTTATTTAGACTTTAGATTCTAAAATTTTAATATATTATACCCAAAACCGTTTATTCCACAAATTTATTTGAGCGGCTGCCAAAATGGCAGCCGCTAACCAAAGATCAATTGATTAGAACTGTAACTGTAGTTTTTGATTTTCCATTTTTTCCATTATTTCTGTTTTAAAAGCGCTTCAGTTGCGTGCCCGGGCGCTATACAAAAATGACAATTATTATTATTATTATTATTAAAATTTTAATACGTTTTTGGTGACTTCTAGTTTTCAAAACCATCACTGCAGACTGCGAACACTTGGTGAAGCGGATTCTGATGCTGGACCCGAAGAAAAGACTGACCATCTCCCAGATCAAAAGACACCGCTGGGTCACATCTAATGCAACC
The DNA here is from genome assembly GCA_943735955.1 of Piscicola geometra. Lineage (NCBI taxonomy): Eukaryota > Metazoa > Annelida > Clitellata > Hirudinida > Piscicolidae > Piscicola > Piscicola geometra. The sequence continues at coordinate 7,048,400 of OX030960.1, forward strand.
AGCACAACCGCCATCTCCACCCGCAATACCACACCAACTATCTTCTCCATACCATCCAACACCTTAATTTCTTTTCCTACAGAACCCACTTCTTCCACAGCTACTTTTGCACCCATCACAAACACCATTCAAATCCACCATCCAACTCCATGCTTCCCCACTCATTCCTTCCTCTTCAGCACTCCATCTGCATTACCACCCCCTCTCACCATCCCCTCTTCAATCGCTTTTTTTCTTCCTTCCAATCCTCCTATCCCATGCAATAACATCTATCCAGACTTATTATCCTCAAACAACACACCCTTCTTCATCTTCAAGCACAACGATTCTCTCTTCACGCCAACCACCATTCTTAGCGACTCTCCAATTCAAACTCTTCAGCATTGCAACACCATCACTCCGCCAACTCCCCCTCTCGAGGCAACCTTCCCGCCCATTCCATCGCCCTGCACGGAGGTGAGGCGCTGTGAGAGGCTGATGGACGTTGGTGCCCTCAGGCTGATGCTGAAGCTGGGCATGGATGCTAAGAAAATAACCGAGGTGATGGTTGTTTCATTGTGTGTGTGTGTGGTCATCCTACTGTGGTGTGGTTAAGAATGATTTTTAGCGATTTTATTTCTTTGTTAAGAATTGTTTTTTTAGAAAGTTTTTTCGGGAATACTAAGTGATTCATGTGTATTACTGTGCTAAAGCAACCAAAATGACACCACCGGACCACAGGCCGTCAGAAACAACGAGTTCAACAACTACTCCGCCATCTACTTTCTTCTGGCTGAAAAACTCCAGAAGCGCAGGGCATCTTTTCTCAACAGCATCGCTTCCTCACACCAACCCAAGTCTCCACCAAACTTCAGGAGACCTTCATCCATCGCAGACCAAGCGGTCGACTCTCGCCCAGTACTGCAACTAACCAAAGATGCTCCCTTTAGCCTAACCACCGACTGCTCGCAAGCCACCACCACTACACGCGTCCCTTACACGCCAGAGCATCTGCAGCAACTGTTGCAACTTCATCAGCAGTGCAGCAAGACTTCAGTCGACGAGGGACTAGGCATGGAGGGTGGTTCGTTCAGCAGTGTTGAACAGAGTTTCGAGCAGGTTCCAGGGAACAACTGTAGCCGAGACTCGTTCCTGCAGTCCATGTCAACGGGCGAGAACGACTCTTTCAGCATCGACACCGATGATTCTCCAGCAACATCCTCCAAACTGCCTATTCACTTTGACCACTTCCCACGATCTTTCCCTAACGACCCTTCATTCGCCATTCACACCACTGAGCTCAATTCTCCTTCATGCAACCACCTCAAGCCCACGACACACCACGGTCAGCAGCAGGGCAGGGGCTCGAGCAACAGGATGGGCGGACCTGACCTCAGGGAGGCTCGGTCTCCCGTCAACTTCAGGGAGGGAAGACGGGCTTCCGACGAGTATCTGGCCGTCGCAGCCAAGAGCAAGGCGGTTCCCTTCCGGCAACGACTGAGAGAGGCGTCGAAGGCGTGGGTGAAGAAGCAAGTGTGCAGGGAAGAGGAAGAGGAGTCTCACTCCAAGTCGAAGATCTGCAAGATGGACGTCTCCAAGGCCAGTCCTTCGAAAAGGCCCCTGCTGAGGACGCCTGAAGTAGAGTTGCCTGACTCGTGGAATGAGGGCAGGAGTCAGGACTCGCCACCGCTGCTGCACCAACGCATGCAGACGCTGCACCTCACCGAGATGGACCTATCGAGAGGCAAACGCAAAAGGTTCGTCGCTTCGTACCGCATGTCGCAGGTGGCAGTAGAGGTCGATTCAGCGTGGGTGACCGAGCCTCTCTCGCCCACATTCGAAGCCGAAGAAGACGAGAGTAGCAACGAAGAGGTTGCTGTTGCCAGTGGTGTTTGCGGAGAGAATTTGTGAGGGGCGCTTGATTCAAAGACTATATTGATTCGTAATCAATGTGTGATTCTTAATGTACTACTAATCGTCAGCTTCCATCTTCACACCAAGCACGAAGACTTATGCAAGCAAAAACATACAATTTTATATATATATTGTATATTTGAAAAGCGTATTATCAATGTACATTCAAAAATCCAGTTTCAAATACCCGGTTTTAAAAAAATGCCTCAATTACTTTTAGTAAATACTACATCTACTACCACTACTACTACTACTACTACTACTACTACTACTACTACTACTACTACTACTACTACTACTACTACTACTACTACTACTACTACTACTACTACTACTACTACTACTACTACTACTACTACTACTACTACTACTACTACTACTACTACTACTACTACTACTACTACTACTACTACTACTACTACTACTACTACTACTACTACTACTACTACTACTACTACTACTACTACTACTACTACTACTACTACTACTACTACTACTACTACTACTACTACTACTACTACTACTACTACTACTACTACTACTACTACTACTACTACTACTACTACTACTACTACTACTACTACTACTACTACTACTACTACTACTACTACTACTACTACTACTACTACTACTACTAACCCTACTACTGGTTCTTTTTCTACAAGCACTCTTGTTACTTCAACTGAATTATATTTGTAAAAATGAATATATTGCCTGATGCGTGACTTTGAAAGCTCTTGGAATTTCCATTTTTGCTAGTTTCAACATGTTAGGCGTTTCCATGAACTGTTTCGTATATTAATTGTGATGTACTTATTTATGCACTTTTTCAGTATTTATATTCATATACAAAATTCCAAAGTATTTTGACAATTTTTCAAAACTTTTTTTATTGAGTTTGCATGAACTATCTCTTAGAATTGTAAGGATTCACTTAGATTCGTTAAATGATATTACATTTGGTGGAAGAGGGCGTGTGGAAGGTGCACTAGACTGTCATTCTTTCACCTTTATGCAACGTCGGCCGCTGTGCCGCCATTATAGTTGAGTGTTCTTTTGTAATTTTGAGTTCCCAGCGTAATGTTAGGGCGCGAGAGTCCCATACAGAAACACTGTCGATGCATATATGTTTCCTAATTAAATGTTATCTGCACAGACGTTTCAGTAATACCGGTGAATTAATTTCTGCATGTCATTTCTTAATCACGAGCCTGATCAGAATCACTTCTTTGAAGTTGCCAAAATGTATGTTCTTTTCTTGTCTTGTTATATTTATTCTATATGGGGTTTAAAAACTGTTTTATTTAACAAATTTATTTAAGAACGTTTTTGAATTTGATAAAAATCGCTATATAAATACTTTTGATTGATTGATTGATTGGTCATGCAATTCTTCTGTAATGTTTCCAAGCTTGCAAATTTCCCACACACCACTTTCAAATATAAGACTACCACACGACCCACAAGCACATTGGGTCAATGGGTAGCCGAATGTGTAATGGGTATATGCCAATATAATAATATTAGTCATTATAAATGTTATTATTAGTATTATTTATCTCGTTAAACTATCACACAACTAAAGAGAATGTACCTTGAATTTATATTCGCTACACTACGAATCATAGATACCACGCCCCATCACATAGTTCTTCATTAAATCTTTTATACAATTATTCACCGAAACAAACCATCCAGCCACTCTACAACACACAAGCACACTGCACTATACAACCACGCTACGCTACACAACCATACGACACCATACAACCACACTTCACCACACAACCACACTATACCACGCAACAACATCAAACAACACTACACCACACAACCAGACCAAACCACACTTCCCCACACACCACACTAATCCACAGAACCACATAAACCACGCACATTACACCACACAAGCACATTAAACCACACAAAAATAATTCACACCACCAAAACCACACCAAACTACACACACTACACCACATAACCAAATTTCACCACGCTTCATAACAAAACCAAATTACACCACAGTACTACACCAAACTACACAACCACACCAGACTAAACTTCACCACACAACCACACCAGACTAAATTTCAACACACAAGCAGACTTCACCACACTACACCACACAATCAAATAACCACACTTCACCACACAAGCAGACTAAACCAGGCCACACTACACTCAGCATGCCAACTACTCCACTTGAATGTCTACGAACTTGCTACCACCTGCAGGCACACGTTCACGCAACTTTTTTCGTTTCTTTTTTGGGAACTTTCCTTGTTGCTATTTATTATATATATATTTATTATATAATATATCAAACTTTGTTTTCCTTCAATGCTTTGCTCCCAGTCCACTCCTGAATGTTTGCACGTTGTTATCGTTGTTGTTGTTACTTTAGGACTTTATTACCTCAGCCCATAGGCTTTTGTTTCCCAATTTGTGTTCTGTGCACTCGCCTAATCACTACTCTGAAATATACATATTACGATTATGAGAATTATTATTTGTAAAAATTGTCTTGAGAGTTACTCGAGAATTTGTGTTCGAATCAAGAAGTTAATAAGATTAATATGGGGAAATTAAATAAAGTTTGTTATTATTTATGTGAATTGTAATCCGTCATAGCTAAGTGGGTTAGCAGTTTAAAAAAATTATTTTAGTTACGAATGAAATATTAGGTAGCCTGATGATGAAAATGATGGTGATGATGATAATGATGATGACGATGATGAGAATGCTTATAAGGGTTATAGTTATGATGATGCTGATGATGATGGACGTCACTTCCTGGGTCACCAATGGAGATGGCAAGTGCGACGCTCTCAGGGGACTGTTAGGTCAATTTTCATCTGCAAGTAATAGCGCAGTGTTAGTTTCTGCGATTCTGTTTTTTTAATTATTTTTTTCTTCCGAATTTTCCTCATTGATTTGCTAAAAATCTTTTTAGTACGAAAATGTATTTTCAGCTTTCCTAGACTGACACAAATGTATGCCGTTTTTTAAACATGAGCCGGCCTACACAGCTCTCGTTTCATCTGATCCTTCAATTATTTTTTGAGATCCGTTCTCTCTCTCGCTCTTAGCTCAACTTTGAATTTTTTGCAACTATTATCTGCTCATTTGAAATGGTCAGATAAATACCTATGATCTCATTGATCAGAAGACTAGATTTCTCCATAACTTCCTTGTTCGTGTAGCGGTGTAAGTTTGGTGATGACACGCAGATGCGTGCCCATCGATTAGTGACCGACCGAAATTCGGTTCGGTTTCGGTTTCGGCGCCGAAATTGCCAATTTTCTTAGTTTCGGCCAAATCTAATTTTACAATTTCGGCAATTTTTCGGTTTCGGCCGAAAATAATTTTGTAATTTCGGCTCAATTTCGGTTTCGGCCGAAATGGATTTTATATTTACCGAAAAACCGAAATTTTTATTTATTTATGTAGTTTATCTGATATATCTGTATCCTCAATCGAACTATTAAGTTCGGATTCGATTCTCTATTAGATATCTATTAGTTATCGTGGTTGATTGATTTATGGGTGTCATCAGACTAATTATTCGAAGAACATATACAAGCATCTGGAACAACAATAATGTATTTGAAATTTAAGTAATTGGCATACGTTCAATGATGATATTTAACAAAACTTTTTTTAAGAAAATTCTATTTCTTAAAACATTTGTTTAAAAAAATGCTATTGTCGAAAGTAAGTATCTGTATATCCTCAATCGAACTCGAATTATTAAGTTTGGGTTCGATTCTCATCTCTATTAGATATTTATTAGATGTGATGGGAAAGTTAAATGCATCTTTGGCAATGATCCAGATTTATTAGAGGTACACACACACACACACACACACACACACACACACACACACACACACACACACACACACACACACACACACACACACACACACACACACACACACACACACACACACACACACACACACACACACACACACACACACACACACACACACACACACACACACACACACACACACACACACACACACACACACACACACACACAAACACACACATTATTCGAATAAGATATACAAGCATGTGGAATTCTAGATATCCATGCTTTGAAATATAAGTCGAAAGAACGAGAAGATTTGGCTTCGAATAATTAATTCAAAAATAAATTGTGAGAATTTCGTTGAATCCTATTTGGAAGTTTTTTACAAAATGTCAGTCTGACCAAAGCAAAGCCTGACAGCATCAATAAATTTTTGTTGAAAAACTTTAATTTTGGCTTAAAATATACGCTTGTTTGGATTTACTTATTAAACTGGCATTGTCATCGATAAATACTATTTTTTCATTTTGAATAAAAGTTGGGAAAAATTTCGGTTTCGGCCGAAAATCTGCTTACAATTTCGGTTGAATTTCGGTTTCGGCCGAAAATTGATATTCAATTTCGGCTTAATTTCGGTTTCGGCCGAAAATAGGATTTTAATTTCGGCCTAATTTCGGTTTCGGCCGAAATAAAAATATCTGTTTCGGTCGGTCTCTACCATCGATCCTTCTGGTCGTCTGACGGTTTCCGATACAGCAATTATGACGACTTCGACATACTTTTCGACGAGCCTTATCTCATTTCACAACTGGAACTTAATGATTTAGTTCGCGAGTTTTATTTATCAAAACAGCAATTCGAACTTCAGCATCCCGTTTAAAATATTGGAATTAGTAAAGAAGTATTAGACTTAAAGACAACCTTAAATAACTATGTTTTAGAATCCGACCGATGAATATCTTATAGAGATAAGGATCAAAGCCAAATTTAATAGTTCGAGTTCGATTGAGGATGTATACCAAATTTCAGTTTTTCGGCCAATGAGAGTTCCATTTCGGCCAAAACCGAAATTGAGCCAAAACTGTAAATATTAGTTTCGGCCGAAACTGAGAAAACTGGAAATTTTGGCTAGAAAAAATTTAAAGTAAATATCAAGTTTATTAAAATTTTAATCTAATAATATAAAAAAGCTAGTGTATCAGATATGTTACAATTATACTATTAAAAACTTATATCAGTTAGAGGTTAAGAAAGACTTTAAGGCAAAGAAATTAAATATTTATCGATTTAGAGTTTTTGGTAATTAGTTGAAAAAATACCTCTAACTTTGTACAGAAAAAAATTAATTATTTAAAAGTGTAAGAATATATTGGTATTTTACGCTAACTCAATTTTCTAAAAGTTTTACTTACCTTATGAATAGGCAGAAAATCAGTCGAGTATTTGTCAAAGTCCTTATCATAGATATAATAACTTGTTGTTTGGAGGAGTCTATGGCCATAAAACTCGAAAGATTACTTTTTCTTTAACACAATACATTTAAGATAGTTTTGTCAACATAAACGCTAAAAATGAAGAAATCTGTCAAAAATATTACAACTTTTATATTATTTTATTTGTTTTTCAAACTCCATTGCTCTCAAGCTATGCCAATCCCCTCTCGAACAGCCTTCAGCGTTACTGTTTCCCCAACAATTCCAGGCTACACTAAAACAACCTCCACAGAAGCCAAGGGAATAACTTCTCTTGCAATCACCGAAATAAGCTACTCTGAAAACGGTGAAACATAATTTAATTCTCAGTATAACTAATAAAAATAAAGAAAACCGATTTTTTTCAATTTTAAACAGGTATTTAATTTGTAATTTATATAGTATAAACAAAAATACGGGTTTTATGGTATTTAAAATGTTTTTTAGGCATTTTTACCTTAAGTTTTCAAGCCTAGTATTCTAATGAAAGAACTTTTTTATGGATAGCTTTCAATTATATAAATAATGCCACTTTAAAAATATTTTTGTCCTAGAAACCCTTTTGTTTTTCTTTTCATTTGTCAACTTAAAGTGAAAAATAATTTCAATGATTATTGCCCTGTTGATTCGAATTGCAGTCGATTCACCCCTTAATCGATTCACCCTTTTCTATAGCGCTTTACTACTAATTCAAAAGCGCTTTCAAATAAATTTATTAAATATTCTGGACAGATCTTGGTTGCGACAAGTGTAAAACCCATATCTGCTTGAACGGAAAATGCTGCTCGATTGATGGCGACGAGTTCTGTTTGTGAGTGGGTGCATGAAAATATTTAAAAAGAGAATGGGAGAGTGAGAGGAAGGTAGAAGAAAAAGCCTTCTGGAGAAATCGCCTCGTTATAATTATTACACGAAACTAATTTATTTTTTTATATATATTTTTTTAATATTTTTAAATATAAAATTTAATGAAAAAAACTAAGCTTTTTAAAAATAATTTATATAATAAATTTTATATTCTTTAAAAAAATTATAAAATAGATAAAACAAATTTAATTTGTATAAAAAGGTTTGAAAAATTGGGGGAAAATTATAAAATAGAAAAAAGTTGAACTATACAAATAAATAAATAATAAATAAAATTAATAAAGAGGTTTTTCTCCAAGAGGCTTTTCTCTGTTCTCCGGAGAGAAGAGTGGAGGAAAAGGGAGTCTGAAATGGTGACATGGGAGAGAGAGAGTGAATGAAGCGATGAGACGATAGAAATACATTGAATGCTGTAAATTAAAATTAAGGGAGAACAGTTAAAATTAATGTTGGAAAGAACTAGTTTGTTAATGAAAAACAAGTATATGAGGGAAATGTTGAAAAATAAAATAATTCATAGGAAACTGGTTTGTAGATTGAATCTGACTCTTCCCTGCAGATGTCAGACCGGCTACTTCGGGAAATTTTGTGAGGACTATGATCCGGCTGAGAGTTAGTAAATTTAATTAGTTGTTAAAAACTATTCAGTAGCCATTTAATTATGATTATGATTTCGCATTCACCACTAACACCATGCCATCAACTGACTCAAATAAATACTAATCAATAAGTAAATTTTTTCTAACAACGAACATTCAATTCTCTTGGCTTCAAAAGCCAAAATAATAAAAAAAAGTTTTTCATTTTATTTCCCGTCATCACCATTCACCAAAACCTTCAAATCTGTTGAAAATATTATAACTTATATATTTATTTTTTTCGAAACTATGCCAACCACCTCTCGAACAACCATTAACATTACTTTTTCGACAACAACTCGAGGCTACGCTAAGACACCACCACGCCATCAACCGACTCAATCATGTACAGTAATAAATAAGTAGTAGTAAATAATTAAATTTTTATTAAACAATGAATATTCAATTCTCGTAAGGCAAATTAATTTCTAAAACTTGTTATTCCATTCTCCACCATCCTACATTCACTATAACTTTCAAACGAACTTGTTTTCCAAACTTGCACCTTCTCCTACCACAGACATGGACATCACGACGACGTTTCTTTCAGAGAGCTCTTCGACCAGCCACTTCATCTCATCCTTCTTATTGTTTATGGTTTTGGCTTATGCTATTGCTTATGCCTTTTATGTTTTATGTGTTCATGCCAAAGGCCTATGGCGAATGCCCAAACACCTATGGACTATATGGACTAGATTACAATCAAGGTCGAACAAAAAAAACCAATTGGAATCAGGTCAGAAAACTGTAGGACAAGTTTAAGTAGCCGAAAAGTCTGGAAAATAAAGTTTTTCAAATGAAGAGCAGTAATAAACGTTTTTCAATGTGGCTTCAACTGAATTAATTAAACCTAAGAGGACTAACTAATAGATAATTTGATATATCTAATATTAAAAATTGGGTGTCATAACCGGCTTTTTATATGTGGCTTTTTATATTGTTCTTACTTTTTTTTAACTAGCGATAGCAGCTGTTTCAGAACTAGCTACTATCGCTTGTGCAATTATAGTATTTTGTTACAAATTGAAACATACAAAATTTGTATGTTTCAATTTTTGCTTCCATGTATGTGAAACTATTATTTTTGTAATATGATAGGATAAATTTCTATAGATTTTTCCAATCAATCAGCTTCAATATGTATCACACTTGACTCAAATCTAAACTTCAATAATCACATCACCTTAATAAATCAATCATGTAATTATCATCTTAAAGCAATTAATTCGACTCCAACAAATCATGAACAAAGGCGCTCGATTCGCCTTAAACATCATAACACCTATTCAACATACCAACTCATCCAAAAATTTACAAAGTCTACACTGGCTTCCTGTTAAATTTCGCATTCCCTTAAAATTGCCACTATCACTTTTAAAACAATTACATCATCTCAGCCCTCCTATCTCAGAAACCTAATCACCATCAAAATCTGCAATAAACATCTTCGTTCATCATCCACTACGACATTACTTAAACCTTTTGTAAGAACCAACATAGCCAACCGTGCATTCCGTCACTCATCGCCATCTATCTGGAACAGCCTACCACCACATATCAGAAACAGCAAATCCCTAAAAATATTCAAGAAAAATTAAAAACTCATTTCTTTCAACTAGCATTTAATTAATCATTTTGTTTAGTTTTATTTCCTTCACTTAATCATTTAGTCATCCCTAAAAGTATTCAAGAAATTTGTAGTCATTTACTTAGTAATTTATTGGTCTGAGTTTTTTGTGTAGAAGGAACAGGGTATTAGTGTTTTGCATCTGTGTTCTTTTTAGGCGGTTGCTGGTGATAAATATGTAGATGTCTAGAAATTTATTAACATAACTGTGATTATGACACTCGATCTTTTGTGTTGGTTTAATTATTAGTTAATTTTCATAAATTGAGAAATTACCACAAGGAAGTGATGCTCATTTATATTTTATATCTATATTATATCTCATTATTTTACAATGTATTTCATTGAACTTTATATTTTCAAGATTTGAAAACATTTTTCAAACTTGTTTTTCAGTAGGGGAGACCGGGACTGTATGTTACAGGGGTTGTATGTTACAAGCATGAAACATGCTTTAAACTTTTTTTAACAAAGGATTGCTTTAAAGTAATTTGAAAACAAATTCACTTCAATGCAAATACTAAATACGATAAAACAAAAAAGATCAAATTCTTAAAACTTACTCAAGTCTTACAAAAAAAAAAGACTATAAAATGTTTAAGAGCACGAATACAGAAACAATTTTTTTAAAGAAAGGGAAGGTGAACCAATGATTATAAGTAAATTTTTTTCTAATTTTTAATATTTTTTTTATATAACTCAATCTAAGTTATTTTATTACTTTCAGCTAACATTATGAATTATAAGGGAACAAATAATCGGATTCTCGTGAAACCAGATGTTTCAAATCATGTAGTGGAGACTGTCAGGGAAACTTGACGTTCAATCCGAAGTGTTTCTGCATAAAATGGCCTGAACTTCGTGATGTTTCATCAAAGCCATAAGAGTTTATCAAACGAAATCACTTTGCCGTTGAAGAATGATCACAGTCGAAAAACTTTTACCACTAAGCAGCAGCGCGAAATATAAGATTCAGTTGAAACAGAAGCGAAACTGTACCATGGTCTCCCACCAAAAAAAGTCTTAAAGCTTGGATATCAATAGGCTGTTAAAATGAGATCAAGTTTCTAACCCTAACCCTAACTCTTACCCTAACCCTAACCCTAATCCTAACTCTAACCCTAACCCTAACCCTATCTCTAGATACGTTCATGTATCCGCCTAAGCGCTCTCTTCTCATTCAGAAATGTTCGTTTCCACCAAACAAGTTACAACACCTTTGGAAACCCATCCACTAGCCATCTGAATGGCCCTATTCAGCTCATTAACAGGATGGTGCCTGAGCACACCAGCTACTCACCATTTATCTCTTCGACATTTGTGATGAAGCCTCTTCATCAATGAGTTAACTAGCTTAAGTCTCACTATGTCAAATTATCTTTTTTAAACAAATATACAAACGCACACACACACACACACACACACACACACACACACACACACACACACACACACACACACACACACACACACACACACACACACACACACACACACACACACACACACACACACACACACACACACACACACACACACACACACACACACACACACACACACACACACACACACACACACACACACACACACACACACACACACACACACACACACACACACAAGTATATACGCTCAGAGCTAAACTACAAGACAACTCGACATTGGCGTATGCATGCCTTTAAAAGCGTACGATGAACGAGGGTTGTAGATGTGGTTGTTTATCAAACTATTTTCAAAATGTTGCGAAGGTCTGTATCTTGAATATTATGAAGAACTGCACTTGAAGACAAGGTCTGTAGATATGGATAATATGGCAGTGAGAATTTAAAACCCAAATCAAGCGCTACAGAATGGAGGATTTGTTGCGAGGAGGAAAAAACCATTGTCCTGGAAGCAACCAGACGTTGTGGCTGCTAGGTCAAGTGGGCGCGTGTGGTTCGATCTGCTGCTTGCTGGTGGCCACTACGACCAACTACTGGGTACGCACCACCGAGAGAAACCTCATGCCGAACGGAACGTTGCACAAGAGTGTCGTGTACAGCGGCCTGTGGAGGACTTGTGTCGAAGGAGGTGAGTGAGGTGTGGCTGGATATGAGGTGGTGTGTACGTGGTAGGAGCATTTTCTGTCATTTTAAAAGAAAAAAGAGTTTTGATTTTAATCGATTAAGAGTCACAGTGTTTTTGTTATTTAGTGTTCAATTTACAATTGTAATCAGACGCAGCTTTGCTCACAGAGCTATTTAAATAAATAAAAGCTAGAAAAATGTTTGAAAAAATCGGTGGTCGAGTGCAATTCGAAGTTTAAGCCATAAGTTTTTTGTTCGATTTTCATACACCCTAGCGTCTAATTCATTTTGATGGATTGGCTGTGAAGAAGATGGGGTACGTGATAAACTGAATGCGTTGTTTCAAAAACTGGTTTTTTCAAAGAGCTAAAAAGTGATCTTGTGATGTAAAAGGTTTTTGAGTGATCAGAGTTTCCGTTGTCCTTTTTTAAAATTATTAATCAATAGAAGATTGAAGTGCAAGAGCAGACAAATAAATGCTTTAAAGAACATGATTCAATTGAATCAAACAACATCATCACCTATTTTTAATTCTAGAACGTAAACTTCAACTGTTAATATTTAATTTATAAATAAAACTAAATAATCATAAAATTTTCAATCAAATAAAAGACAGTCAAACTAAGTACAGGTATCTTTCTCATATCGTTTTCTTCGTTCTTTCAATGGACATTCAGCTGGCTACACTTTTCTTAAATGGCTCAAGTTTTTGTGATAAGACAATTTCAAATGTTTTTTTTTGCAAAAAGCTTAACGCCAAAACTGAAGAGGATTGCAATTACGGCATTAAACAGAAAAGGAATAGAAGAGAAACACGGAGTGACTAGACGCAGGATCGATAAAGATATTGATTCTGAGAAACATTATTGAGAAAATTTGAGAGTAGAATTATGCATCAAGATACAAGAAAATCCTGTCTCGTCACTGCCTTGAATATCCCAGACAATTCTTCTCAAAAAGCATTTTTTCCAACGTTGAATCTCTTTTTATTAAATTTTATTTACGAAGATCGTTTTAAGAATTTTTTTCTAACATATTTTTTTCCGAGTATTTTTATGATAGAACAGCATTGATTACGCTATTTTAAATGGAACGATGATTGAATGTGGAGAGATCGATTAGAAGGTTATTGAAGCGAGTTGACGTGAGTGAGATGATGCTGAAAGGGTTGATGGGTAGTGAGAAGATGATAGTAAAGTTGCTAAACATTTTTACAGATTTTTATCAATATTATATTTTTTTACTTAATTATTTTAAACATTTTTCGCGTTTTTCAATCTTGACATGGCTGAGACACTCGCCTTCTTCATCACACCGACGCAGCAGTCCAACTTAATTAAGTTACATCTTGATTCTGCGTGATGTTTATGCATCAATTTTTTCCCTTTATTTGCATAAGTATGTAATTCCGGTAAAAAATGTTTAAAATGGCATCATAGTCTTTTTTCTCAAAAAATGAAGTGAAAATTAATTTATTCCATCTCACCACTTCTTGAAAGAACTCTCAACATTTAAAAATAAGTCGTCTAATTCTTGCAGACACGTGGAGGGTACAATGTGCATACGATCCACTTGTATGCTCGGACACTCGTAAGTGTGTTTGATAAAAGGTACAATATAGGATATTTAAACTAATAATTTAGAAAAAAAAGTAATTTTGTGCCGTAAAAAAGCCCAAAATGAGCATCTAGGCTGTTAAGGGGGTTTCTCTTTCCAGTATTGTGCAGGGCTCTTCTGGAGCATCAACGCACATCAACAAACCGCTGAATAAAATATTGAAAATAATAATAAATATATAAAAAAAGTATAAGTAAAAAAAGATTAAAATAAACTAACACTGTGCCTATAGCTGATTGCAGAGCGACTAAGACGGCCTTGAAATGTTCTCCTCTTTGTGACTCCTACTGATTCCAGAGTCGGAAAGTTGCAGGGAAGAATAAATATTTTTACGGATCAGTTCGGCAGAATGTGACTTGAAAGCATCGTTTCCATCCCTTTGCAGGTTCACAATAGCTGGAAAGAGGTAAATGCAGCAGGTATTAGCACCATGTTGCGAGTGATCTGTACACTTTTACCCATCGGGACTCACTGTGACGCATTTGTGGCGATTGTATCCCAGGTCGGCGAGCATTTGGCTTGTGCTGCTAGCTGCTCTGTAATCTTCTTTTATGAAGCTTGCAGCTCGCAATTTACTGCTTCCATCTGGGTTAAGTTTTTTCCGTCAATGTGTCCCCTGCGGTCGATGCGTATTCCAAGATTGGTCGTTCAGGATTGAGTCTTCAATTGAGTCGGGAATCCGATAAGATTTATCTTGGGAAAACCAAAGTGTTGTCGGCTTTCTTGAAATCTATTTCAACTATTTGTTCCAGAGAAGTTTTTCATGCAGCACAATCTCTTAGTATTTGCTACTGGTGCCATTGATAGGGGTTTGCTTGTGAAGTTCACAGGTTCTTAGGATGAGAAAGTGTGGAAGTTCATCTGACAGTCTGATCCCCCTGTTTTAATTTTCAATGATTCCTTTGTAAGACGTTTAAATCTTCTGTTGTTTTTATTTTTCAGTGAAACTTCTTCTGAAGCCCCATAAAAAAACTTTAGCATTTTAAACTCTGCTACATCCATATTTTTTTAAATGAATAATTGAAAATCCCACCACAGTCTTATAAATTTTTATTATCATTTTTGCAGACAAAGATCAATTTTTTAACAGTTTTTTCACTGTTTTTTAACAAAAAATCTTAAATCTTGAAGGAAGACTGATGATGAATGTTTTAATTTGTGCATGCTTCGAATGAATGGCGGTTAGATTACGAAAATGAAATTCAAAATGTGCTTTCCAATAATTCCATTGACAAATTAGACTATATTGCACGTTTCGGAGCTTTTATTGTGTGATAAAAGAGATAAATAATTATCAAGGTTTCATTAAATGTTCGCTAAATGATTTTATTTGAAACAACAAACTGGATAGAGTTGAGCTAAGTTCTCGACGTCGGAAAACCCTTTGCACAGGATCTTATGGCTACGATAAAGTTTTTTCTTGTTGTTTAAAGCTATACTGCCAGTATGTCATAGGTTTTTTTAATACATTTTTTCTTTTTTCACGTAAATAATTTCATTTTTACTCCACGTAGTTTTAAAATCCATATTTATATATCGGTTTTTGAAATGTAAAAAGTTTAATAAAGAGTAAAATATATTCCAAATTGAAGTTTTATCGACTTAACTATTATAGTCTATAGTGTCATATGTGAGATAGATACTTAAAAGCAAAAATCTTTTTGAAGAATGATTATTTGATAGCTTATGAAGAATCTTCATTTATAAAAGATAATGGTAATTGATGGTTTCAGGTCCAATATTCTCCATTTGTTCTCATTTATTTAACCACTTGAAAGATTTTCCATAATTATTTTATTTAGTTTCTTCTTCTTCACATATTTGAGCAACAACGCACACAAAATTAATTAAATAAAACTAAACTTCCGATTAACTATTTTGGTAATTAAAAAGTTGAATTGTTAAAAAAAATAACGGCAGGTGGACCAAGAAATAGCACTGTAATCGTTTCTCGTGATGAAATACTGAGCTTTCAATTTATTAATAGAAGAAATTAAGTGATTGAGATAATTATTAAAACTGCTGAAGATTCGTCATGCTTCCATTCAATACCTTTAACTGAATCCAGTTTTCACATACACAAAAACAAACACACATACATACGATCGAATTCACATACACACAAACATAGAAAAATACAAAACATCCAACAGGAAGTAAGAGCAAACCCACATACACTTGTTCCAACATCAACTACTTCAGCCACGTTGATAAAGATGGCCTTGGACCTACCGACTCTATTCTGTGTACGTTTGTGTATGTGTGTGTGTGTGTGTGTGTGTGTTGTTTGTGTGTGTGTGTGTATGTGTGTGTATGTGTTGTTTTTGTGTGTGTGTGTGTGTGTGTATGTGTGTGTGTTGTTTGTGTGTGTGTGTTGTTTGTGTGTGTGTGAGTGAGTGTGTGTTTGTTGTGTGTGTGTGTTGTTTTTGTGTGTTTGTGTTCTGCAAAAGCAAAAATGTATGGACTTGAGAGCACATTAAACATCTTCATTCTTCATTGAAGACTTCCTCCATTCGTCTCCATGGAGATCCTTCAACTGCTTCAGTCGGCACAGTTTATACTATCAGCCATCTTTCTCCTATGAAACATCAAAAAACTAAAATTTAGAGTTTTAAAGCTTTAAACCTTTTTAAATAATTGTACAATTAGATGTCCTGAAGCTATTTTTTTGAATAAGATGTTTGTTACATTAAAATTTAAGTTTTTCATGAAATTTTTTCTCATTTTAGTTCAACATAATTGCTTCAGCGATTGAAAAATGTTTGAAAACATAATATGATAAATTATACGAAAATTCATTAAAATCCAAGAAAATATATTTAAAACAATACAATAATAAATACACAATCACTCTACGTACATTAAGCAAGAAAAACTGTTAGATCTGGAGCAAAATGGTGTTTGAAGTTGGATGTGTCAAGCATGTTTCCGAATTGCAGAGCTGATGGAGTGGTTGAGGCTTCCTCGTTCGACGCGTACACGCAAGAAAACGAATTCCTGATGAGTTATCGATTCGTCCAAGTGCAACAACTTGGAGTACTAGTTGCACCGTCTAGATGTGTAATGCCACTCGGAGCACATCTGCTTTGTACAACAATCTTACAATGAAAATGCGTACACCACTCATAGCTTTTTGCCGCTTTACAGAGAATTCAGAGAATTATATAAAAAATCAATTTGTTATGACTGACCCAGATATTCTTTTAGGAAAGTGTCAATTGAGGTTTGTATAACATGCTTATTAGAACTTCTTTCCATCAAAGACAGAACAACTCAACAAGAATATACTCATAAACATTTTGACCACAAAAAGCTAAGTGAATAGTTTTTACAAGATAACCAAAAACAAAAAAGTGCAAAACACCACCATGAAACCGTCAGCATAAAACATACAACACCAGTAACAACCAATCCGCAATTGCATCTCAACCATTGAAACAACCTCACACTCAGCAAATTACACGAAAGAAACATTCCGACTAACGCACGGTTTTTTATTTGTTGGTTCCATGATCCCACCCCATCTTCTATCCTTCCACAGTGTCTTTGAGACGGGCGACCCCCTTCCCGATGCTTGGTCTGATGCTGATGGCCCTCTCCTATCTGGCGTTCGCCATGACACATTGCAAGGCACCCTCCTACCGCCACAACATCGTCGTCGTGCTGGGAGCCTGCTATGTTGCTGCAGGTTTATGTCGTGGTTGTGGGTTTGTGGTTGTGGGTTTGTGGTTGTGTGGATTGTGCTGTTGCGGCAAGTGCTGGTCGTGGGTTGTTGTGGAGTTGAATTATGTGAGTTATGTGTTGATTGAATTGAAGTGTTGGTGGAGGTTTAATATTTTTATGAAGATGTTGTTATTCGTGAAGTAAACATATTTGGTGATATTTATAACAAAATAGTTTTTTAAAAAACTATTACACTTGCTTTTCTGTTTGAACATTGAAGAAAGTTTGTATATTCTTTTGACGGGCTTTGATTAGTTTTTTAATAGAATGGTCTGCATGACATGAACACTTTTTTGGCGGACTGTTTCTAAAAATAAGAAAATACTTCAGAATTGATGCTCAAACCTAATTTAATGCCTAGGAAAAAAATTAACGGATGAGCAGTTACAATATTTTTGAAAAACAGTGTATAATTTTGACATGAAATTTAAACAAAGATCAAATATTCTTTTCTATTGCATTGTATTTTAATATATACTTTTTTGGAATGTTCTCTATTGAATATTAACACAACACATAAATTGAATGGAGAAAGGGTGAATGTCAAGTCCTTGGGTTTTTCATATTATTATCTAGTTTTTTATTGTAAATTAGAAATTGAAAACGTTTTTCCAAAACAATCCTATCATATTGAACAATAAAAAATATTAATTAAGAAAATAACATGATTTTTAATTTAGTTTTTTGAAAAAATAAAAAAACATCGATCTTGACGCACACACAACAAAAACATACAAACACAGGCTTGCTGACACTGGCTGGAATCATAGTGTACATGGGAGCGATCACAGAGGAGTCGTCGAGCAAGGCGAAGCCGAAAGAGGACATCGTTCCCTTCTCCTTCAACTACGGACCCTCGCTGATGCTCGCCCTGATCTCGTTCGTTGGCTGCCAACTCTCCGGCATCGCCTCCATCAACTACTACATCAGCATGCGAAACAAGGCCACCAAAGACGCCAAGAAAAGCATCCAAAACAAGAAGCTGGCACGCAAAAACGAAAGAAATAAAAGTCTCGCGAGTAGAGAGACGAGGGAAAATGTGTTTAAAAGATCCGATATGAGCTCTGAAAGAATATATGTAAATTTGGCAATCAATGGAAGTGGCGAGTTATTTGTCTACGAAAAGTCTAAAGCTGGCTCGGCAAAAAGTGAAGTGCATGAAAAGCGAAGAATAGTTGAAACAGAATACCACGCAAAACAAGGGAATTATCCAACAAAAACATTTACATCTCAGCCTTTGGAAGAAACGAGAAAAGAAAAAGATGAAAATAATGATTTGGAGAAGAAATTAATGACGTTTTCAAAAGGGGTATTGCCTTTGCAAAAGTACGGAAGATTTGAAATAACTGCCAACGAAAAGATAGATAAGCAAAATAAGTCTCCAAACTATGTTTATAAAAAGAATGACAGAACAAAAAATCCATTCTTGGAAAGTGAAGAAAGATTGAGAATTGATACAATTAAAATACTGGAAGAAAAATATAAAGCTAAAAAAGAGAGGAAAGAAAGACGAAGCTTTGAAAAAAGAGAAAGAAAGAAAGAGAGGAACCCTGAGTCACACAACGCTGGAGATGTTGAGTTTTCTGACCCCTCCAGAGCTTTCAAATCAAGCAATCCATCCAGCCACCAAGCCCCCTTCGACAACAACCTTCCCATGCCAGATCCTCACACACATATGCACACAGCTTTCCCCAGAGACAGGCACACGAACATAGACGCAGACATCAACAGCATTTTGGAATGTCCCTTTTCTGAGCACCTGAGTCCAACACAATCGGAAGACGAAGAGGCCGTCATGAAGGGGCTCTCCTTGCTGGACTTGCGTAGACATCAGGGACTCCTCCTCTCTTGCACATCTCTCAGCCACCTCTTCTCCCCTTACAACTTGCCCCGGCCGAGTCCTTTCACACGGTTTTCACATAATTTCGAAGACCAACGAAAGCCCCACGACGCCTATTTCGCACAACCCCCTCCAGTGCATCAACAGCAACAGCAGCGACTAAGTCCCAAAAACAATCAACAAAGACTGCCAGAAAACTTGCCGCCCCATCGCAAGTTTGACAAAAAGAGAAACAACAGCTACCGTGAATCGACGACGACGAATCACTGCATGCAAACACACATCCTCACAGACTTCGAGTCGTCACCTTTCATAAACAAAGTCAACCTACGAAGAACAATCTCCAGTGAATTGGCTGCCACTCCTTTCCTCTTCAACTCCACCAAGGACTTCCATCTAGAAATGAGCACTTGCAGCTTTGAGAAGTCTTCTCCCGAACAACCTTCCTTCTCCAGTAAAGACGCCACTCGCCTGGAATGCAGCGGTTACATCATTAAGAAAAAGAAAAAGATCACTCATGTGTAGTCTGCAAGCCTTCGATAAATTATTACAATCATTTTTGATAATTATCAAAGTAGTTGGAGTGGTAATTTTTGGGATATCATTCGAACGTCTACTTAGTTGTTGTACGAATTAGCTTTAGGACATTTCAGTGCACTAGGTCCCTTGTCTGTGGCATGTATAAATTATTTTTGTAGACAAACAGCGGACAACAAAACGTCGTTGTTTCCATTAGAAACTGAGATACTGATGACTTTCAAGCACAAGCTTGCTCGTTTTGTTACGCTATAACGTGTTACAAGAGATGGTCCATTATAACTTTGAACAAACAAGCACTAGCATGCAAAAGTGTCATGTAGATTATTTTGAAAATAATTAGGCAACTTGTACAAAAATATAATTCTTTGGATTATTAGGCAAATGCGTTTAGTTCGAGGCAAATTTGTTTGAAAACCTTAGCAGCGTTAAATGAAAGCACCGAGAACTTTCACCACACTCTTACTGCTGCTTCTGAGCGTGATATCACTGATTCATAGTTTGAATAGATGTATGGATGAATTCTTTGGTGCTTAAATTTATTTATGGATATTTTACAATGAAAATCTTTTGACTTTCTTTGTTCTTGTTTCTTTTATTGTTTTGTGATAGAATTTTTAAATAACTTTTTATATTTTAAAGTTTTATACGAGAATATTATTGAACTAGTTGGTGTAACTTTATGTCGTATTAATCTTTTAATCACAGCATGATCATGATCTAGCAATAAAACGATGAGTTCTTTTTTACATTGACCATCTTTCAAAAGTTTCAATTTTGAACCAATTTGTAGAACTTACTGAGATATATTTATTTAACTTTCAGATAAAAAAGAAAATAAACTAGTGTTTGAACAAATCCTTCAAAAACTATCTACATTGCTTGAAACAAACCTAATCGATATAAAAGCAGTTTTTAAAATAACTGAAAACATTCTAAACATTTCAATTTGATTTTTGTTGTATTGTGAGCTGTTAGTTCTTTGTTTTTTTGAATTAACATTTAAACAATATCATTTTTTAAATGGAACTTTTTAATTTCGGTTTTCGTTTTAATAGAACTATTTAAAGTATTGAAGTATTCATTTAATTAATTTGTTTCATTTCAAGTAATAATGAATGATTATAATTTAAATTTATGTCAGAAGTTAATTCCAGAAACTTATATAAACCAGGCGAGAGATGCGAAGAGAACATATGAGAACAGGGTGGCCCAGCTGCTAGAGCAGGTTTGAAACTTTTTCATTTGTTTTTTTAGTTTTTATTGGAAATATTGAGATTTTGAAAAATATGTTTAATAATTAAACATTAAAATTTAAGTTCTAATTTATACAGAGAAAATGGCCTGAAGATGGCTGGCCAGAACAGTGGATTGAGAGGCTGCTAGATGAGTTTTCAATGATGGACAGCAACAACTTCAGCAAGCGTTGTCAAGTGGGAGAGAGGGAGGGCAGAGTTCTTTGTGAGATGGTAGCTCGCAGGCATTTCAGGTTCATTAGTGAAACTTTATGTTGTTACTTAAACTATTAATTTTTTTGATGATACACAAATATTGATTATCAAACTTATAATTTATCAAATTTAAATTTAAATTACCTAATCTTGATTTCGTTTTGCAATTCTATCATTCATATCTTTCCTTTTCCATCCAGACTGATCCATGGAGTGGGCAGATCAGGTTTTCTGACAGAAGTGCAACCGAAGGCTGCAGGTTCGAGTCTTCTCATGAAACTCACCAACCATCTCACCACTGATGCCCTTAAACAACTTGGTTGGTGAGTGAGAATTATGCAATGAATGAGGTTGTCTATGGTTGAGGGATTTAATTGCTCATGGTTGTTGCATTAGTTCTTGGAACTTGCAATGACTAGACTAGGCTATAAAAAAATTCTGAGAATTTTCAATTGCTAAAATTATTTTTATATAAATATTATTAAATATTGGAATTAATCATAAAAATAATATATGAAAGAATTGAAAAAAACTTAATACTTTACACAACTACCCCAACATCATCCATAAATTCCATAAGCTCAAAATCTCAAACCCCATCTATCACCTTCTTTTCATAATCTTCTACATACCCATCACTTAACCACAACCACAAAACCCCATCTATCACATACATTTCATTACCTTCTAAATAACCATCTCATCTCACCACCACCATCTAACCCCATCTATCACTTACACTTCATAATTTTCAACATAACCATCACACCCCACACCACACCATTTCACAGGTCTGCCAGCAATCACATCAGCCATAGTGATTCCCATGGCAACGGGCATGTCTTTAATGATGTGCATGATGGTGATGAGGAGGGCGAGAGAGGGGGCAAGTGTGGT
>OX030960.1:7073350-7076160 GCA_943735955.1 Piscicola geometra
AATAATCATATGAATATAATGCTAAAAAGCGGTATCATCACCATAATGAAGACATAGATATGCATTGTAAACGTCTTACTAGAAAAATGTAACACTTCAACACTTTATTAATAATAAAAAAAATTAAAGTTTCATTAGTTAAAATTGAGAACCCGCCAAACATTATTTATTAAATGTTAATTAACTGCGGAAAATATAAAGATAAAGCCAAACTTCACGATTTGCCGCTCAATCGTCGGTAGACATGAAGAGATGCGAGGCTTTGAGCGAGAGGAGGACCGACTGCGCTCTGCTGGTGCCGAGCACTCGCTGCAGTTTGTGGATGTCGTACTGGCAGAAGAGCGTGTAGCAGGAGTGGTGAGACTGCTTGCCGGGAAGGAGGGAGAGCATGTTGCAGAACTCGCTGTAGAAGTGAGCGTTGTGGGGGAGTTCGTAAAAGACTAGGTGTTTGATGCCCTTGATCTGGTATCTGTGTGTTTGTGTGTGTTTTGTGTGTATTATTGACTATCATCATCATCATCTTCTCGACATCATCTTGATTATCATCACTATCATCATAGACCAGGCGCAGCTAAGAAGTCAAACGACTGACAAATAATTTACACTTGAGAATACAAGCCTTCCTGCATGGCAACCTGTGGTAGAAGTGGTGGCGTTCGGTGAGCAAGAGAAACTTGACGTGGGAGAGAAAGAATTGCTGACGTGCCTTCTGTACACCCTTTTCGTCCGTGTAACTGTGTGTGTGTGCGTGTAAATGTGTATGTGTTTCTCTGTGTGTTTGATTCTGAGGACGGATGAGGCCATGGAACTGAATATACAGTATGTAGCCTATATAATACAGACATAACAACTACAACAATGTAACCACCAACACCCCCACAACAACAAAATCACAACAACCACCACCACAACTCCAACCACATTTAACAACCATCCCCACCACAAAAACACCCCCTCCCACCACAACAAAAACCCACAAAAGCAACAACCAATACAAACCCCCCACTGACTCAGCAATAGAAGCGAAACTGATATCTCGCTTGCTGCAGTGGTTTCGCAGGCGTACAAAGTCAAAGTACGAAGGAACGAAGATGAGAACGTTGCTGCATGCAGTGTTCAGGTACTGTGGTAGAACCTGGAAGGTGTGTGGTGCTTGTGGTAGTTGGGATTATGTGGTTTTAATAGTGATGGCCAAGTGGAAAAGTAATAATTATTATGATTAAAAGTTTTATTTCATTATTATGATTAAAATTTTTATTTCATTATTATGATTAAAATTTTTATTTTACTATAATGATTAATATTATTGTTATTTTTATAATTAATATTATTATCATTATTGTTATTATGTTAAATAGCATTATTGTTATTGTTATTAATATTATTATTATTGAATAGAAGGAAGAGGTGGTCACATGTGTGGTGAAGAAGTTGAATCTGCTGGAGCTCACTTCCACCAATCTAGCAACGTCGAACTTTCGGAATGTCTGGGGAGAGATGGTGAGGAGAGATGGTGAAAGAAGATGGTGAGAGAAAGAGAGTGGTGAAAAGAGATAGTGAGAGAAATAGTGGTGAGGAGAGATGGTGAGGAGAAATGGTGAGAAAAGTGGCAAAAAGAGATATTGAAGGTGAATGGTGAGAGAGGGCGGTTAAAAGAGAGAGTGAAGGAAAAGAGAGGTAATTCACCTGAGAGAGTGTGCACACAACGTTGCAAATGGAGCCGTATTTGATGGAAGGTTGTACAAGTACCTTGCCCTGTGTGTGTGTGTGTGTGTGTTTGTGAGTGTGTGTGTGTGTGTGCGTGTGTGCAGTGTGTGTGTTTGACGCGTGTGAAGGTACAAAAACATCAACATCACCATTACCACTACATCACCACCACCACCTACCACACCACTACACCACTATAACACCACCAAAAACAACATCAACTTGTTGTGGCCAACCTGCACATTGTTGCAGTGTTTGTTGAAGAGGGACTTGAACTCAGGACTCTGGTAGGCGCTCAAGAGGATCGTCTGCCTGTACAAGCTCGTCCTGGAGGAGGAAGAGGAGGAAGAGGAAGAGCAGCAGTAGTAGTATGGCATGGCGTTAGGAAAACAGTATAAGACCATAAGTATTGGAACTATTTTCAATATTGTTATTATTATTATCATTACTATTATTATTATTATCATTACTATTATAAGTATTATGAGACTCGATCAAAAAATTCTGCTATCACAAAATCTGTAACTGCTGAATATGTTCAACGTCATCCACGCACACAGACACACACATTTCACCATCCTGCCACTCCACCCTACCAGCATGCAACACATTCCAACACCCACCCTCATCCTCTGGCACTCACCATCCCTTGAGACAGGGCATGCGAACCCTGGCGAGGTCTGTTCCGCGGTGCTTGACGAGGCGCTTGTTTACGTGCGAAAGTACTAGCTGGTGTCGTTGCGGTTGTTGTTGTATGGTAGTAGTGTTGTTGTTGTTGGTGTATGGTAGTGGTGTTGTTGTTGTTGTTGCATGGTAGTGGTGTTGTTGTTGTTTTTGCATGGTAGTGGTGTTGTTGTTGTTGTTGCATGGTAGTGGTGTTGTTGTTGTTGGTGTATGGTAGTGGTGTTGTTGTTGTTGGTGTATGGTAGTGGTGTTGTTGTTGTTGTTGCATGGTAGTGGTGTTGTTGTTGTTGTTGCATGGTAGTGGTGTTGTTGTTGTTGGTGTATGGTAGTGGTGTTGTTGTTGTATGGTAGAAGCGTTGTTGTTGTTGTTGTATGGTATTGTTGTTGTTGTATGGTAGTGTTGTTGTTGTTGTATGGTA
>OX030960.1:7076360-7156360 GCA_943735955.1 Piscicola geometra
TGTATGGTAGAAGCGTTGTTGTTGTTGTTGTATGGTATTGTTGTTGTTGTATGGTAGTGTTGTTGTTGTTGTATGGTAGTGGTGTTGCGTGTATAGGGGGTAGAAATGTTGTTGTTGTGGTGTGGTTGCATGGATGAGGTGGTGAGAATTTCGTGGTAGTAGTGGTGTCGTTGTTACATGAGTGGGGTGGTTGAGATGTTGTCTTACTGGTGTTGTTTGAGTGTTGTTTGAGTGTTGATCTAGCGGTGTTGTAGTTTTTGCAGCATTGCAGTTGTAGTATTGTAGTGGTGTTTCAGTGTTCTAGTAGTGTAATAGAAGTTTTACAGTGATGGTGTTGAAGTAATTTTGTTATAATGGTGTTAAAAAAGTGCTGTAGTGGTGGTGTAACAGTGTATTGTAGTAGTTTTTTATACGACTGTTGTGAGTGATGAACAGCGGTGCAGCAAAGGTACATACACCAGTGACAAAACTCTCACCATGACGTCAGACCAGTTCTGCATGAGCATCACATGCAGATTATCCATTAGAAGGATCTCAATCGATGAGAGGTAGTCCCAGTGACCTGTGTTGCTACTCCTGTGTGTGTGTGTGTGTGTGTGTGTGTGTGTGTGTGTGTGTGTGTGTGTGTGTGTGTGTGTGTGTGTGTGTGTGTGTGTGTGTATGTGTGTGTGTGTGTGTGTGTAGAAAAAATCAATCATAGATTCTAATTATGACATTCTTCTCTTCTTTTGCATGACCAATCAAACACACTTCTCTAGCATGCGTTCCTCTCTCCTTCCCTACCGCATTAATGCCACCCCCCTTTTCAGCGACACACCCTAACATACCCGCTCTCTCTCCCTCCACCCATCCATCCCCCATCTCCCGTTCCCTCAACCACTCCCGTTCCTTATCCATCACTCATCCCTTCCCCCACCCATCCACCACACCACACCACCAACCAACCAACCAACCAACCAGCCAACCAACCAACCAACCAACCAACCAACCAACCAACCAACCAACCAACCAACCAACCAAACCTTTCGGGCTTAATGACTCTTTTGAGCGCCAGGGGAGAGGCGATGATCAGGTCGCTGGCGTAGAAGTCGCTGAAGAGGCGTAGCGACCTCTTGCGAACGACCACTCCCAACTTGAAGTCGTCGCCACAGTCGCCGTCGAACGTCGCTTCGTAGTCGGCTTGTGGTTGTGGTTGGTGGTGTTTTGTTGTTGGTGTGGTTGTTGGTGGTGGTGTTAGTGTTGATGATGTTGTTGTGGTTGTTGTTGGTTGGGTTGTTGTTGTATAAGCGATGGTATGTCGTGATATTAATAAATGTGTAAATAAAGACAACACTAAACGACCGCAACAAACCTATCCAAAACAGCAACGACAACATCAAAAAGAGCAAATACATAAAAAAACCAAAAAGTGTAACAGCAACATCCAAAACTAAAACATCAGCAACTACAACAACTACAACAACAACTACAACATCAACAACTACAACAACAACTACAACAACAGCAACATCAACAACAACAACAACAACAACAACACACCAGGCTTGAGTCCCTTCTTTCCCTCCTCACACACGTACTCTTCCATCAATCTGGCTCTCTTCGAGACGTGCAACTGCCGAATAATAATAATAATGATAATAATAATGATAATAATAAATAATAATGAAAATAATAATATTATTAAGTGATTAAACAAGTTGTATATCCCCTTTAAACTAAACCACCATGCAACCATCTTACAACACCACTACACCCCGCATCTTCCCCCCCCCACACACCACACCACATAACACCACTACACCCGCATCTTCCCCCCCCCCACACACCACACCACATAACACCACTACACCCGCATCTTCCCCCCCCCCACACCACCACACCACATAACACCACTACACCCGCATCTTCCCCCCCTACACCACCACACCACTACACCCGCATCTTCCCCCCCCACACCTCCACACCATATAACACCACTACACCCGCATCTCCCCCCCACCCCCACACCACCACACCACATAACACCACTACACTCCCATCTCACCCCCCCCCCCCACACCACACCACATAACACCACTACACTCCCATCTCCCCCCCCCCCCACCACCACACCACATAACACCACTACACTCCCATCTCCCCCCCCCCCCCACACACCACACCACATAACACCACTACACCCGCATCTTCCCCCCCCCCCCACACCACCACACCACATAACACCACTACACCCGCAACTTCCCCCCCCACACCACCACACCACTACACCCGCATCTTCCCCCCCCACACCTCCACACCATATAACACCACTACACCCGCATCTCCCCCCCACCCCCACACCACCACACCACATAGCACCACTACACTCCCATCTCCCCCCCCCCCCCCACACCACACCACATAACACCACTACACTCCCATCTCCCCCCCCCCCCCACACCACCACACCACATAACACCACTACACTCCCATCTCCCCCCCCCCCCCACACCACACCACATAACACCACTACACCATGCACCGCCACCAAACGACCATGCAGCCACCCCGCCAAACGACAACACTGACAAACCTTCTCAGAGTAGAGCAGTGAGATGAGGATCGAGATGATCTTATAGGCGTGAGACTTCATCGGAACTATTATCAGCACCTTCGGCCTCGTTAAGCCCTGGTCTCTGGCTTCCCTGTGTGTGTGTGTGTGTGTGTGTGTGTGTGTGTGTGTGTGTGTGTGTGTGTGTGTGTGTGTGTGTGTGTGTGTGTGTGTGTGTGTGTGTGTGGTGTGTGTCCACCCACTCGACACTCTTGTTCTTCAGCTTGTCGTTATTCTTCTGGATATTCATAGCGGATCTGTTAGTGCAAAAGAATAGGCAATTGAACCCATACATGATTTATTCATTGATTGATAATCCACTGCTTATTTAATTTTCATTATTATTATTATCCTCATCCTCTTTTTAACCCAACCACAGAATGGCATCCCCGCGAAACATCTCGACAATATCAATTTATGTGTCCTAAAACCACCAAAAAAGCCACCACAAAAACCACACATACCATCACAATAGCACCACAAAACCACCACAAAAAAAACCAACACAAAGACACCCACAAAAACACAACAAGTGCAAAAATACAAATACAAATAATAATACAAATAATAATAAAAAGGTGCACGACACCAACTTGAGGAGGTGATCAAGCACATGCACGCAGTAAGCCACCTTCACTTCCTCGTCACTCCTGCCTGCCACACTCAACTGCAAGTCCTGGTAGTAGTAGTGGTGGTGGTGGTGCTGGTAGTAGTAGTGGTGGTAGTGGTAGTAGTGGTGGTGGTAGTGGTAGTAGTAGTAGTAGTGGTGGTGGTAGAATTAGTAGTAGTAGTGGTGGTAGTAGTAGTAGTAGTAGTAGTAGTAGTAGTGGTAGTAGTGGTAGTAGTAGTAGTAGTAGTAGTAGTAGTAGTAGTAGAAGTAGTAGTAGTAGTAGTAGAAGTAGTAGTAGTAGTAGTAGTAGTAGAAGTAGTAATAGTAGTAATTGATGGTGCTGATGATGATAACCAGATAGTTGTGGAGGACGTTGTAAATGCCGTGCTGTAAGGGAGTGAATGGAGCTGGAGGGTGTGGTGTTTAGATAGATGTTGGATGATGTGTCAGGGTACAATGATTCATCACATGAATCTGGCAGAATATATAATAGAATTATTTTTAAATAAATATGAATATTTTTATTATTTAAAGTTTTCGAAAAATTAAGATATTAATTTTATCATAAAAAGTAAAATATATAAAAACATCATGATCGTTAACATTATCGCCATCTTAATCATTACCACCACCATCGTCACCATCATCTTGAGCAGCTTCATTTCCGGGAAGAAATTTTTTATTGCATGCACTTATGTTCTTGCTGACTACTGACGACTGTTGTGGAGTGTAAGTGGTTGCTATAGTAAAATGTTGTGGAGTGTAAGTGGCTGTTATAGTAATATGCCAAACAATAGGTTTTAGTGTTGTTGTTATGGTATATTGTTAGTTTTGTTGTTGTGGTGTGTTGTTGTTATGGTATATTGTTGGTTTTGTGGTATAATGTTGATGTTGTTAGTTTAGTATGTTGTGTTGTTTTGTGATGCCGACCGATCAGCGGTAAGACACCTTGAAGAGATGTGGAGGAGGTTGTGAGAGGGAGACTTGATTGAGTGGCTTGGAAAGAGGCGAAGTGTAGTAGTTCACGCCTTCTGCCCAGTTGTTCTGTCGTGGTGTGTAGTGTTGTGTTGTAGTGTGGTGTTGTGGAATGGTGTTGTGTTTTAGTGTGGTGTTGTGTTGTGGAATGGTGTTGTGTTGAAGAGTGGTGTTGTAGTGTTGTATTTCAAATTTATGCAGTATAGTATTGTGTTTTTATGACAAGAAAAAATACTTCAAAATATTTTACTTTTTTCCCCACACTACATAAATCCCACCCCATCCCCCAAGACCACATCAGCCCTCCCCACCACCACACTACAACCTCCACAGGATGAGCAGTCCATGTGATCTTACTGAGAAGTTTTTCAGCCGTTGAGTCCTCCAAGGAAAGTGAAAAGTGTCCGAGAAAGGTGTTGCTGTGTTCGTCTGTGTGGTGGTGGTTGTTTGTGTGTGTGATTTTTTGGTTGTGGTAGTGTTGTTGTTTGTGTAGTTGGTGTGTAGTTTTATGTGGTTGTTGTGTGGGGGTTATAATGTGGTAGTAGTTGTTGTATGTGGTCACTTGTGTGGTGCATTTAAATTTTCATGATAATAAATTCACCTATCAAGTCATCATCATCACTTGAAGCATACTCCACTGCTTCTTCTTCATCATCATCATCCTTCTTCTCTTCATCTTCCTCACCATCGCCATCTTGCACACCCTTCTTTTTTTCTTCTTTTCCTAAAACGATCTCTCCATCACCAACCTTCACATCGTTCTTCTCACCATTATAACTTTTAGATTTCAAATTTATCGCGTTTGCATTATTTTTTCCAGTATTATCACTACCATCACCACCCCTATCATCATCATCATCATCATCATCATCATCATTTATTAGTTTGGATTCTTTGAGTTCTGAAAATTCCATTCATATATATTATATGTTGATTGTGTGAAAAAAAACAAATTTTATTGAAATTTAACGATTTTATCTCATGTTTTTATTAAGTGGTAGAATCAAATGTTGAAATTTTAAAATGCGTAAAAAAAAAGAAAAAAAAAGAAATTCAATATTTTTTTTGTTGATTACATTCATTAAAAGTGTTTTCTGTTTGTATTTAATTTTTGACATTTTTGTCACATTTATTAAACTTTTTTCTTTTTTTCTTTTTATTTTGCCTTAAAAATCGAGAATTACTTATTTTTTATTTTAAACAAATAAATTCCATTCATATATATTATATGTTGATTGTGTGAAAAAAAAACAAATTTTATTGAAATTTAACGATTTTATCTCATGTTTTATTAAGTGGTAGAATCCCTGTATGGTACATTCCAATGTTGAAATTTCAAGTGACGTAAAAAAACAGAAAAAAACTAAATTCTATTTTTAAAAAATTAATTTCGTTTATTTGTAGTGTTTCCTATTCGTAAAAATAAAAAAAATAAAAATTTCTTGAGGTAAATTCCCCGTATGGTAGATTTAAAGTATGGTTTATTTAAACTAGGTAGTCGCACGGCTCTTTAAATATGCTAATTTTCAGGCTGTAGGTTCAAGCGCTTTTTATGTGATCCCATATTAAAAGCATATCGAAACGTTCAGTAAATAAATATTGTGTTAACTTTTCTTTAAATGTTAAAAATAATAATTTTAGGTATTTAAAAAAAATTATTTCATACATTTTACATATTTACTTTTATAGTCTTTGTTTAGAGTCTTGCCTATATATACAGCAACAAAAATCAATACCTAATAAGATAAAGGTATTAGTAAAAAAATATGAAAAATTTATAAGAAGACAAAAAGAATTGGCTCTAATTAAATTTGGAAGTGTTTTTGATATTACAAAAAAAGATGGCATCTGGTTGGCAACTGAAGATAAAGAATTCTATGAAATGCAGGTTAAATCAAAATGAATAGTTAGTTATGCAACATAAATAAATAAGTTCATCCATCAAAAGTTGTTGTAGAAAATACTCTAAGAAGTAGTTAAAAAAGAAATGTAGAATGTGAAACTGCTTCCAATATATCAGAAAATTCAGAAACTTTTGAGTTGATAATGATGACTAAATATACTACCGAAACTCTGGCTAAAAAAGAGAACTTAATTTTTACCTGCAGAGTTCCTATAGTGAAACAGAATAATTAACACTCCTTTAAATTAGCATTTTTGAAGAATGGGTGATAAAAATAAATAAAGTTTAAAAGTGCTCAAAAAATCATTTTTTATTAAACAAATGATTATAATGTGTTATATCATTCAACTACTATTTTATATCAAATTTTTACCATGTTACCATATTTCAAAAATAGTATTGTGAGTTGTTGGTGGTTTTTTAAATAAATTCCTATATGGCGTTTTATTAAAGTTTTTGCATCTTTTATAAATAGAGGAATATGAGGCTGCTGAAATGTCATAATCCTTATATACATAAAGTGAGATAAAAGGCATAAGCAATGAGTTTGTTTCAAATGTGCAATAATGTTAATAGTTGCAAAAAAATGATAATTAATTTATATTACTGAGCATCCTATGTTTGAAGAAACTTGAGCTCACAAAACAACTCATGTAGACATACTTGATGGTTTGTTCTTAAAGTCGAGCAGCAGCTGGTCATAGCTGCTCAAATCCACATGTTCTTCCTATCAATTATTTCACTGAAGTTAAAACCTACTTATCATAGCAGAGAAAGAGTATTAATATAAAAAGAGAAAGACTTACAATTTCTGTTTCATCAAAGCTGTCATCCCTGTATTGTTTTTGGACAAAAATTTGGATTGTCAATCATTTAGGTCTTTTTGTGGAATAAACGGTTTTGGGTATAATATATTAAAATTTTAGAATCTAAAGTCTAAATAAAAATTAAATTTAATTAATTAGAATGTTTTTAGTGCAAATGTTGGTTGTTTTGAATCTGTCGAGAATGGCCGCAGCAGACCAAGATGGCCGCAGGGAATCAAAGCGCTCAAGGAGAAAGCTTTCCATAGCAGCAGCAGTACCAGCGTTGGCAAAGACTTCTCCTTCACCCTCTTTCGCAGCCTCGGCACCAGTGGCAAGACAGAAAATTGAGAAGAATGATGATTGTGTTTTGAGGATGATGTGGTAATGATTGTGCTGTGGTATGAGTGTTGGTATTGTGGTGATGAAAGAATTTTTTATTTATGGTGATAGTGATTTTTTGGCGGTGATTGTCATGGTGGGGTGGGTGAGGTTGGATTATTGAGGTTGATCGTGTGTTTATATATATATTTTAATTTATATATATACATATATTGGTAATGGTCTAAAAACCGTTTTATTTAACAAATTTATTTGAAGAGCGCCTTTGTTCACTTAGTAAAGGGCGCTATACAAATCATTAGTGATTGATTGATGATTGATTTAGTAACTATATCAATTTTGAAAATAGGATAATACATATAGAGTACTCTATAATATATTATACATTATAGTATATTCTAGGTTTTTTATTAAGTAAATCATTAATCATTTATTCAAAGATGAAGGTACCCACTTAGGCTGTGTCCATTTAGGTTTTTTAGCATGTGTACTTTTATTTTGAGAATTTCGTTTTTTGGAGTTTTTATGGCCACCACGAGGCATGGCAACTTTTGAAAATTACAAAATAAAATATATTGTAATAAAACGTGCAAATTTAAGTTTTAAAACTCAAAATAATTTTATCTTTTTACTTTTAGCTCAAACCTTAACTGTAAATTTAAAAGTGAATAGAAGCTAATAATTATTATATCCACACACAAAATACATTTCAATAAATATTTTTCACAATTTAAATTTTAATGTTTCAATTTTTTTTTATTTCAACTTTTATTCTATTCTAATAGCACTCATTACATTGGTTTCAACATTTTTTTCGTTATGTCAATGGACTCTCTTACAAAGACATATGAATTTTGCTAGATCAGAGAACGTTTTGCAAAATGCAATCAGTCTATTTTGTAATCCTAATTGCTATTTATAATATAATGTATTTATGCGCGAAGTTTAAATGTTTTCAGGGCTGAATATTTTTCTTGGTTATTATTTGGAAAAATGAATTAGATTATGATTGAAAAAATGTGAAATTTTATAAATGCAGTTTTTATGCAATAAAAAACGGGAAATAATAAGCTATTTTTATCTAGCTTGATAGTTTTGCTTTCACTGTAGAACAATTGCAATTATAAGATTATCATATCCAGAAAATAAAGAAAACATATGTGATTGTGTATAATGTATATGAAGATACTAATTGATTTTTTAATAAATTATTTATGAATTTGATACTTGCAATAAAGCAGAAATAATACCAATTGTTTTAACAGTATTTCTAAGAGATACTAAAAAAGTCATAATGAATTCACAAGCTAATTCTTTTAATAGTGACCAGCTTCATCCATATCAATTCTTTTTCAACACACTGCCTAAACTAGAGAAAACACTGCAAAACAACAATGCAAGCAATGAAACAAATCTAAAATTTAACATTATTAATGACAACTCAGAAAAAAATTATGAAAAGATTACATCATTTTATTCCAAAAAAAAGAACATTGCCCTTAATGTAGTTAAGAAATATGCCCCATCAACTTCATTTTACACCAATCTCAGCCATAAAATCACATCTCAAGATGTTTGTGATGAACCCCTACAAAGGGAACCTCTTTTTAAGATGCCTCCACACCACATCACTCTCTACAAACCTGTTCACAAACCCCTCTTCCACAGCCCTAATAACATCTATCCCAATGATGCAGTTAAAGCTGAAGGTTGTTATGCTACCAATGCTAAGGAAGTGTCTGTGTGGAGCAGTAACACCAACAAAGACAATGAGATTCCATTGGGATCTCTTCCACTCAATTGTCCGACCACTTTCAGTCCAGCAGTCAACTTCACTGCAGTTAAACATTTACACCACTCTATTCTTCCCCATCAAGCAATCCAATCTGACAAGATGAACAACAAAAATTATATTTTCACGAATAATATCAGCAATAACCATAATAATAGTTTCACAAATATTAACAACAATTACAATTATAATAGTTTCGCAAATAATAACTACAATAATAATAATAATAATATCAACAACAATTATAATAATAGTTTTACGAGTAACAACAACAATAATAATAATAGTTTCATAAATAATAGAAACAACAATCATTATAATATTAATATCGACCACACGCACAATAACACCCTCAACAAGTATCAATTAAATGACAATAGTCATTCTTTCCATGGTTTTATAGATGTGCATGGTGGTAGGGAGGTACATAGGGAGGCTAAAGGAGAGGTACATAGGGAGATACATAGAGAGGTACATAGGGAGGCTAATAGAGAGGTACATAGGGAGATACATAGAGAGGTACATAGGGAGGCTAATGGAGAGATACATAGAGAGGTACATGGTGTGGCATTGAATGACAATTACAAATACAACAGTGTTAATCATCTTTCTAATGCCACCAACAACAAAACAAAAGATAGCAGTTATGATAACCTGAGTTATGATCTCAACGACAAATCAAATGACAACAACGACAACAACAACCTCTACATCTTTCCTCCATGCCACTGCAACCCACCAAGTTCGAAAATGTTGATGTGCTTTTGATGGGACGATTCTCTTTGTTTAATACGATGAACGGGTAGCCGAGTGTGTAACATCTCTCGGCTTGACCAGCAGTTAATGGTTCGAGTGCAACCGATGCCCTGGTAGCCCATAGACGCAAATAAAAATTTCGGGTTAATCGCCACTATAACAATGCTAGTAATTATGATTTCATTTTCATAAATATTTTATCACAGCACATTTTAAATAGCTTGGATTTTTCAATTTATTTTTTCCTTCACCAACCACCACCTCAAACATCCCATGACCACTCTACAATCACCACACAACCACCACACAACTACCTCAAAACCACCAAATAATCACCACACACACAGGCACCACCACACAACCAAAAAAACCACTACAATCACCACACAACTACCAAACTTAACCCATCAAACCCCCCCCCCACATACACCAACCACCCCCCCCCCCCCCTCCACCCCCCACCAGGACCATACGACGAATCAATAGACGGCCCCTACTACAGTCAACTCGGCGTGGGTGCTTCTGTGGAGGAGGTAAGGGCAATGATGGGCCAACGCTTTGGTCTGGAGGCTGGTCAGGTGAGGGTGGAGAGGTTGAGGTACACTCCGAGAGAGGGGAAGAATTCGCAAGGGTGTCCAGTGGCTAAGTGGGTGAGTTATTACTGTTATTATTATTATTATTATTATATTTAGTATTATTAATATTATCTTTTTCATGTATCAATTTGTGTGGATGGACTTTAGTTTTCTCAAATACTTTGTTATATAAATTTTCCTATTTGTTAATCAGTTTCATGGAGGTTCACTTCATAGCTGAAAAAGTAAATGAATGTAGAATAAATCATCATCATAATCACCAATCATCTTTAATCATCATCATCATCATCTTTTTCATCATCATCACCACGCCCTTGATAAGCGACGCCCACTGCACACACACAGGTGTTACGCAGGGCTAGTGAGAAGGTGTTGGTGTTGGTGAAGCAAGTGGCACATCATCACTGCAACAACTGCACCATCGTCGTAGCGATTTGTATGTGGGAAGGTCTGCCCGATGCTAGCACTGTCCCTCTCTATGACTACCTAAAGGTGTGTGTGTGTGTGTGTGTGTGTGTGTGTGTGTGTGTGTGTGTGTGTGTTTGTGTGTGTGTGTGTGTGTGCGTTTGTGTTTGTAACATGTGTTCCACACTACAGGATGTCCTTCCCAAGTATGGCGAAGTGTCAGAGAGGAAGTGTGGCACCAACAGCGCGTCAGTGTCTTCTTTCAACCCTCATCTTCTTTTTTTCATTTCCATCCTTCCTTCATCATACTTTTTATCTTTAACTCCAACATTCTCATTCTTTGTTTCTATCAACATCACCACCACTACTATAATCATCACTACCACCATCATCATCATCGCCAAAACTATCATTATCATCACTAAAACTATCATTATCATCACAAACATCACCATCATCAAAACCACCACCAATATCATCATCATCATCACCACCACCACCATCATCATCAGGAGGACTTGCGTATGTCAGGGTGATGAGGATTCAGGGGGTGCGTCTTTCAGCTTCGGCTGCTCGTGGAGCATGTACTACAATGGCTGCAAGTTCGCTAGGTAGTCACTCATGCCTTTTTTACAAATAAAATTTGATTATAATAAAAATAATGGTTTTAATTTATATTAATTTTATTCTAGTAAGAATTAACTCTACTTATAATAATGGTTTTTATTATTATTATTAATATTATTATTAATTTCATTTTAATCATAATTAGTTTTAATTATATCACTAATTATAATTGTCACTTATTATCGGCATCACCACCACAGGTCACGCAACGCCAATAAGTTTCGCCTCCACAGCAAGCAACCTGAAGAGGTTGGTGTACTTTAATGCACTGTCTCATGCTTTGTTCTAAGACAACTCTCCATTCGAATAACAACCAATCTATGAGAGTCATTGTTATTACTTTATTCAACTTCATTTATGGGGGGTGTAAATAGGGTATGGAGTAAGTCGTATTTTCATTTATAAATCATTTGGATTTTATAATCAAAAATTATTTTATAAAAACTGTTTAAGATATAAGTTTAATATCTTTTTTTATGAAATTTGTATTTTTTGTTTTATTCATTCAAAATAAACTCTCAGGAAAAGGTTTTGGCTCACTTCCTTCAAACCATCGCAACGCTGGTCTCCCCTATCTTCAAAATGGCCGCTCCTGAGGCTTACAAAAACCAGGTCTTCGATTTTAAAACTTCAGAATCTCTTTAAAGCATCCTAATCATCCCAACCCAACCACCACAACCATCCCATCCCAGCCACCACGACCATCCCATCCCAATTTACCACAACCATCCAATCATAATAACTACAACCATCCCATCCCAGCCACTACAACCATCCTATCCAAATAACCACTATAACCATGCCATCCCAACCACTACAATCATCCCATTCCAACCACAACCAATCCAACCCAACCATCAAAATCATCCCAACCCAACCATCCCACTCACCACCACAACCAACCCAACCACCACAACCAACCCAAGCATCCTATCCCAACAACCACAACCAACCATTGGCAAGGTGAAGCACGAGAGGGAGGCTAGCGATTGTCGCCTAGGCTACAAGGAGGGGAGGCCATGGTCGGGCGTGACGTCAGTGGTCGACTTTTGCACGCACGCGCACAAGGACACCAACAACATGCACCACGGAGCTACCACTGTGGGTGGTGTTGTGTTGTTGTGTTGGGGAGGGGTTGTTGTGTTGGGGAGGAGGTGTGGTGACGTGTTGGAGACGGGGGTGTCAAGAGAAAGAAGGTGTGGTATAAGAGAGAGAGAGTGTGGTACAGAAGAGAGGGTGGAATGGGAAAAAAGAAGGGGGTATTGAGAGTAGTTACAACGAAGATAGTCAATATTTATTATAGAGTGATAATGACGATAATGGCTTTATAAATGATTATACAAATAAAATATTTGTATTAAAATAAAAAATAAATAAATTTAACTTATAACTGCATTACTATAGCACCAGCACTGGCACACCCCCACACACATACACACACACACACACACACACACACACAAACACACACAAACACACACATACACACACACACGCACAGGTCCTTACACTGACGAAGCACAGGGGCAGTGGCAAGGGCGAAGACGAACAATTACACGTGCTCCCCTCCTACCTGCTGCAAGACGCGCCAGAGAACAGGCCAGGAGTGGAGGTCCTTAAGGCGTGTCCAACCTTCCTGAGGGTCCGGAGACAGCCCTTTGTGTGCAAGAGCAGGCTCCGTGCAGTGCAGATGCAGCGAAGGAAGAAGATGCTGAGGGAGGAGGGTGGAGGAGGGATGATTTCAGGGTGTGTCATTAAGAGACCTAGGTTGATTAGTGGTGTGGTTTCTGGCAGGAAACGAGGTAGACCACCTAAAAGAGCAGTTGAGGAATCTTCTGTAGTTTTGGTTGGGTCTGCCGAATCTGCTTCTTCTCAACACTCTAGTAGCCATCATCCCCAGCAGCCCCTTCTCCATCGTGCCTTCGACACAAGTTTTCCTTTTCCAACTTCATCACAACACCATAATGCTGCAAACCAGTTGCCATCATTATCTTGTTCAGCCAATCAAGCTCTTAACGCACCCCTTCTTCCTTCATCCCTACCTCTTCCTCCACCTTCTTTCTTCTTCAAAAGCAACTTTGGTGATTCCTTTAAAAGCAATCTTGGTGATTTCTATGAAAGCAAAGCCTGCCTGAACAACCACCATGAACCATCCAAACCACTTGCTGAAACCCTTCTTCTCACTCGTCAAGCTGTTCCTGCGGCTCCTGGAACCTTTAACACGATCAAGTTTTATGGGTGCAAAACCGCACCAGGCCAGCCTTCCGCGATGCAATCACATGCAACTCTTGCCTCACAGCATAAAACTTTACTGAATTTACCGGCAACTCCATCAACCCTCCGATCAACTCACCAATCAGCGACCCATCAATTAACAAACCATCAATCCGCTCCTGTCTTTCACATCGATCATTCCATCACCAAAACGAACTCAACTACCACACCAAACACCACTATTTTAAAATCCTTCTCATCCATCCAACATGCACGACCACCTACTCCCCTTCCACAACCAAGCCTCCCCGACTCCATCAGCATCTCTCAAACACACAACACCTCCATGTCTCTCAATCCACAAGTAGGCGGCTTCACTGGCCTCCCATCCCATCCCATCAGCAATTATTGGATGCATCATCAGCATAGAAATCCTTGCGACAACAATCTCCAATTCAACAACTACAACAACAACCACACAAACAATCAAATGCACTACGACAAACTTACTCATAACGCAGTATCATCATCAACATCAACACCATCATCAACACCATCATCATCATCATCATCATCACCATCATCATTATTCTCTTCCACATCCTCCACACCATCACCAATACCCATCACCTCAATCCAACAAGAGCAAACACAGCACATATTCACGACGAACGCCGAGGTCTTCAGCGACGGCAGCATGGGAGGGGTGGCGCTAGCGTTGAGTCATGGTTCGCTACTCTTCGAGGTCGCCAAGCGGGAGTTGCACGCCACCACGCCGCTCAAAAAGCCCTCCAGGAGCGAACCTACCCGCATCTCGATCGTCTTCTACCAACACAAGAACCTCAACAGGCCGTGTCATGGAAGAGAGGAGTACGAGAAGAAGAGGCAGCAGAGAGAGAGGGAGAAGCTGGAGAGAGAGGAGGAGGAGGAGGAGGTGAGGAGGAGAGAAAGTGAGAGGATGAGAAATGAGTGGGGTTTATTCGGAGGCAATGGTGTAGTTGCATTGGTTTGATTTACTGAGCAATATGTCGATGATGATGATGATAATGTTTCTCGCGATGATGATGATGACGCAAGTGAGAATTTGAGAAGTCATTTCTGGCTCTCATTCTAAGGACTATTGCTCTTTCTTTACTGTTTCATCACAGTATTTCTGCTGTTCAAGGCTTAGAGGTCCTATTTCAGAGGCAGCAGGTCTTTCACCGTCACATCACCTTTTAGATGTTTTTAAACTGGTTTGGTGTGTCAAGGCAGCAATTTTTTATCCGAATTATAGATTTAGTTGACCAATTTTAGATGATTTTTATCAACAGTCCAATATGATACTTTTATTTTGTAATATTGTATTTAATTTGTTAACT
Source organism: Piscicola geometra (assembly GCA_943735955.1). NCBI lineage: Eukaryota > Metazoa > Annelida > Clitellata > Hirudinida > Piscicolidae > Piscicola > Piscicola geometra. The sequence goes on from OX030960.1 coordinate 7,091,335, forward strand.
TATTCGATCGACTTGTTTGGAATACTTATTTATGTTATAAACTTGTAAAAATATAATTTTCTAAATCTTCGTCATTTCTTCTCTAGTCACTATCGGATCTAAGATTCGAGTACTAATGCTACTCTAATTAATGCTACTCAGTAGCATTATTAACTCCATATGAGATGCAATTTAGCTTGGTGATTCCAAAAGACATGTGTTCTTCGGAAATTTATTTCCTCGCTACACTCATCTCCATAATAGCACCTCTATTAGTGCTTGAGACAATATGTTATTTTCCGTGAAAGTTTCACAGAAATTAACAAAAAGGCTCTTCATTTTTTAATTTCACTGAAGAAAACTCGCGATTTTTAAATTTTCGAATGATCATTGAAACTTCAGAAATTATAATGAAAAAATGAAGTTTAGTTTTTTAGTCTTTATTGGTAATTTGATTATAAGAAATGGACATTTTGTGAAAATGACAACATCGGGGTTTATTCTATTTTGTAAAAAATGTATTAAGCACCGCTCAAAATCCGATACGTAATTCAAAAAAACAAATTTTAAAACCGTTTTAAATAATGGTTTTTATTTATCTACTTTTTCTACTCGCCAATGGTTAGATATATTTATATTATGGAAGAATTGAAACTTCCCTTTATCGAATACATTTTTAAAGTAATTTTGATACTTAGATACAATTCAATCTTTCACTAAATCTTTTACGAAACTTGCTTATTTCATGAAACATTCTTTTTATTTTAGTTTATTTCACCAATTCTCGATGCAGCTTCAAGTCAAGCTATAAACCCAACTACATGTCATTGGAGTCTTTTCCCGCAGAGAAAGGGAGAAGGAAGCGAAACTTTTCAGTTAGATTCAATTAATGAATGCAAAGAAAAATGTCTAAACAGCTTTCATGAGCATTGTCAGTTCGGCTTCACATGGATACCTAAGAGCACATGCATTTTTAATGAAAACGTCGTACTAACCATTGATGAAGATTCGGGATTTGATGCAACCCCATGGGTGGGCATATGTGGTTAGAAGCCTTTATCAACTTTGAGAACTTTTTTAAGACTGAATAGTTATGTTGGTTGAATGCATGCGTTAATGATCTTGCCAGGCTGTAACTACAAAGAAAGGACAAATGTTGGCATAGAGTCTTGTGAATATTTCCCACACGATACCTTTGAATCGTGCAGAATGCAGTGTGATAGTATGAGAAATCATGAAGAAAAATGCCAATTTGGTTTCCAGTTTGATTCGGATAAGTCTCAAGATAGGTGTTGCATAATAACTGAAACTACCAATTCAAAATCCAAAGGTGTCTATCAATGTGGTAAGTTGTCATAGTGAGCTTAAAATGTTCTTTTAGATCTGAAGGTTTTCCACAAATAAGTTTAAATCTAAATATCATTTTTTATTGAAACTATCTTCGACATGCATGTGCAGACTACACGTGGGAAATTTACGAAAATTCGATAGCTTCCAATGGCGTGAAGAAGATGCATAAAAGGGAAAGGAAGTGTAGGCAAGCGTGTGAGATGGTTTACCCGATGGAGTGCACAGGAATCAGTAAGTTGAGGTGGTGTGTGGGATTTGGATAAAACGGCTCACAGGTTAATGTAACCCAAAAGTAGTTGAGAAATCATTAGGCGAGATAAGATTCAAGTGGAGGGGAAGGAATGGGTGAAAAAGTGGCAGACAAATAAAAACATGGGATTAGAAACTTTGATAAAACTTTAAACTTTCTAAAATAAATCTAGAAACATGAAAAATTATCTTTAACAAATTGAATTCATTAAAATACTGCTTTTTAGATTGGATTGAATCGGAGCAAGCTTGTTATTTCACCAAGCATGGTCTGATAAAACAAGAGTCGGGTTCCATTCATGCTTTACTCAAAACAAACGGTACAGACCTGACAAAACAATCTTATTTATAATTCTCTTAGTTGATTTTGTCAAATAATTTGTAATGTTTCACGCCTACCACATGTAACCCTTAATCACAGAAGAAAGACCCCAACCCACCCTGGCTCTGGGTCACGTCAAAGGCAAAGGTTAATTGTTATCAAGTTTGGAACGGCAGTTCTCAATCCTTCGAATAATTTGTAATACGCATATTTCATAACAGTTTGTAACAGAGTAAAATACGAGAATCGGATCAGCGCAGCTCACGGTGAACAGAGACATCACAAAAACGTGGAAAATTGCATGAACAATTGTCTCCAAATGGAAGACTGCAACTCCATAGGTCATTTGATATTTTGCTCAAATAAAGTTTAACTTGAAAAGTCTGAGCGTATTGGAAGTGTTCTATTGTTTAATTTTACCATGCAACTTTACTTCAAAAGATTGGAATCAAAAAGATAAACAATGTCGTATCACGTTTGACGACAAACTTCTTTTTGACCTAAACTATGACCACTACAAACAATACTGCTACGGTAAAACTTTATTTTCTTATTTACTTATCCTTGCAATCATCTTTAAATTTTGATCTTGCGCCTTCTTCTTTTAGACAATCCTCTTCAAGGCTTGTTCAACAAGTCTTTTAAGAGAATTTATACAAAGAGTGAAAATAATTTTAAGTCTTCAATCACTTATTTTCTTTTGCATTTCTTTTTCAACAGGCGTTCCTACCTTGGCTCCGGTCGAAAAATACTTGAAGAATGCAAGCAAAATCCAGCAAGGTTTGTTTGACTTTACCATTTTCGTTTCTTGCTTTTGACGTCCCTGCACACAACGTCTTCAGAATGCCGATGGATAACACTGAAGTACACGAAGAGTAAATATTTCCTTGCGAAAAAAAGTCTAACGACGCTTGAGATGTGCAAAGAGGGATGTTTGAAAGAGTACCCTTCACTCTGCAAAGGCTTGAGTCAGTGGTGGTCATCGTGGTGGTGGTAGTCGTCGTCGTCGTGGTGATCGTGTTAGGGATGGTGGTGGTGGAGATGGTGGTGGTAGTAGTGATAGTAATGGTGGTTGTGGTGAAGATGGGGGTGGTAGTAGTGGTGGTAGTTATGGTGTTGGTGGGGATGGTGTTGGTAGTAGTGGTGATGGTAGTAGGGATGGAAGTGATGATGATGGTAGTAGTTGTGGTGGTAGTGGTGGTGGCACTGATGGTGGTAGTAGTGGTGGTGATGGTAGTGATGATTGTGGTAATAGTTGTGGTGGTAGTGGTGGTGTGAAAGTAGAATCAAGATAGTGTTTTGTTGGTAGTAATGATTTTAGTGATATTTTGGTAGTGATAGTTGTGATTATGTCTTGGCAGTAGTCGTGCCATTATTAAAGCAGCGTGATAATATGAAAAATGTACAATCGAACATTCTATTGACGTTTCAATATTTCAAATTGACGTTGAAAGATTGGAAGTTAAACGGCAAAGACCATGTAAGATGCGAGTTTACAACGGGATCTGAAGTGATGACGAATGAAGACTACTTGCACATGCAGTGGTACTGCGAAGGTGACCCTTGCCGAATTCATTAAATTTAACCAATTTGATGATTTTTCTACTATGTATTTAAAATAAAAAACACCAAAAAATTGCATTTTTTGTTTCTCACTTTGATCTGAAACCACAAAACAGTTATTCTCCAAGACAAGCTGGAAGGTGACTTTAATTATTAATGAATCATAATTTAATTATTAGAATTAGAATAAAAACGAATAAAATCAAATCTGAACAAAGTATTAATCTTCACTACTCATCTCTAATTCTTCTTCTGATTTTTATTCAGACGAATCGCACTATATTGAGCAGGAAAAGGGCATAATTTACTCGACAATCTTCATCGTTCACGTCTATACAAATAAACCTCGGCAACACAATGGGGCAGCCTTCTTGGTCGCTTCGAGAGGTTTCAGTGTGGCATTCGGTGTACTCAGTGTCACCTTGTCATTCTGTTCCTAACACTGCGAGAACTTTTACACTGATGTTAATGAACATGTGAAAGATAATTCTGTTTTCATAACTATTTGTTATTTAACTTTTTGGGTTAAAGCTTGTATTTGAGTGTCCGAATGAATGAATGATTCTTCGCTCTAAAAAATAGTTTTTTATTCAGTTTATTTTTACATTCAAACGCAAGTCCGTTTTCAATTTTCTTTAAAATTTTATCATTTTTATCTCTTCAGATACAACTTTCCATGGTTGTGGTCTTTCTTCTGTGATAAAGGGTTATATGTGGTAGGCGTGAAACATTAAAAATTATGTGGCAGAACCAACTAGAAAAATTATAAATAAGGTTGTTTTGTCAGGTCTGTACCGTTTGTTTTGAGTAAAGCATGAATGGAACCCGACTCCTTTTTTATCCGACCATGCTTGGTGAAATAACAAGCTTGCTCCGATTCAATCCAATCTAAAAAGCAGTATTTTAATGAATTCAATTTGTTAAGGATAATTTTTAATGTTTCTAGATTTATTTAAAAAAATGTAAAGTTTTTCCAAAGTTTCTTATCCCGTGTTTTTATTTGTCTGCCTCTTTTTGCTCTCATTATTTCTCAACTACTTTTGGGTTACATTAACATTTGAGCCGATTCATCCAAATTTCATACACCACCTCAACTTACTGATTCCTGTGCACTCCATCGGGTAAACCATTGGGTTGCATCAAATCCCGAATCTTCATCAATGGTTAGGAAGAAGTTTTCATTAAAAATGCATGTGCTCTTAGGTATCCATGTGAAGCCGAACTGACAATGCTCATGAAAGCTGTTTAGACATTTTTCTTTGCAGTCATTAATTGAATCTAACTGAAAAGTTTCGCTTCCTTCTCCCTTTCTCTGTGGGAAAAGACTCCAATGACATGTAATTGGTTTTATAGCTTGACTTGAAGCTGCATCGAGAATTGGTGAAATAAACTAAAATTAAAAGAATGTTTCACGGAATAAGCAAGTTTCGTAAAAGATTTAGTGAAAGATTGAATTGTACCTAAGTATTAAAATTACTTTTAAAAATTTATTCGATAAAGGGAATAGTTTCAATTCTTCCATAATATAAATGTATCTAACCTGATAAATAAAAACCATTATTTAAAACGGTTTTAAATTTGTTTTTTTGAATTACGTATCGGATTTTTTGAGCGGTGTTTAATAACTTTTTAAAAATAGAATAAACCCCGATGTTGTCTTTTTCACAATGCTTTTCACAAATTTCTCATTCCTTTAGATCAAATTACCAATGAAGAACAAAATAACTAAATTGTATTTTTCAGTATAATTTCTGAAGTTTCACTGATCATTCGTTTTTATTTGTCTTTGGGCCGAATAATGGACTTTTAAACTATTCTATTTCCGGCGAATAGTTGCGCTCAGACCAAATACACTCACGTAATACCCGTTAAAATAAGCCTATTAATAATTCATCTGAAAGAGTTTCTGAGCTTTTATAATCCAAATGTTTGTTTATAAACTTTTGCAAGGATTCTCAAAACTGTTGTTTTTGAATTTTTAGGCCTGTTTATTCCATTATACAGTGGTGGCTGACTTGGACAAAATTTTCAAGGTTCTAAAAATTGAGCATTTTCATGTCCGAATCACTTGAGATTTCATTTTGATTTAACAAAAAATAAACTATTCAAAAAAATTAATGAAAATAAAAATATATTTTAGAACAACAGACGCATTGAAAACAAAAATACCAAGAATATTTTCCATATGTGGTGATGGATGTAAGATCTAAGATTTGGTAGAGATCTTGGAAAGCCTGTTTTGTTGCCAGTGACATTTAAATTAAAAGCTCTAAACGACCCACAAGCTATCGCAAAACCTTCTAAATCCCAAACTTTTTTTAAACTACTTGAGCTTTAAAACATTATAGTCAGACTGCTTTTCCAACATCATATCGTCATGATTATCTGTTGACCTTGTTTTATTCTCTTTCAGCCTTAATATTATGTCTACCACTTTGCCTCAACATCTTAAGCACAACACTTCAGAGATAAAAAAGATTTAGATCAAAATAAAAACACTATGTATGCTACTAATAAAACCACATTAAACAACGAAACAAATCAACAGCAGCCATTCTCCATCCATGGTGATGTCACGTGCCAAGGCAGAAGTCAAATGTGGAAATGCCTGCTTCTACTTTCTACCCGTCGGCAACAGCACCATTAGCACAAACTCAGTTGTCATTTTCATTTTCCCTTATCTATCCCAGAAAAAGGTTTCTATAAAATACTGATTAATTTGGAGAAGTGGCAAGGTGGCCTAAAGCGTAGATTGAAGTGGTTTTGTGAAGATTTTTGCCATATTTCCTCACTTAATTTCTCCATTCATTCATCCTTCTATATTTTTTAATCCATCAATCAATCTTTCTTTCTCCATCACTCAATCTTTCTTTCTCCATCACTCAATCTTTCTTTCTCCATCCATCACTCTATATTTTTCTGTTTCAATCACTCCATCTCTTCCCTTATCCACCTCGCTACTCATCATTCTACCCCTATCATCAGTTTTTTACCTATTCCATTTTTTACTTTTTTTCTTCTTTTTTATTAATCCATCTATCTTTTAATCTCTCTCTTTTTTCTTCACTCCTTCAATCACTCCTTCAATCACTTCATCCGTTTCTACTCTATTTTTATCTCCACCAATCACTCTACTCACCCTCATTCAGTACTCCATTCATTATTCTATTCTTCATTTTGTTCACCATTCCATTCTTTATTTTATTCGTAACATTATTCATCATTTAAATCATCATCCCATTCATTCTCCCTTTCAGCAAACTATCCATCTCTCCTTCCATCATCCTATCAAAGCCATCTACCCATACAAATTACTCAGTAGTTGTTCCTTCGTCAAAAATAAGATGTGGATAGCATGCTCTGATTAAAGAATAGTTGAGAAGAGTTAATCTTAATAAGGAAGTAAAGACTTTTCCACTATAAAAAAAATTCAAGGTGATAAGTTATAAGAATGAATATTTTATCGGTAGTTTTTAATGTCTTTTTAGAAAAAAGATCGAGTGAGGCGCAAAAGATGTGGATGAGAAAGTAGAAAAAAGGATGAATAATCATAAAATGAAATAAAACCAAAGTTTCTATAAAACATATGAATCCTTAACACAATAAAAGAACATAAAGAAGGGAATGGAAGATAACCAAGTAAAGGATGTTGTGGAGAAGATAATTTGGCAAACAAATCTTTATTTAAAAAATGTATGTGAAAAATAAAAATAATAAAACAGGCACAAAAACGGTGTAGGGGATGATGAAGAAGAAGATGGGTAATAGTGGAAACGAGTGAAGGGATGTCTTTCCATCTTGAATCGACCTCCGAGACGATTCGAGTTTGTATTTTTAGCGCTCAATGAGTTTTTCGGTTCTTGGATTTCACCAGGGAAGCTCTCAAAAACGTTTACGCTATCTTTTTCACTGCGTCTGTTCTTGTGCTCAAAAGTAGCAAACTTTGTGTCGCTCGCTTCATCTCCACCACCATCTCCATCATTTCTTTCTTCGGTTGAATGAGCACCAAAATCACTGAAATCTTCTTTTCTTTTCCCATCTCCATCACTTGCATCCCCACCACCACCAGCCCCGCTACCACCAGCAGCTCCATGATGAATATTCATTCGCTCTTTGATTCCAGCATTAAGCTCAGCTTGTCGCATGACAGACGCATGACTGAAGGATGCGTTGCGAAATAATTTGTTTTTGTTGTTGTGGTCATTGTTGTAGTTATTTGGGTTGTTGTTGTTATTTTTGTTGTAGTTGTAATTATTATTGTTGTTGTAGTTGTTGGGGTTTTGGTTGTAGTTTTTTGGGTGGTCGTGGTTATTGTTGATGTTGAGGTTACGTTGTGGCATTGAGAGCGAGACGACGTGGTTGTAGCTGGAAGGAGTTTCTGCAAAGAAGTCATTAAAAAACGTTATTTAAAACAAAAAAAAGTATAAAAACTGAAATAGATAAATTGCATTGAGATTTGGCAGACTTTTGTGGAGAGTGGCATGGAAGGTGAGGGAGGCTAGAGGGTTGCTGATGGTGAGGAAGTAGGTTCGGAAAGACTGCCCTGTCACCGTGTGGATAGTCAAACTACTCTCCGCCATGCCTTGGTCTATTTCCTAGAATTGGAAAGATGGAGATGAGCTAGAATGAAAATTAAGTAATGGTGCTGCTGTTGGAGTTTATACCGACGGAGATTTCAATTGATTGTTTTAGTTGTAACGGTGTTACAAATACAATGAAAAAGCAAAGTTCATGCAAGAAAAAAACAATTTATTGATGCTACTGATCAAACTGTCATTGTCTGAATAATTCAAAGACAGTCACGGCCTTCGACCATTAAATTGCAAGCGTGTCTAGCAAATTTTGTTCACGTGCCTAACAATGACGTCTTGTGAATGATTTATCGCATGTTATGTTGGCGGGAAATGGGAAAAAGAAAAAATGAAAAAAAATCAATGTGAAGTATAAAAAAAAGGAAAAGGAAAAAAATTAAGATAGAAAAAAAGAGTTGCTGTCAAGAAATGAAAGATGTATAGACATATATTGAATAAATCTTACTGAGATTCTTAGTTATTAATTATTCGAAAGGGTACACAGCAATAGGCACCTCTGATATTTATTTCAGATTCCTGCTGTCTTGGTGTTATTAAGAAAAAGATTCATGTTGTGGAAGAGTTTGATGGAGGAGTGGTTATTCGAAGTAAAATTTAGTTGTCAAGAGAAGTTAACAGCAATAAGTCATTCAAGTTTTATGGAAACATATTTTGGTAGGTTGGAGACGAAAGAAAGAAAAAATACATTTATAATTTTTTTACTGCGCTGTTAGGTCGCTTTGTGATGATTCACGACGAAGGACTTTTAGTTTATGATTTGACTTTTATGATAATTTATTGCTTCTATTGTTTGCAACAAACAAACCATGAGATGTAATGTTTTAAAATATTCATTAAAAAATCCAGAGATTGCTTAAAACTTTAAATATTAAAAAATAATTCAGTAAAGCGCAGTTATTTGAGAAAAAGTGTTTTATTCTATATCAAAAGCTGCAGTTTTTTCCAAAAAGATCGAAGATTTTAGATGCAAACAACTCTTCTCCAAGTTGGCGAGACATCAGTGAAGACATGGCGTTCATACAGGTCAAATCTATTGAAACTTCCACGCATGATAAAAGCTGATCGAATGTCTTATGTGCAGTTCCAAAAAATAAAAAACAGTTGCTCATTATTTGAGTAGAAAATAAAGTTTTCCAATGACGCATATTTATGGATAACAAATTACCGGTTTCTATTTTATGAAAAATTTTCTAGTTTTCGTTTCCTAAATTCTTTTTTTTGTTGTTTTTGGTAATCAAATACGGGATGCGCCTTACACCGTATTTCATTTAATTCAAAATGATTGCCGTTTAAGCACTAAAAATATTTTTATAATATTATCATTTTATCGAAATATTTTTTCTATTATTAATATTTTATCTTTTTATACCTTTTTTAAAATAGTTAAATAGCAAAGATACTTGAAAGCTTTTAAACAAGATTAAAAACATGGTTCTGGGAAATGTTTAAAAAAGCAAAAAAAAAATCATTTTTTCATTTAAAAAATCGTTTTTCCTTTAAAAAACATAACAAACCCTCAACTACCCACAAACCCTAACGTGAGCGGTATACATAGCGTTCGACTCTCCCGGCATGAGAAGCACATCGTCAACGCGCCATTTGAAGGAGTGCACTGGTGGCTTCCCACTCACGTTGCACACCAGACTGACGTTCGTGTCGCCGAACAGCGCTTGCACGTCTCTGCAGGTCGCCTTGGGAGCGTCTGCGATGTAGAAATGATTTTTATCGAAGGGTTCGTGGCTTTTTGATGAACATAGAGTGATTTGATTGTGGAAAACATGTTGTTTGGGAATGAGTTCTGTGAAAAATAAAAAGTATAAATGATGTGACAGGAGTGGAGTAGCTTTGGGAGTATGTGAAAACAATATTCTGCTTGGATGAGTGCCAAGAAACTGGAGTGCGTGAAATTTTTTTATACAGAAATTGGCGAAAGACGATTAAAAAGTTATTCAAGAGTATCACGAAACTTCTTTGAGATTCATTCATTATTTAGTATTCCTTTTTAAACAACAGTAAATTCAACTGAACTGATGAGTTTAGCTTCTCTAGAAGTGATAAATTTAACTAACAAATTTTTTTTTTAGAAAACTTGAGCGCTTTTGAATTTTTGACAAAACGTAAATAAATATATTTAAATAATTAGAACTTCTAGTGTCTATTATTTTAAACACCTTTTTTAAGTGAGACAGTTTTGATAATTATTCTTTGAAATATTTCAACTTTTTTTTGAAATTCAACGAAGATTTTGTCTTCATGGAGTCAAAAATGCGAGTAAACATTTCAATCTTCTTTGAAAAGCTATTTTTAGATTTCATACTTATCATTATCGCATCAATTCTTGAACAGCAGCTCAAGCGTCTGACAGGAAGAAGCAGACGTGGAATTCTAATAAATTGCTTGAAACCACAAAACTAAAAAGCGATGGAGCTCGAAAAATTGAAAATCTAAATTTGGAATGTTATTGCATGACGAAAATATATAAAAATGTTTTGATAAACGATAAATTTGCTCAAATCAGCGTAGTTTTTGAGTGGATTTAATAAGCGAAATTGTAAGGTATTGCTCGTATGTTGATGATTTGGTATCGTAATGTTGATGTGGATGAGATTACTTGTTTGTCTGGTTGGTTAGAATATTGAAAAAACGATTTGAATGATTTGGGTTTGTGGATGAGTAACGATGTGATGAAAATAAAAACTAATGAAATTGTTATGTATTTTAAAAATTGTTATAACCTTTACAACAATGGCGTTTTATGATGCTATAAACCAATGAACCCACATAGAACGTTGAGTCTCACAAATCTGGTGACAGTAGTCATGGTGAGTATGTTGGCTGAACACTTGAGTCTTAGGCCGTCATCATCTCGGCCTAGTCTGTAGTGATGTGTGAAGATGGTTAAGGATGGCGTGTGGTAGTTTCTGTTGGTTTGCTGTAAAGAGTGTTTGAGTTCACAAATAAATTATGCTGACCCTACGAACGTTTAAGACGGTAAATTGGTTGTAAAATTGCTCTAGGATTTATTAAATTCGGCATAAAAGAATTAATAAAACAAATACTGCTTTGATCACAGCAAGAATTGTCATTTTAAGACTTTAAGATGACTCAAGAGCCAAAAGATAAATTTAGAAAAAATTTTTAATAGGAATTTGACATTCAGAAAAATAAGCTTTAAATTTAATTGAAACTATAAAATGATAAATATAAACAATAAAAATGCATTTTTGAACTAATACATTAAAAATTAATTTTTTTAATAGAATTATAATTTCAAATGCCTCCAGGATCGGTTTGAAATATGATAATTTTAATCATGCAATCCATGTTTGTTATAGGAAAACTGGTTTGAGAAAATAAAAACATTTTAAACTTTTGGTGCAAATCAATCAATTTTTATAAAAAAAACTTTATTTAAAAATGTTGCTACTTTATTCCGTAAATAATTGATTTTAATCAGTGATAGGATCAAAGAAGCTTTTAAAAAATTAATAAAAAGCATGAAAACCTAATGGAAACTATAGGTTATCTGCATAGTTGTTTTCTGTTTTAGTTTAGAAAGGCTAGAAAGTCTGCTCTTTCTGATTTAAAGCTTTTAGAGTGTTCGAGTGAATTTTGAAGCATAAACTCTCTTATAAAATGTTTTAGAGCTACATGAACAATCATAAATAAAGATACAATCACGTACACTACACCCAACTCTACCACACTAAACTACACATACGCTCCACTACACCACACCACACCCCACTCTTTCACAACCAACACTATCCAACACCACACATCACCACAACCAACACTCCATCACACCACAACCAACACTAGTTCCCGACTCGACAGTTGAGTCGTGTAGGTGATCAGACGCATGCCTACAGGTCCACTCAAGACGGTGGTAGAACGTAGAAGGAAGTGCTCGGAGATGTTTCTTTTTCCAACGAGGACCTCCAGGCGAGGGGACGGGTAGCCTCCGATGGAAATGCATTCGAGCGAGAAGGGAGCGTCTTCGATCACTTGAATGATAACTGTGTCCGATGTGAGTGAAGAGACCGGATGTTTGTTGTAGATGATCAGAAGGTCTTTGATGGGTGCTGTGGTGGTGATAGAAGTGGAGTTGTGGTGATAGAGATGGTTTTGGTTTTTGTGGGGGTGATATAAATTGTGTGTGAAAATGCTCATTAATATCGAAAGTCTGTTGAATGAGCATTTGAAAGTTGATAGGATGGAAGTTAAAAGATAACCGAAGCTTGACTTTCTTAAAATTGCACAAATATTTAAAAGAAATTAAATAAAAAAATATAAAAAAATTTTAACTTTAAAAATAAAATTTAGTGCAATAACAAAGGAAATTAGAGTGACATTTGTAGTAGAAGCTATCAGTTTTCTTTTTTTTTAAATTGCAGGGCTCTTCTGAATCATCGACGAACTTAGGCCTCAGTATGAACCAAACCCAGTCTAGTGAAATAAACGTTAATAGTCCACCGCTCTAAGTTCACTGGAATAAAAAGAAGAGAAGTTGAGTGGGATAAGAAAAAGGGTTAATGACTGGGTTAATGGGATTCGAAAAAAATCGGAAAAAGTGTAAAAAAAACAGACTGAAGAAAAGTGAGGGTGGAAGAGAGGGGAAGAGCAGGGGGCTGATTACGGGATATTGATGGGTCACAAGTCAAACGTAAAAAAACTGCATAACTGTCTATAGAGGTAATTAGGTTTTTTTCTTGAGTAGATTCTTGTCTGACGGATAGTTCAATTTGCTCACTGCATAATTGATGTGAAATTGAGAAAAAAAACTTTGAAAATTGAGTAAGAGGAAGGAAGGAAAACAACAAAATATAAAATATTATTTTTAAAAAACGTATAAAAAAGAATTTATGTGGTGAGAACAATTTCCCTTGAATGATTGACCGTCTCATTCAAATTGATTTTGCATGACAAATGTCGAATTACCTAATAAACAATGCAGAGTCATGATGATGATGATGATGATGGTGATGATGATGGTAATGATGATTGTAGTGATGATGATGATGATGATGATGATAAGGATGATGATGATAGTGATGATGATAATAAAGTCAAAGGGGGTGAAGATGATGATTATAGTGATAATGATGATGATAAAAAGTAGATAGTTAATGATTAAGAGAGGTAATGACGATAGAATGACATCACAGACGACCTTTGACGAAAAGATTGTGTGTCAGGTGACCTAGTTTGACATACTTTGGTCCTCTCACTTCGCATGTGTAGTTGCCACTGTCAAGCGTCGTGACGTCTGTGTGGTGGTGGTGGTTGCGATGGTGAGAGTGGTGATTGTGAGTGTGGTGGTTGTTAGGGTGGTTGTGAAGATGGTGGTGCTTAGGATGATGGTTTGGGTGGTGGTTGCAGACGTTGGTTGTTGAAGTGGTGGTTGTAATAGTTGAAAAGTTGATGGTGGTGGTTTGAGTGATAATTGGTAAATGTAATTTTGGAAGATTATTATTATATTTATTCTTATTCTTATTATCATTATTAATGTTGGAGAGGTGATACATAGAGAAAGTTGAATAGAGAAGGTCAGTGGAGAATAAGAAAGAAAGAGTAAAGAAAAAGTAAAATTCTTGAAAGGAAAAACTAAAGTTTTGAAAAATGAGTTTAAAAAAAGAAAAACTAAAAAATAGTTAGAGAACAAAATAGAAGAAGTGGAAGGCTCGTTTCAGTTGATTAGATGAATGACAGAAAGATGGATGGAGGGAACTGCAAAGATGCTGCATGATGCACATTTTAAGTGCTTGAATTATTCTCAATGAAAAAATCTACACTTGTGTCTTCTCACATCTTACTCCCTCCTTCTTTACCAACCTAGAATCGACAACTCCACATGATGTCTGTTACCATGATCGCTGTATGAGACTTCAAATCTGTGGTGGGTGTGTGTTTGTGTATGTGTGTTTAACCATCATACCAAACCGCAGAAAGCTACCCTAAAACATGTTTGACTCGCACAATAAAACACACACACACACACACACACACACACACACACACACACACACACACACACACACACACACACACACACACACACACACACACACACACACACACACACACACACACACACACACACACACACACACACACACACACACACACACACACACACACACACACACACACACACACACACACACACACACACACACACACACACACACACACACACACACACACACACACACACACACACACACACACACACACACACACACACACACACACACACACACACACACACACACACACACACACACACACACACACACACACACACACACACACACACACACACACACACACACACATACACGCACACACACACACACACAAACACACACACAACACACACACACACACACACAACACACACACGCACACACACACAAAACACACACACACACAAACACACACACACACATGCCTGTTCGCATGAACGAAAGGCTCGTTGATGTTGCCGGCGTGTGTGATGAGACTCACTTCGCTGACCTGCTGTTTCGTCCACACCACCGGTGAATTGAAGAAGTTGTAGTTGAGCGCCTCGAAGGTGCAAGCCAGCGTCACTGAGCTGCCCTCGTCCAGGTAGAGCCGTTGAGTTTCGTTGTTCATCGAGAGAAAGTCGCTTGCTAGTGGCGGTGGTTGTGGTGGTGGTGTTCTTGCTAGGGATTTTTTGGGGTTTTTTTGTGGTGGTTGTGGTGTTCCTTGCTTTGGTTATTGACGCTGTGTATTTTTTTCGTTGGGATAGGTTTGAAAAAATATTAATTAATGAAAATTATTAATAAATTGGGGGTTTGAAAAGTTAAAATTAGCATTAATTGATCAAATTATAAATAAATAAAAATGTAAAATTATTCAATTAGTGTTAAATAATACAAATAGAAGATTCCAAGTGTATAAAACAGGCGAAGAGATTTATAGGGTTTATCTAAATAGAGTGGATTAATGAGTGTTTTAGTGAATGGTATAATCAATATTTAACGGATTTAAAAGTAATAGAAATAATTAGATGAAGGTATTAGTGGTATTAAGTTGAGAAGTTGCAGTGAATGAGATGTTAGCGGACGGATGAATGAAGAAGGATGAGCATATTTCCATGGCAGAGTCGTTAAATAGATGGGTGGATAAAATGGTGGGTGAATGGCTGTATGGATAAATAAGTGGATGTATGGATGAATGAATTAATGGATAGATAAACGGATGAATAGATGGATAAATAAGCTCAAAAAAACTAATTTGTTTGCTTTTCAATTTCACCTCTACGGACATTATACCCATCTGGTGACCTTCATATATCAGAAAAAGCAATAACAATAACATTAAATTAATAAGAAGTGGAGTAACGCTTGTCAAAAAGAATTTTTTAAAATATAATAATGAAACTATTAACACAAAAGTATCCCATAAAACGCAAAAACGTAACGTAAAACCGTTAAAAATGTCGTTAAAATAAATTAATCTCTTCAATAACTATGAAGATGATGGCCATCAACATTGATGCCTGCCAAGTCAAACAACCTTCAAACTTTTAAAATCTAATTCATTAATTAACAAAATTCTAACGAGCACCAAATTCAACTAAGTTTGAGAAATATAGAAATATATCGTCAAATATTGTTTTTCTCTGAAAGCTTTAAAACTGATATTTGATCGCGTGCTAATTTGATTTTGTTTTACAAAGTAAACTCACTAAGCCTTGTCTTAAACACGCATATGTGAATTTCTAAATTCCATAGTTTCTTTATAAAACGACGTTATATTATAGACTATAAGGAAATAAAGGTGCGATGGAGAAATGTTTACAAATTTGTTCAACTTTTTTCCGAAAATTTATTTTATTTACAATTATTTTTTCCAATTTATAATTTTTTGTCTCTTAAAAGATAACAGGAAATAGGCACAAGATGTTTGGCTTAGGTTCAATGAATTTTAAATTCAACTTTTCCATTTTTTTCAAACATAAATGCTGATGAAACATTTTTCAAAGTCTCTTAAAAACAATTTTTGAAACAGAAAAAATATCTCTAATGATCGATAAAAATTCTTTCATATTCTTTCGAACAATTATAAAGAAAAAAACAAGAAAACAATAAGAAAATGAAACCCAATCTTTTCATTAATCCTTCATGAATTCTGAGTTATTGACTTTGCAGCCTCCATCATGAAATCACTTCTCAAGCACCGAATATTCTCCTTTACGACTTTGCAATCCCGTTATTATTTCCACGCACCATCAAATTAGCTTAAAGTTGACATCTTGCTAGATCGATTTTCACTTTATTACATTATATTGTCTTGTAGTCCATTGTATTGAATCATGTGATGAATGTCCCTGTATTTCTTTGTGTTTTAATTAGTTATATTCTTATAGACTTAGTTATTGGGATGTATTGTGGGTAGGTCTGGTCATTTCATTGTGAAGGAGGACGTTAACATCACTAGAAGGCTCCCTAGGCCTCCTTCATTGTAGTTCAGTGCTCTATACGTCTTCGTGTGTCTCTCAATATCTTTTACAGGCATCGTTACTGATTCAATTCATGGCTGTCATTGTTGCTATTTCCTTCACAAATGAACTTAATGCTGCTATTGATTTTGCCTTTATGTGTAATCATTGCAAACTCGTTTTCTTTTTAAAGCTGTTGTTTCGACATAAACTTTCAATATTATTCTATGGAAGGGTAGTTGTTTTTATATTTTTTAAATATGTTTTTTTATATATTCTCATTACAAGAAAAGAGTATTGTGAGGCTGAATTGGCTAATGCATTCGCTTGTAAGATGCTATCTTGAAGCTTTATTGTGAATATGAAATGAATGGGTGGAAGAGTGGATGTTTGGTGGATAGATGGGTGGATAGATAAGTGAAAAAATTGACGAAGGGTTAGATTGGTATTTAGACAAATAGATGAAACAATGATGGATAGGTGGATAGATGGATAAGCAGATAAATTAATTTAAATGGAAGGGTGGTTGCTAAAGGTTAGGTAAATTCCTAGAAAACTATGAGTTGGTGAATAGCTGTGTGGATTGATGAGAAGATAAAAGAAGCTTGTATGCTCAATTTATTTCTGAAGTCTGATAACCACACTTAAAACGGTCTTTGAGCCGATCAATTAAACTTTCTTGTCCACCCGATGCTCTCTCCACAAGCCATTTGCAGACTTTAAAATTCTTTTATGTGTTTTTAAAAACTTGAACGTATATCGCTTTAGTTTTTTTTTCAAAGTTTTATTATTTTCAGTACACCTGAAAGTTATTTTTCCAATATTATTTAATTTTTAAAAATATTTTATCGTGAACTTAAAATTTTTGTTAAAAAGTTTTTTTTTACTTCATTTCTGCTTTCAAGTAATAAATGATTTTATATGCAACGTTTTTTTGGGTAATCCAAAGAAGATGCTGGAATTACTTGTTATCCTACGGTCAGTATACTTCTGAAGACTTACTTTTTCTCGGAAGCTATTAATTCGGCTTATTCATCTGTAATTTCACCGTTTCATTATATATTCATTCATTTTATAATATCAATATCTGATATTTTTAATATATATCATGATCAAAAACAATTTCTCGTTTCTCTTTCGAATAATTTTTTTTACTTTGGATTGTTATATCCGTTAAAATAAATCAATCTTTTTGGTTGATTAGCTCCAATCTTATTACCATCTCAATCAATTAATCAATCACTAATGATTTGTATAGCGCCCTTAGCTAAGTGAACAAAAGCGCGATTTCCTTCAAGACTCCTGCCACCCCGCACAAATACGCCGCGAGTAGGTTAAAAAAACACTTTTGGCGAAAAATATATTTAGAGAGAGAGTAGGTGAGAAGATGATGGACTAAAAATTTGGTTTTAAAAGTTTAAAAATTTTTTTCAACGTTTTAAAAGTAATAACTCAATATTTTTATCTCTAACTGACAGCTTTAAATACACATGTGCTTAAAAAGTTATTAATGGAAACATATTTTTGTGATTTATTTAAATATAAAAAAAGCTCAAATAAACCTTGAGTTTACTCAGGACTTTTGAACATTAAAAACATGAATAACTTAAACTTTGCGTTCCATGCAGCGATGAGCCTCACCAGTGTCAAGCTCATCTCATTGAACTTTCCAAGAGGAGTTCATGCTAGATAGTTAAATTAATGTTCTGATTATACAGCTCTAGTTCAATTTGTCATTCGAAGCGCTCGGATAAAAGAAGAGTTTACAGAGAAAAGAAAAATTTACACGCAGATAAAATAGATTGTGAAAATAAAAATAACTGAAATCTATAAAAACATCTTAGACAGTCTTGAAGAGTCAAAAACTATTTGTTAAAATTTTTTTCCAAACAGGATAATATAGACTGTTTTGGTTCAGTAGGTTTGTGGTATCGATGTGGCAAGGGAGAGATGATGATGGCTTGGAATGCAAGGAGGAGGAAGGGTGATCTTGATTGTCTGTCGATGCGAGAAGATTTGAAAGTGATGGAAATATATGGCAAAGGATGGATTGGAGAGTGCTTTTTGAAGTGATTAAGTGACAACACCCCAAAGACTTGTGCTAGTAATAAAGGGAGTTTTCATGAAAGGGAGACAGATGAAGGATCAACTAAAAAGATGCGATATGAGAGAATGCTTTCACAGATGGGTAGTAGACCGTGGTGGTGTGGTATGGTGTAGGGGTGTGTTGTAATGATGGTGTAGGGATGTGTTGTTTTTTGTGTGTTACGTTGGCGGTTAAATGGTTTTAGTGGAAAAACAAGTTGATGTTAAATAGTGATTATGATTTTGAAAATTTCTTGAAATAAATGTAAAGTAAAAGTGTCAACAAAATCATTTTAAAATTTAAATGAAGCTGAGAAAAACTTTTAAGCGGAAATTACACACGAATAATTCAGATAAATATAACATAAATGGCAGAAAATAACTCTACGCTGTCATTGATAGGGTTATAAAAGTTGTGTATTTGATATATCTATTCCGCAAACTGTTTTATTTTGAACAATTATCAAAGAAGAACAGATATTCAATGAATGAATGAAGGCGTTTGATTGATTGACTAACATGAAGCCTGGAATGGATTTTATCATCAATTACAAACGATCTTTTTGTCTCATTAATTATGCTTGTTTTTCTAATATTTTTCCATTTCATAAAATATTTAATAGGTTAGTGAAGTGATTCTCAGAAATGTTTCTTTTGGATTCTCATATTTTAATTCCAAATGATTCAAACATTTTATTAATAATTTAAAAAAAATTAACTAGAGGATGACCTTCAATGCAATGCAATGCTTTTAGTGTCTCTATCCTAATCATCCATGCCAAGTGTATATAAAGGTTTAAGTTTTTTTCTGTTTTATTTTTTATATTAAAATTGAACATTTTATGACAATTAACTTTTTAAAGGCATTTTAAATATTAATTTTCATTATTATTCAACGTTTTCTTTTAACTGAAGAATGGCTTTTTATTTTTCCACATACTTTTTCAAAAATACTTCCAAGATTGTATTCTTAAAAAAATAAATAATAATAATAACCCTTTAGAAGATTAAACATCTGAATTAAAAACAATAATGTCTATAGAACCTTTTTCTCATTGTTTTTTTATATAAATTTAATAAAAGAATTTAAATCTAGTAAAACGATCCCTCATTAGTTTCCTCAGAAGATATTTTTAAAAGTTTTATTTTTTTAAATAAATTTCATTTTATTACTCTAAAACCTGTGGTTTCATTCATACAGTAAACCTTTTAATGTTTTCCTTTAAAAATAATTTAGACAAAAAGTATTGAAAACTTCTGCAAAAAAGAATAAAAAAATCTAAATTTTAGAAGTTTGGAACTTTTAAACAATTTAAACAAAAAATATATATAATGAATATAGCTTTTAAAAAACATAATGGAAAAGAGTATAAAAAAATGTGAGAATGAAAACTTAAAATATTTGTTTTATCAAACAAAGCCACATTTTCGACAACACAAAGTGACAATGGATTAAAAGGACTTAAAATCTTAATCTAAATCTTCTATTGTTAATAAAAATGAAATGTTTGTTCGAAGTAGACGTAGATAATTAAGAACTCTGTGTTTTCAGACCAAAAACAATCAACCTTTTTGAAAAACTATCTAAGTTATTAGGGTTTGGAAGATTCATTGACTCTCATCATTCCTTCTTTGTTTGCTTCTAAGATTTTATCCTTTTCAAAAGACAATCCCAACCCAACTGGTTAGAAACATCATCACCATCTTTATTCCCACATCCTTAGCTATCTACTTTATCATGCAGGGATCACCCACTCCAACGCTTGTAAACCATTTAAACAAAGGCGCTAAATTGCTTTATTCTCTCTAAAGACACATAAAAAAGCTCACTTGCATACCTACTTACACACATTTACCAAATAAGTTAATTAACTTAGTTATATTTATATACATAATTGTGGAGTGTGCGTGAAGATTCTGATGTATGTGTCGGGAAGTGAGGGAAATGAAACTTCAAAGAAGCAGTTACTTATCAAGTTAAAACAAACGCAGTCAGTCATAAAAACTCACATAAACAATTACTCAATCACGAGTCACCTCGTACAAAAGAACTATAATTGCACATGCATACAAATACTGACAAGCACTTACAAAAGCACACAGACAGTTAAGCATACAAGCATACAGATATAAAAAGACAGATTTCACGCAGAACCCATATCAAATAGCAAAGAACGCTTGGCTAGAGAAGTGTGTCTAGACATGCAACTGCTTCGATCTATTCAAGAATCTTGTGGTCTAAAGATCTTTTACTTGATATAGTTTCAGACACACATCATCATTATTCTTGCTATAATCATCCTCATCATCTCATCGTCTTCATGATCATCATCATCATCATCATCGTCTCATCATCATCCTCATCGTCTTCATGATCATCATCGTCTTCATGATCATCCTCATCATCTCATCATCAGCAGCAGCAGCAGCTTTATTTATCTGATATATTCATCGATTATTTCTCTTAAAAGTCTGTATTTTGTCATTTCAGCAGTAAAGGTGTGTTAGAAAAGAATAATTAAAACCTTATAAGACGAAGAGTGAGTGGATATAGGGGTGAGTGGTTTGAGAGGTTTTAAAAGTGAAAAGGTTGAAAATGTAAATGGTTCGAGAATGAGTGGGTAAAGGAGTTGTGTGCAAGTGTCTGTAAATAGAGTGGTGGCATTTTTGCAAAAACTTTCCCGCCTATTTGAGGATGATAGCGAGTTGATCCTAGGATTAACGCCGTACTTAAAACAGATTTCATCCTTCTATGGATTATAATGAAGAAGCATAAAAATAATTGTTGTTTTAAAATATAATTAAAAGTGTGTTGAGGTGTTAGCTAGCGATTCATTTAAATTAAATTAGTTTTTACCCTAAACTTTAAATACCGTAAGGTTTCAAAAATTAAAATTATTATGAAAATTGGAATTTTATTTTCAGTGAAGATTCACCCATGAAGTTTCCGAGTTCTTACTTCGTCTGTTGCTTTCTTTCAGATGAATAGTGTCGACATGTGGAATGTTGCAGAGCACTAAAAAATAATTCAGTTGCATGAGCTTCAAATTCTTGAAGCATGAAAACATCCTAAAGCCGGAAACTTCTGAGTTTTACAAAAATCAGTTTCGCAGTGAAAAAAGCAGCTTCACGACGACAAAGCTTATTCGTAAAGCCCCAATGAGAATTGTTTAAATTGGATTTTGGAAGATTGCTAGAGTTAAGAAAGGATTGCATTAGAAGAAACCTTCAAAGTGAAACCAGAGCTTAATTTCGAGTGTCATTTTAAGTGATTTTGGTAACGTGTGATGATTGGAAGCACATGTGACAAAAACCAAAAAAGTTTTAATTTTTTTATTTTTTAAGAATAGATTTTAAAACTAAATATTTTTTTATAGTGCATGAGAAGATGTGACCTATTCTGATGAATTCGAATGTCGCAAAATAAACGCATTAGTTAATAGAAGAATTAAGTGAAAATGAAATGATGAAAAAATAAGAAAAATTCTTGATGAAAGAATTATGAGACCTCTTAAAGAAGACAAACACAAACAAATGGTATAAAAATTAATTTAGTTGTGAAAAAAAAAGTTATGTTATATTTACAGTATATAGCTTATAAATAATTTATTATTTGCAGATCACACGGAAGTTTTATTGAAAGCTATATGATAATTTTGAAAAGAAGCTCTAACTTCAAAAAAATACTTTTTTGAAGTTAAAGAATATTTATCGACGTATAAAAATGTTTGGAAACACTCTCAATGCATTGTAATTGAAATAGTTGCTCGTAAACTTAAAATAGAAAAGAACTAAAAGCTTTTAAAAAATATGTTATGATCAAATAAACTGCACTGTGATAGCAAACAATAGTGAAATGGATTTGCTTCAAAAAAGCTTTCAAACTTTTCGTTTTGCTGAAGAAATGAATGCATCGAAAAGATTTGGGTGTTTAAACATAGAATCCCAAAAATTTGAAGAGGACTAAAAACGTGGAAAACTAAGAAAGATGTTAAAACATTAAAAAAAATTTCAGCTTGTATGCTTTATCTGGAATTTTGAAAAAGAAATAGGGTATATTGGTTGTAAAGAAATAATTAAATTAAGGAAAAAGATGAAAGCAAAGTTTTTGAAAAAAAATGGTTTTTATGCCTACATCTTCAAGTTAAAAAATATAATTTGAATGCTTTTTCAGACGTATAATGAAGTATTTTGGTCATTCTAAAACTATATACAGAAGATTCGTCGTAATGCTCAAAAGTAAATGATGAGAATTATTTTTTAAATTTATTTCAAAAGTTTTTTCATACAATTAAAAACACAGGGAAGCGACGATGTGGCTCCCTTCCAGAGGCGGCAAATCTTGGGGGGGTTCTACCCAGCATGGACGACCCTGGAGGGTCCTGGGGTCTGGACCCTCCCCCTTTCCCACTTAAAAAACATTTTGTAACTTCTGTTTTGATACCAATATTTATGTAAGTACGGTAAGTAAGCAACAAAATTTTTTTTAGACAGCTATTACTATAACTACACATACTCACAATGTATTACTATACAAACATACTGCTTTATGCCATATTTGACGATTATGCTCGTATCAAAACAAGAGTCTAAAAATGTTTTTGATGAAAAAAGTGCGGGGGTCCACATTAAGGCGGACCCCTCAGGATCGCTGCCCATGCTCCTTTCTACATCTCTTTTTAAATAGTTGTTTGAAAAAGTTGTTGTAAGAGTGGTGAAATGAACATTCGAAAATGTTCCGCATCTCTATTAGAGAGTAATTAAGATGGAAACACTCCATCAATGAGGGAGTCATTTCTGACGGAGACTGATTGATCGTAATGACTTGCAATGGTGGTATAATGAAGAAAAACGACAAGCGAGTTTGAAAAAGGCGATGAACAAATCATTAGGAAGCCAGTACGGAGGTATTCTGCGAAAGATGTGAAAGAGATGAGTGATTGGAAAGTCAATGCAGCTTCTTGGGGCAGTCTAGGGTGTACTTCAAAAATTTGAAAGATTATTGAATGAATATTTTACAAAAAGTGTACTTTTTTATATATAAAATAATTTAAAGTAAAAAAAACTCACAAAAAAGTTATTAGTTATAAAATATAAAAACTACAAAAAAATATATAAAGTATAAAAAAAATATAAATATAAAAAATATATAAAGTATAAAAAATAATGAAATGATAAAACTTGTATAAAAATTATTGTAAAAAGAAATAAAATTTTAGAATTGGTCTAAAAAGAAAACTTTCAGAAAAATAGATGGAAGTTGGAAAAACAAAGACACGAGTCTATAAGAGGAAAATGTAAAAAATAATGCCGAAAAAGAAAATAAATAAAAAAGACTAAAACATATTTTAAAAAACAAGTTAAATATGCAATGTGAGGTATCTTTAAAGTTAAAGTGAATTTTTTTGCCAAATATTTTTACATGAAAAGCTAAAATATGTATAAAACAAATAATTTCAAAAATGCATGAAATGAAAAGCACATGAAAGTGTTTTTCTAAAAAGTTTTAAGATATAGATGAAAGATCGTGGATATTTTTTCTAATTTAACTCTGATCTAACTCTCATTTACATGCCTTACTTCATGGAAGAAAAAACTGAAAAGATTTTTGTTTTTATACTTTTGATTGATTGAAAAACGATTTGTATAAGGTTTTACAATACTAAGAACTCAACTTTTTTTAATTAATCAAGAATTTGCTTTTTGAAAGTGTCTAGATTTGTATTTATTTGAAAGTTTTTGACAACTATTAATAGCTTTCAAGTAAAAATTTTGTTTAAAAGAAATATTTTGAAGTTCTGTTTTATTATTAAAAATTTCTATTTATACATTTTTTCAAAGTATAAAAAAATCTCTAGAATTAAAAGATACTTTCAGCATCGGCACGAACAATTCAGATAAAAGTTTTCCAGAATAGCGTGAAAATGTGAAAATTGAGTTAAGAGACAAGAATATTTTCCAACTTGAAAATAGATAAAACTCAAAATAAATGGAAAATTTAGTCATAGTTTTATATTGTAAAAATCTCTTTTAAGAGCTTATTTTAGACAGTTAAAATAACTAATGTAGCATTTTTATTATTAACAAAAATAAATAAATTAGAAAAAGATCAAATAAGACCATCAAAGAACCCTTTCATTACTTATTTGTGCCCATGATACCGTAAGACCGTATAAATCAATTTGTAGCAGCACCATCCAGCCTTTAACTTTGATCCATTACCTCATCGAGCTATATGGTCAGAAGATTTGAATTTGATGTTTAAAATTGAATTCAAGCTTTGAGCTCAAGCGCTTGTTGAAAGAGGTAAAATGAATGCTCAAGTGAATGATGGATGAATTAATCAGTGGATGAGCGAATTTTGACAAATGTTTAAACCTTGTGTTTTCCAAAAAAATGAAGCGTAAAGTCGCTGACCTGCAAAATGCTGTGCAGATAAATGGTTGTTTATTACAATAAAACGGCTATAGGATGTGTATGTTTGAAATTAATATTCACTATTTATCATTTTTTTTCAAGGCGAAATTTTAGATTCAATCTGTTAATGGATGTAAAAATAAAAAAGTAACGCGTGTCACAAAATCTTCTAGGAAGAAAGTGTGCTGTATCTGAAAGAGAAGAAAAAGATAGATGAACGGATGAAATTCAGGATTGAGTAGTTATCAGAAAAGTCAATAGAGACTTCAAAACGCAAAGAACTTTGTTTAGGATAAATGAAAGGTTTTGGTGGTGGTGGAGGCTTATGGTGGAAAATGACGCTCGATAGGTGGTGTTTGCAACTTTGAAAAATATATAAATTAAAATCAACAGAATATTCAAATAATCGTAGAAGCATGAAAATTTCACATTTTAATGAAGATTAATAATTTTTCATAAATGTGTTCATTTAAGTCTTTTATTTTAAGGCAGTAAAACAACAAATAAATAAATAAGGGTGTTGGAAGGCAAGAGGAGAAGCGGAGGAAGAAGAAAGAAAGGAAAGCTTGGATGGGTGAAAAAAAGAATTTGGCAATAATCAGATTAGGAAGCGGGTATGAAAATTTTGAATTTTTGTTACCCAACCCAACATGTCAATTCTAACTCAATAATGTTCCTCCAATTAATACAGTAATTGTAGAATGGGAAAATTAAAAAGATGAATAAGAGATGTTTTGGATGGAGTAATGAAGGGATGGATGGGAAGTTGGAAGAATAAATGATGAACGGGTAGTTGGAAGGATGTATTGAGCAGATCAAACCAAGTTGAGACATTGTACATGGAAAATAAAAACAGTGTCTAAGCAGACTAGGAAGATTTCAATACGAGTTGAAGAACAATGCACATTTATAATGTTTGAACCTCTATCCGCCATTCTTTCGTGCATTTAACATTCCGATTCATCATGCATTCTTGCCTTCTGTAGCTGTTTGTGCATTAGAGGTCGGACATGGACGATTTTTCATTCCCGGTCCCATCCCGTTCCCGAAATTTGTTTTCTCGTCCCGTCCCGTTCCCGATGGGACATCAGAATTTCGATTCCCGTCCCGTCCCGTTCACGCAACTCGATTCCCGGTCCCGACCCGTTCCCGAAACTTTTTTTGTTTTTTTATTCATTTTCGCTGCCGTTTTCACTGGTCCCAAACTTGCTAGTTTTAACATTTCTTAACATTCATTATTTGAAAGTCAGAGAATATTTCTTTTAATGAAATAAAAAAACACGATTTAAATTTCAAATATTTATTGAAATGAAAGTATTGAAGTTAGTCATTGTTTTTGAGTTATTCGATCAAGTCTTTATTGCTTTTCACACAGGTTAAACCGTTAAGAGTTTCAGCTTTCAAATGAGATGATTTTGGGTCTGAAGTTAAACGACCACAAATTGAAAAATTCCGTTCACAGGGAATATAACTTGCAGATATATTGAAAAAAATTTTGGCTACTTCTTGTAGTATTTTAAAATAGCTCATTTTACTCCAATTAAATAAAACATCTTTATAATCTTCAATTTTTTGGGACGTAATTGTGAATATTTGTACAATTCATCCCCTTCTGAATTTTTTTCTTCGTTCATTATTATTAATTCTTCAGCAACGTTAGAAATATGTTTTTTGACGACATTCGTATTCTCCACAACTGCAAATATAAAATCATTCGTATAATTTGATAGTATAATAATTTTATTATAATTTTTACGTTATAAAAACAAACATAATAGGTCTAAATAACCATCATTTGTTTTTTTTCTCAACGGCACTGCAGCTTGGTCTGGCTGTACAAAATAGAATTAAATGTTCTCTAATGAATGTCTTGGTATTTATTTCTCTTCTATCCCAAACTTTTTTCCTATTATTCTTTCATACTGGGGATGCAACAGACATGCTGTCATACGAATAAGATCTATGGCATCTTTTCTTTTGTCGAAATGATCAACTGAGCAATCATTTGGAAATTAATCATTCAAATTCAAAGTATTAATTTATAAAATTAAAATAATATAACTGACGATTTTGATTCCATCTGAAAAGTTTTCATCATCACCCATTTGTTCTAATCTCCCTAATCTTTGGACTCACTCAATCAATCAATCACCATAACAACTTCAAATGTAGTGTTGGAGATTTCGACATTGGCAATGGTGGCTTCGTTATACATTTATATTGCATTTAATACTTATTTTAAGTACGGAGGATCGATGAAATAAAGATTTCCATACTTAGAAGTTTGCTGAAAAATCATTGTTAAAGAATCCAATCCCAATAACCGTTATTCCCGTTTTTCCCGTTCCCGATTTAAAAGTTGATTCCCGTTCCCGTCTTTTCCCGTTCCCGATTTGAATGTTGATTCTCGTTCCCGTTCCCGTCCCGAAAACCTATTCCCGGTTCCCGACTTTTCCCGTCCCGAAATTTATTTTCATTCCCGTTCCCGCATGTGGCATCCTCGTTTGCTCTTTTTTCAAACTGATCGCGTCCTCATCCCTCAAAAAACCGCCTTGAAAAGCCACAATTGCTCGGAAATGTGTTCAAGTTAATCGTTCTCGAAGCCGAGAATCGATGGTCGTTAAATCCTTAAAAGCGCCATAAAATAGGAGAAAAAATCTAAATATTTAATTAGTTTTCAATGGGATTCATAACTCCTGCTTCAATTCATAAATTCATACCCTCTCATCGTTCCGCATTTTAATCTTTTTATTTTATTTTATAACTCTTGGAAAAATATTTGTTTGTTTGAAGAGCAATGGTGATGTGAGAAGCGTTTAAACGTCATGAGATGTCACGGTGACTTTGTGGTTTTCTATTGGCTGCTGTCTATTTGAAATGAAACGTGCTTTTGCTTCCATAAAGATGCTGCTTACATTCCTTTATTTTGTAAGAAAAAACTTTTTTGGCAATTTTTTACATTTGAATATTTAATCTTCAGTTAATCTTCATGTTCTAAGTTATGAAAAGTTAGTATTTTTAATTTGAATAAAAAGTAATTAAAAAAGCAATTAGTTTTTGCAAACACCTATGCTGATGAGAAAAAACGTTTTAAAAGTTTAAAAAACATTTTTCCAGCAAACGAAATGTTCTTCGAACAATTAGAACTTTTGAGACATCAACAATCTTAACACATATGAAAAGACAAATCTCTGTGTCGCTCAAAAAAAAGCTGAAACATTATTCCAGTTTTTTCTTTTGTTTTTTCATCTGTGAGAAATTTGTTTATTTATTTAAATCTTTTATAATTTTTTGCAAAACGATAATGTTTTTGAGGCTTAATTTTCTACAACTTTTTAAACATCTCACATAAATTATTATATCTGAACTTAAAAACTACCCAAACCTGTTTATTTCCTAGTTTTTTTAGTTTGCTGAGTCTTGGAAGTTTATTTATTTTTCGCGCAATTTCGCCGTTTTTAAAAAACATTCACAAATTTTATTCAAGTTGTAAACAAAACATTTGTCTTATTTAGCATTTGATTGGTTTGAAGTATTTGCTACATATAATGGTCTTTTAAAATAATAGTCTATTAAAATAATAGTCAATTAAAATAATAGTCAATTAAAATAATAGTCTATTAAAATAATAGTCTATTAAAATAATAGTCTATTAAAATAATAGTCTATTAAAATAATAGTCTATTAAAATAATAGTCTATTAAAATAATAGTCTATTAAAATAATAGTCTATTAAAATAATAGTCTATTAAAATAATAGTCTATTAAAATAATAGTCTATTAAAATAATAGTCTATTAAAATAATAGTCTATTAAAATAATAGTCTATTAAAATAATAGTCTATTAAAATAATAGTCTATTAAAATAATAGTCTATTAAAATAATAGTCTATTAAAATAATAGTCTATTAAAATAATAGTCTATTAAAATAATAGTCTATTAAAATAATAGTCTATTAAAATAATAGTCTATTAAAATAATAGTCTATTAAAATAATAGTCTATTAAAATAATAGTCTATTAAAATAATAGTCTATTAAAATAATAGTCTATTAAAATAATATAACTGACGATTTTGATTCCATCTGAAAAGTTTTCATCATCACCCATTTGTTCTAATCTCCCTAATCTTTGGACTCACTCAATCAATCAATCACCATAACAACTTCAAATGTAGTGTTGGAGATTTCGACATTGGCAATGGTGGCTTCGTTATACATTTATATTGCATTTAATACTTATTTTAAGTACGGAGGATCGATGAAATAAAGATTTCCATACTTAGAAGTTTGCTGAAAAATCATTGTTAAAGAATCCAATCCCAATAACCGTTATTCCCGTTTTTCCCGTTCCCGATTTAAAAGTTGATTCCCGTTCCCGTCTTTTCCCGTTCCCGATTTGAATGTTGATTCCCGTTCCCGTTCCCGTCCCGAAAACCTATTCCCGGTTCCCGACTTTTCCCGTCCCGAAATTTATTTTCATTCCCGTTCCCGCATGTGGCATCCTCGTTTGCTCTTTTTTCAAACTGATCGCGTCCTCATCCCTCAAAAAACCGCATTGAAAAGCCACAATTGCTCGGAAATGTGTTCAAGTTAATCGTTCTCGAAGCCGAGAATCGATGGTCGTTAAATCCTTAAAAGCGCCATAAAATAGGAGAAAAAATCTAAATATTTAATTAGTTTTCAATGGGATTCATAACTCCTGCTTCAATACATAAATTCATACCCTCTTATCGTTCCGCATTTAAATCTTTTTATTTTATTTTATAACTCTTGGAAAAATATTTGTTTGTTTGAAGAGCAATGGTGATGTGAGAAGCGTTTAAACGTCATGAGATGTCACGGTGACTTTGTGGTTTTCTATTGGCTGCTGTCTATTTGAAATGAAACGTGCTTTTGCTTCCATAAAGATGCTGCTTACATTCCTTTATTTTGTAAGAAAAAACTTTTTTGGCAATTTTTTACATTTGAATATTTAATCTTCAGTTAATCTTCATGTTCTAAGTTATGAAAAGTTAGTATTTTTAATTTGAATAAAAAGTAATTAAAAAAGCAATTAGTTTTTGCAAACACCTATGCTGATGAGAAAAAACGTTTTAAAAGTTGAAAAAACATTTTTCCAGCAAACGAAATGCTCTTCGAACAATTAGAACTTTTGAGACATCAACAATCTTAACACATATGAAAAGACAAATCTCTGTGTCGCTCAAAAAAAGCTGAAACATTATTCCAGTTTTTTCTTTTGTTTTTTCATCTGTGAGAAATTTGTTTATTCATTTAAATTTTTTATAATTTTTTGCAAAACGATAATGTTTTTGAGGCTTAATTTTCTAAAATTTTTTAAACATCTCACATAAATTATTATATCTGACCTTAAAAACTACCCAAACCTGTTTATTTCATAGTTTTTTTAGTTTGCTGAGTCTTGGAAGTTTATTTATTTTTCGCGCAATTTCGCCGTTTTTAAAAAACATTCACAAATTTTATTCAAGTTGTAAACAAAACATTTGTCTTACTTAGCATTTGATTGGTTTGAAGTATTTGCTACATATAATGGTCTTTTAAAATAATAGTCTATTAAAATAATAGTCTATTAAAATAATAGTCTATTAAAATAATAGTCTATTAAAATAATAGTCTATTAAAATAATAGTCTATTAAAATAATAGTCTATTAAAATAATAGTCTATTAAAATAATAGTCTATTAAAATAATAGTCTATTAAAATAATAGTCTATTAAAATAATAGTCTATTAAAATAATAGTCTATTAAAATAATAGTCTATTAAAATAATAGTCTATTAAAATAATAGTCTATTAAAATAATAGTCTATTAAAATAATAGTCTATTAAAATAATAGTCTATTAAAATAATAGTCTATTAAAATAATAGTCTATTAAAATAATAGTCTATTAAAATAATAGTCTATTAAAATAATAGTCTATTAAAATAATAGTCTATTAAAATAATAGTCTATTAAAATAATAGTCTATTAAAATAATAGTCTATTAAAATAATAGTCTATTAAAATAATAGTCTATTAAAATAATAGTCTATTAAAATAATAGTCTATTAAAATAATAGTCTATTAAAATAATAGTCTATTAAAATAATAGTCTATTAAAATAATAGTCTATTAAAATAATAGTCTATTAAAATAATAGTCTATTAAAATAATAGTCTATTAAAATAATAGTCTATTAAAATAATAGTCTATTAAAATAATAGTCTATTAAAATAATAGTCTATTAAAATAATAGTCTATTAAAATAATAGTCTATTAAAATAATAGTCTATTAAAATAATAGTCTATTAAAATAATAGTCTATTAAAATAATAGTCTATTAAAATAATAGTCTATTAAAATAATAGTCTATTAAAAATAGAACAAATTTTTTTCAATTCGACTTTATAGTTTTTCATTTTATTTTTCCTATTTTTTATACAAGTTCCTTCAATTTTTTACAAATTAGCTTTTAAAATATATGAAATATATTGAAGATTTTCAAATGCCTGGCGAAACACATTTTAAAATTCATTATTCAAAGCCTTTATTTTCATATGTATAATTTTTTACAAATTTATTAGAAAAAATATTTTATTAATGTTAAAAAACTGAAGCATCATTTTTTACACTTTCCTAATTTAACGACTTTTTCCCACTCTTCTTCCTTCCAACCATCCTTTCACCACTCACCTCCAACTCTCAGACAGACGAAAGAAAGAACAAAAACCATCCACAACTGCCTTATGCTCAGCATCATCTGTTGAGTAAGGTCACAAAAATCATAATCATTATCATCATCGTCATTGTCGTCATCGTCATTTTCGTCATCGACATAATCATCATCATCATAATCATCATCATCATTATAATCATAATCATAATAATAATCATCATCATCATCATCATCATCATCATCATCATCATCATCATCATCATCATCATCATCATCATCATCATCATCATCATCATCATCATCATCATCATCATCATCATCATCATCATCATCATCATCATTTTCATCATCATCATCATCATCATCATCATCATCATCATCATCATCATCATCATCATCATCATCATCATCATCATCATCATCATCATCATCATCATCATCATCATCTTCACCATTATCCCGCAATCAGTTTCTTTTCCTTCCTTTCAAACCCTTCATCTTTCTCTTCCACTACTACCTTCTTTTCACATCTACCAATGGTAGTTTCTACCATAAATTGTTTTTCGACAACAAATTTTCATTTTTCTTTTTTATTCATGAAATAAAAAGTCGCTTGAACACCTTCTTTGCATTCAATACATTCTTTGACGTCTTTTCAACTCATTCATATCTTTTGTTCTTTTCTTAAATTTCCAATTCAAAATTTCGATTTTTTAAAATTCTCTTTTCTTTCTTTAAACACGTTTTTTTCAAATCAAACATGATAATACACAACTTGCAAAATAACAGAATAGTTCCAGACAAGCCTCCACCCTCCATCCTGACTATCTCCAACAAGATCATCTCAGCAGGGCAGATCTTTATTGCGCCCCTAAATGCACTCTTGTCATCATTCAAACCCTTCATAGTCGTAGTTTGAAACTAGAAAAAAAAAAAAAAATTCTTTTTTTTCAAAGAGATTTTTATGAAGCATCAAAATTAGACAAGTATATTCTTTTAAATCTATAAGGTTTCTATGAGTTCTCCAATCACTTAAGCAGGTACTATGTCACTGAATCCACACCAATAATCCGAAAATCTCCACTGTTTGCCCTTGTAAATACCTCCTAAATTATTCCGCCTCATTAGGCCTATTTATTCACTCAATCTCTCATCTATTCCCCCTTCGACCTGGTTTCATTTACATTCCATTCATCGTTGTATCTACCATTACCGCATCCATTAATGCTGCTTTCTCAATTAATCTGGAGTGTATGGCACTTTGAAATGGTTCTTGAAACTTCCTTTTTTAATATAAAATGTTTTATTTCCGAATAGACGACACTTTGTTTCAGAATTAGTTTCGAAGCATTATTTTTGTTGCTTCTAATTCAGCCCTCATTTAATCAGATGAAAAAAACGCTCTTTCTACTTCCTGCTATTCAATCAATTGTGTTTAAAATAAATTCCTAATTTTCCAACAAAGTCTATCTAAACAAACACAAAAAACTCATTTCAACATAGATTTTTGTGCATGTTTAGTTATTTACTTTTTGATTTTGTAATTACAACTACATATTAGAGGTGTGCATGGGCCGCTTTATCATCTCTCGTTATCTTCATATTTAATATCAATATCAAATATCAATTTATGATATGAGTAGTATACAGACCAAAACATTAAAATGCACTTCACTCCATAAAATGTTCTTTTTTTTTTAAAAATTCAATTGTGCGATTAAAAAAACAATTTTGTTACAAAAAACTATTACAAAAATTACAAAGTTTTTTTACTCTATGCTCTTAATGCCAACAGTTGCATTTCCCCCTCCATCAAATAATTTGGTGTTCCATTTTCTCATTAAAGTAAAAAAAATTGTTATTACAATCATTAGAATGATTGGTTAACGTATTCGGAGATTTGTTAAGCCGTTGACAACAAATAAAATTGTCAAAGCCCTTATATTGATGGTGTGGGTTTTTGTAAAAAACACACAATAACCGACATTTTTTAAATTTTTATTAATTCAAAAAGTAATATCAACCTGAGATCAAATGACGTTGGTCAGATTACCAATATAACGTTTGAAATTGCTATTTAAATCCTAAAAAGGCCTCCCCGTATCGCCTAATGATATGACCATCAATCAACCTAACTATTCTCACAATTCAAGCTTTATTGATTGTTTGAGATTTATTCTTCAGCGATCAACATTCAAAAAAAAGTAATGCCACAATATACAATTTCAAAACTCTATAATCCCTAAATAACCTCTTACAAACCTGTAACAATTTTTCGTGTGTTAAGATTATTTCTGAAGTTTTTTCTGAAGAAAATACGTCCTTCCAGCAATATGAAAATCAAATAATCATAAATTGGAGGCTCCCTTGTGCTCCATAAACCATGAACCGTTTAAGCAGGCCAAACAGTGTTGCTTCTCATTGATTTTTCTTCAAGTTGAGTTCAAACTATTCTCAAAACTGAGAAACTTTATTCAGTAGTTACAAGAAGCATCACATTCTTTTCACAAACGTTCGTTAAATTTTTTTTTTTTCAATTTAAAAAAAATACAATTTACAACAACCAAACGACTTTTAAAAGCAACTTTTTAAAATGTACTTTTCACTTATTTTAAGCGGCTTGATTAGAAGTTATTTGATTTTTCTTCGCTTCTAATTTTAATTCAGTATCCGCGCTAATGACGAGATATTAAAACTGCATTAATTAAAATTTACTCATTGTTTTTAAGGAGCATACTAAGGTATGTCGCACGACATCAATGTCGACTACAACATTCTCAAAAGTTCTCTCTTTCTTGCATTGTTCCGTTTCTGTATACATTTAACATTTAAATTTTTAGAGAAAAAGTATTTTTAAGAGTAAAAACATTTTACACATTTTTTAATAAATTATCTTAAAAACAGCAGGTATGAACATGTGATTTTTCGATATAAATGCATTACATTTTCAATAAATGTCTGTTTAATAAGATATATTATGTATCAAATCTTTTAATGTTATTTTATTTCATTTTAACTTTTTTAATGACCCTTGAAACGTTTAATGTTCGTTCAGGTTCAACGACATCTATTCAACGACTTTCACTACACGTTGTTACCCATTCATGTCGGTGGAAGAGAAAGCACTCACCTCTAAAGCCTGCAGTCCATACTCTTGCAAGTTCATATCTATGAGTTTCTTGAAAGACTTTTTAGCTTTTGAGTTTTTCAAAGAAAAAGAATAAATAATAAATTTTAAAGTTTAAGAAAATCTTATGCTTTCTAAAGCCTTCCAGCTTAGAAAAGACATTTTATTAGGAATTTAAAAAGCTTTTTTTGTTACTTTTGTTTTTAATTGTTTGAATCTATCACTGAAAATCTTTCCATTAAATAAATAGAACTCAGTTACTCGGCAATCTTCTTACAGACGATATTATATTAACGTCGCACCTAAGGACATCCCATTCTGTAATGGGTGCTTAAATGAAGTCACATCTTCTGGTCTTTGTAAACTAATAAAATTCTCTTGTAAAGGTACACTCAACTCGAAGCATTTCATTCTGCCCTCATAATCAGTATCAGTGTCTTCTTGTAACTTAAATTGCCTGACGATCATGTCATTGTTGCCAGTCCTAGTCCAGTATGTTTCTTTGGATGTAGAATTTTTATTGATTATTTGAAATAAATTAGTTTTCTATTAATTAATGGAACTTTTAAAAGTCGCTATTTTCCCAAATACTTTTTCAGTTTTTATCCAGCTCCTGGAGATCTACTTTATATAACTTTCCACATTTAAGAACAGGAATGTTTTGGATGTAGCAAGTACATTCCGAGTATGCCATGTAGCAGTATAATTATTATAATTGAGAAAGTGAGTTCCAAAGAATTATTCTCTCTGCAGATAAATCTTAAATATTTCTAATTATCAGCATCGATTATTTTAAAGCCAGTTAAAAAAATTTTGACCTTGCCTAACACGCGTCTTCTGCAAATTAAAATATAACATTGAGATTTGACTTCCCTTTGTCATTTCATTAATAACCTCGATAATTGTCTTTCAAGACAAAAGTTTTGGTTTAAAGAGAAAAATTGTCTTGCCTTTACTTATCTTCAAGATTGATTTACTAAGCATTTCAGAGTCAACGACACACTGGATCTCTCAAATGGGTCTTAAGACCACATATTCTCCAACTACCACAAAAGCTCAATATTGAGCTTGTCATTTTTTAGCCTTTTTTGAGCTTTAACATGAAAAGGTGTAATGATAAATAAGGATACATTTAAATTGTTGAAAAAAGTATATAAAAATATAAGTTTGAAAAATGTGTATAATTTTTCCAACTTATGAGTTTATTTTCAATCTACTTTTCACTAATAGATATAACATGAAACGTGTTTTAAACCATTGTTCGATGAAATGAAAAAATCTCAAGTTAAATATTTTTAAATTAAACGGGAAAATTTCGAAATAAATAAAACTTTTCCCCGTTTTCAAAATGATTTCCAGTCTTTCTTTTTATTCATTTCTCTTCCACTTCGTCCACACAACCATTCTCATAATCAATATGATCGTGGCAACCTTGCACCGTTTAAAGAACTTCTGTTTATTTCAACGGCAAGACTTCCAGCCAGATCTTGTTAACAAGCTATCCAAGAAGCCAGTGCATATGGGTAGACTGAAAATTTTTCACAATTGATCATATTAATATTTCTTACATTTTACAACCTAATTATTAATGATAATTATAATCAAACATATATAGACAAATTTACTTATTTCTCAATTATTAATAGTTATTTATAATACATCTTTCCACAGGCCTGCTTCTCAACAAGACAAACAGCATTAATATAAATATCAATAATGATTTTAAAAAGATTAATATAGCGCCGGATGAAAAGATGCATGAAGGATTAGATAAAGAGGTAGAAGGAATGTGCAGAGTGGCTTCATGGTGTCTACTGATGGGCATCCAATACCTCTCCCTCTACGACCCTTATGGTATGCTGTTACTTGAGTTGACAATGAAATTGTTAACAATACAAGAAGAAAATCATAATACAATACAATAAATCAATGAATATTGTTTATGTGGCGTGAACTGGATGAGCTTCAATACCAAATTCCCTCATTACTCTTGTTATTATTATGTTTATTTTTCTCCACAGGGTATTTAAAGTCTAAAAAAGTTGAAATTAAAAAGTTAATAGCTGAAATGATGCTGGAAAGCAACAACAAAAGTAATAATCAATATGGAGATGTCAAGGAAAGTTTGCTGGAACCTGTCAACATGAATCTTGGTATTTTAAAATTATTATAAATTATTTTCATATAAATAAATTGTTTCACATAATAATATTTATTATAGTATAATATTATTTTGAATAATTTTCTTATTCAGATGGTCGCTTGCATGTCCTAGCAGGAGAGGATGGAGAGGCTTTGATGATGAAAGTGGCAAGGAAAATGACCAGGAGCAATAAAAAAAATAATAATTTAAATAATAACCGCAATAGTTTGGACGATGTGTATGATATGAGGCAAAAAATCCAAGGTCTTTCTTTCATGATATATTTTTATTGTATTTTTCATTCATTTTCTATAACTTTTACCACTACTGTAACTACTAAAACTACTACTACTACTACGACTACTACTACTCCTACTACTACTACTACTACTACTACTACTACTACTACTACTACTACTACTACTACTACTACTAATACTACTACTTATAATACACATAATATTAGTACTCCTACTACTACTACTACTACTACTACTAATACTACTACTTATAATACACATAATATTAGTACTCCTACTACTACTACTAATAACAGACGCATTAGGATTTCCAGATCCTGATTTATTGTTGCAGATGGGTGGTGATGATAGTGATTTAGGGTGGAGAGGAGGGGGAGGTTTGTGTGGCTATCCTCCGTGGAGTACTAGACTAACTGAAATTCTGTTGGTGCTGATAACTATTTTTTCCTTTTTCAGTTTTAGTAATGGTGGATTTAGTAGTTTTGTGTACTAATACTATTAGTATCCTATCTTATACATGTTATATTATCATCACCACCATACAGAAATCTTCCTTCCCCCTCCGCCACTAAATACCACCACCTCTTCCGCGCCCTTCAATTCTTCTCGTCAATCAACCAGAGATGTGGTGCATAATTATGATGATTTGGGTGGGGCCTGATGTATATATTTGGGAAATTCTACAAATTGAAAATACTTAAATGAACCTACTTAAAATATTTATTTTAGATTTTTAAAATTATAAAATTAATTATTTCATCATTTTCTCCAATTTAACATTTTTACAACTAAATTATGTATTTATTTATTTATAATTCAATGGGTTTGACATATTTTTAGTTTATGAAAAGCTATAAACCAAAAATTGCATAATATAATTCAGAATAGTCAGTTACAGTAGAGAAAACCCATTGTTAAGAACAGGGCCCTTCACACTTCATTTTTTTATGAAGGCCTTTGTGGAGTGAATCATGAAATGTTGATTTAGCACTTCGTCAGAAAAATGGGTTTTTCTCAATAGGTTTAATGGAGACTTGCCTTAGAAACGTCCACCCTGATTGAGCTGCCTAACTAGTGTCAAGCCATTTGAGTTTGCCAGTGCCAACAAGTTGAAATTGTTTGGCAATTTATAACAAAGGCCAAAATTGAAGTTAACTTCTCAAAATAGTTTGTAAAAAATTCTTATTTCTTAAATTTTTGTAAATATTAATAAAGTATCAAAACTACCTACACGATAAAGCATCTCACGTTCATCACCAAAGTTGAAGCAAGATAATCTGATTTAAATCTAAATTCAATAAACTAATTACAACTACATCAAATGAAGCACTTGCGAACAACTTAAAACAGCTCTATCAAAAAGTTTGAGGGAATCCTCTTAGAAAGTTGCATAGCGCGTGTTTTTCATTCAGTGGAGAAGTGATGCTAGTGTAGGCTATACTGTATAGCATAGGTTGAAGTTGGTGAATATATACAGCTTCTGGGTGATTTTATGATCTATTAGATTTCTAAATATTCAATTATTTGTGAACTTTTTCAAACTTAAAATACAAATATTAATACTATAAAAACTGCAATAATTTAAATTCAGACCAAAACAAGAACCTACAAAATATAACTGAAAGGTAAAAGCTAAAAGGATGGTTCATGATGGAGGAGATTGATGGGTGATCAGGCACATACTAACACAGGCATACAGACATACATAAAGCACACTGAGAAGGCTACTGAGACAGCTAGGTATCAATCGTAACAAAGTATTCTTCATTGCCACAACAAGCTCATGATGATGAGGATGATGATGATGGTGATGATGAAGGCACTGCTGCAACAGCAACAGCACCTCCTACTTCTCCACCATAATGGTGTACGGCTGGTTCTTCCTGCCAGTCACCACAGCCAACCAGGTGAGCAGTCCACCTGCGATGAAGGTCAGCACGCACGCTGCCACTTCAAAGTACCACGAGTAGGAGAGTCGGTTGTTGTTCGGATCGCCACCCACCCAGAAGTCCTTGCACTGCAGCTTGAAGGCGTTGTCTGCAAAAGCCATGGCTGTCATCATGATGAACATTCCTGTGTGGTGGAGGGGGGATTGAGATGCTAGTGTGAGTTTTCTGAAAAAAGCTTTTTTAAGCCCTTTAAGAAATTTTTATTAAATGATCCATTAATCATTGAAGCAACATGCACAATAAAAACAACCTGAAACAATGAAGAGAATGGGTGAAGTGTAGATGAGGCAGCGTTGACAGCAGTGGTCTTGATCTTGGCCACAGATGCACCTGCACAGCACCCAGATGAAGAGAAAAGCCACAAAGACCAGACCCAGCAACTGTAGCACCAAGCCTATAACTGCTAGCACTTGACAAGCCACCAGCCAGGCTGTCAAGGCAATACAATAAAATATAAGAAAATTATTAATATGAATAGCAATAAATAAAATGAAAAACTTAATTATGATTTTATTTTTATTCTTATTTGTAATGAAAAGACTCACACGGAAGCAACCAAGGCTGGATGTTGCTGTAATAGTCGGAACTGATGCTGTGGCAGCCATCGTATGTCTTGGGTAGCGCATCATGTTTGTGAACGTAGTCGTGGAAACAGGCGTCCCAAAGGCCGATGTTCAAAAAGTCGGAGTGCGAAAGTGAACTAGACTTGAGCCAAAAGTCCGTGAAGAACGCGATCAGATGGCATACCACAGCAGCAAACACAAATAAGCCAGCCACCAACAGAAGAATGATTCTTTTTGTCGACATATTAAATATATTGAGTTAAACTCAACTAGAAATAAAATGGATTAAAAACTATTTATCTTTGAAATCCCAAGAATTATGACTAAAAGTTTAAATTACTCAAGCAGCCTACGCTTGCACCCAATCAAACGAAACAATTTCTAGCTGCTGCAATGTGAATAGCACATAATATAATTAAGGAAATAACTTCATAAACACTCATACATTCACGGATTCTGTGTACAAAATAGTTCGGTAAATTTAATTATGATTTCAATCTCTAAATCGCTTTTTATTAAAACTTTATTTTTTAACTATGAAAATTACTTTTAAAATAATAATAATAATATATATATTATTAGAAATAATGTTTAAATGATTCAAATGCATACCATATGGAAACACCTATGCTGTTAATTAGTGATTAAGAAAATGAAAAAACTCAAAACGAGCCATATTCAATTATCCTATTAATACATTTTTGGTTGTAGGTTAACTGCACCCGCGCTGCATGTGTTAAATGCACCTTGTCTTTTGAGCGTTTCTTCTTTTTTACAGAAAAAACTTTAATTTAGGGTTAAGGTTAGGGTTAGGATTAGGGTTAGGGTTAGAGTTAGGGTTAGGGTTAGGGTTAGGGTTTTCAGAAAAATCGCATTTTAAGAAGAAACGCGCAAAGACAAGGTGCATTTAACACATGCAGCGCGGGTGCAGTTAACCTACAACCTACATTTTTATATGAGAACGTAAAATATACATTTTATTTATTCATCTTTGAATAAAAATAATAATATTTTATTGTAAAACTATTTTATACAATATAAAACATTAATAGAAAAGATTTAAACTTTCGTTGTTACACTTTATTAAAAGTAAAATTAGCCGTTTGGCTTTGCAATAAAATTTTGGCATTGTCAGAGAATTACGTTTTTGACTCGCATATAAATTTAAAAATGAACGAGGGAATGGAGCATTTTCAATTGAGCACTACTTTGTATGGCCATGAAAAAGACGTCAGGTGTTTGGCGGCTTTTGAGGGAAGGGGGCTGATCTCTGGCTCCAGAGACCTCACCACTAGAATCTGGCAGCCTGATGAGTAAGTGGTTTTTTCTTATTGTTAATAATTGGACAAATATTTTATTAATGATTTTAATTTTAAATTTATTAACTAAAGAAACATGATTTTAAAAATGGAAAACTAACTTCAAAATGCATTCAAGGTCTGAAAGAAACTACAAAGAATCCTTACTTTTGAAAACTCATAAAAACTTCGTTTCTTGCGTGTGCATTCTGCCAGCAGACACTCAGTATCCGAAGGGACTCATTCTTACGGGCAGCAATGATTGCTCCATCCACGCCTTCGACGTTGGCAGTGTTGAGCCTGTCTTCAAGCTGCAAGGACACACAGACACTGGTGGCTGTTTATGCTTTTCTGCAAATCATTGAATATTTGAAATTATAAATTAAAATGTTAATAAAAATATTTTTAAAAAGAACCAATGAGTTTCTTTCCATTGCAGTGAGTGTGTTAGTTGCAGGCAAGTTCGGCACATTTGTGAGTGGATCATGGGACCATTCAGCCAAGGTGTGGATGAAGGAAAAGTGCATCATGACATTGACAGGTGTGAAGATTTCTTCCATTAGTGTTGAAGCATAGAAGGATATTGTATAGAATAGTGGACATTCTTTAGTTGTAGCTTCTAAAAAAATCAATTTCAATAGATATACCACAATATATATATATATACAATTTATTCTATCTTAATTTTATGTATTCATCACATTCATGAAAGAATAAATAGAAGAGTAACTGTAAAATATCTTCGCATTCCTATAAATTCTATATCACATCTTCCTTGCTAAATAAACATGAACCACCATTTCACTCCACCCTTATTCCACCCTCTCACCAACCTATCGACCCCATCACAACCCATCCACCCATCTATACAGGGCACGAGGCAGCAGTGTGGGGGGTGGGGTTGATGGAGAGTGTGGGCTACATTGTGACGGGCTCTGCTGACAAAACCATCAAGGTGTGGAAGGGAGGACATCTAGAAGGGACCATTACAGGTGGAGGGGGTGGAGGGAAGGAACCATTACAGGTAGAGGGGGTGGGTGGAGGGAAGGAACCATTACAGGTGGAGGGGGTGGATGGAGGGGGGAGGTTGTTAGGTGGGAGGGTTAGGGTGTGTTGTGTTGAAATAGATCTTGAAAGAGTTTTTTTTAGTTGTAACCACATTTTCTTTCATAACTCCGCGTCATCACATTTCATCATCATAAACACTTTGCCTTCACCAAAGCTTGCTTTCAGCAGACACACACACACACACACACATATTCAAACACACACACACATTCAAAAACACACAAGCAAACAAACAAACTCAAACACACACGTACAAGCAAACACACACACACATTCAAACACACGTACAAACAAACAAACACACACAGGCCACACTGACTGCGTGAGGAGCATCCAGACAATGCCGGACAACACTTTCTACTCCGCGTCGAACGACTCGACCATCCGTCACTGGAACCTGGAAGGAACATGTTTGCTGCAGTTGCAAGCGCACCACAACTACATCTATACACTAGCACTCCTGAATGGAGGGGAGTTGTTGAGTGGAGGTGAGGATGGCTGTGTGTGCGTGTGGAGGGAGGCGGTGTGCGTGCAGAATATACCGCTGCCGGCGATCTCAGTGTGGGCTGTGTGTGTGCTCAATAATGGAGATGTGGCTGTTGCAACCAGGTACTAGGGGTGTTTGTGTGGTGGCTCTGTGTGGTTTCGTGTGGTGTTGCGTGTGTGGTGTTTGTTTGTGGTGTTGAGTGTCGTGTTTGTGTGTGGGTTTTAGTGATGTTTGTGTGGTGTTTGTGTGGTAGTGATGCCTATACTTTTCAATTTACACCATTTTCAAATTTTCAAAAGCTTTACAATTATTCATCCATTGTTACCACAACAACACTCAACCCTCAACAACACTCAACAACAACACAATCACCCACAAAAACCATTCCCAACAGTGACGGCAACATCCGCATTTTCACCCGCAACCTCGATCGCATAGCACCAGAGGAGGAACTAGCGGCCTACAAGGAGACGTTGGCACAGTCCTCGATGCCCGAACAAGTGGGAGACATCAGGACCGAAGACCTGCCCGGGCCCTCTGCCCTTCTCACTCCAGGTAGGTGTGTGTGTTCAATGTTTACAATGTACATACGAGGTATTTGGCGGTGTAAATAATATGGACAAAACGGACTATGATCAAAATGGACTAAACTCAAAGCTGAATAGTACTAAGTAAAAATGGACCATAATTAAAACGGAATATAATACAAAAAGACTATATTCAACGGCATAGTCTAGGCTGAGGTTTTTGTGCTGTCTTGAGTGATATATACGTCGTGTGAGTGGGTCTCTGTTGCTAGTCTCGGCGCATTATAAATAGACATCATCATTATGGCCACACCAGGCAAGAGTGAAGGGCAAGTGCTGATGGTGAGGGGCGCCAAGGCGGTGGAGGCTTACCAGTGGAGTGCCCATGGGGCCGAGTGGGTGAAGGTGGGCGAGGTGACAGGCGGTGTGGGTGGAGGAAAAGAGACCAAGAAGAAGAAGATTTTCAAGGGCAAGGTTTGTGGTTGGGGGGTGCTTGTTGTGGGTTAGTGGTTTGGTGGATGCGTGAGTGGATTGATGGGTTAGTAAGTAAATGGGGTGGTGGATAAGTTGGTTCGTGGTGGAGTGAGGATGATGGTGTTGACGTCGTAAAGTGTTTTTTTCAAGTTGCGTATGGTGGGGGATAGCTCTATAGATGACTACTCACAAACAAGAACGGTGAACGGGTAGCCGAGTCGTTAACGACTCTCGGCTTCATCAATAATGAAAGGTCCTAGGTTCAAGTGCAACCAATGCCCTAGTAACCCAAAGGCCCAGATGAAAATATGCAACCTAAGTGGTATGAAAGCCCGTTCGGGTTATACGCCACTATAATAATGCTCGTCATTATTATTATTAATATTATTAAACTTTTAGAGCACCAAATACCCCACATGAATACATTCCAAACCACTTTCAGAGCAGCAAATACACCCCGCATGTTCCAATTCCAAACCACTCCCTCAGGAGTATGACTACGTTTTTGATGTGGACATTAAGGAGGGTCAACCCTGCCTGCAACTGCCCTACAACCTCTCTGATGACCCGTACACCGCTGCCCACGCCTTCCTCGACGATAACGACATCAGTCAC
Organism: Piscicola geometra; assembly: GCA_943735955.1. NCBI lineage: Eukaryota > Metazoa > Annelida > Clitellata > Hirudinida > Piscicolidae > Piscicola > Piscicola geometra. The sequence continues at coordinate 7,135,553 of OX030960.1, forward strand.
GACTACCTTGATCAGGTATGTTGTTGCTTTTGTTGTAGTTGGTGATATTGATGGTGGTGCTAATGTTGTTGCTGTTGCTTTTGTCGTTTAAATTGTCATTCATTTCACTCACCCATCATCATCATCATCACCACCCACCTATCTTCAACAAACCAATCACAAAGCACCACTCCTCTAGGTGGCTAACTTCATAATGTCGCAAGTACCGGCTTCATCTGCAGCAACCACCGCAACAAACAACCTCTCTGACGCATACGTCGACCCTTACACTGGTGCTCCATCTATCATCATCATCATTATCATCATCATCATTGCAACCATTATCATCATTGAATCCCATATCATCATTTTCATTAGCATCATCATAATCATCATCATAATCATCATCATCATAATCATCATCATAAGCATCATCATCATAATCATCATCACCACAATCATTACCACTTCTTTCCACAGGTGGTACAAGGTACAGAGGTGACGGGGCCGAAGCTGCTCCTAAAAGCATCCCTAAGGGTAATGATGATGATGATGGTGGTGATGATGATGATGGTGGTGATGATGATGATGGCGATGATGATGATGATGATGGTGACTTCAAAAACGATGATGCTCACACAGCAAGCACGTTCAAGCACTTTCCTGAGAAAACGCCTCTCAAGTTTGCAGTCGTCAACGTCGTCAAGATGCTAGGTTATCGTCATCATCCCCTTCATCATTATCGTCATCATCATCATTATCATAATTTAATCATCATAAATATCAGTCATCATCATCATTATCATCATCATCATCATCATCATCATCATCATCATCATCATCATCATTCATTCGTATGCGTTAGTGGATATGCAGTTAAAGTCTTTCATTTATCTGTTCCTCACTCGAGACTCACAGTGTCACTCTTCCTAACTTCATGTCTTCGAAAATCTTTAAATCTATTTTTCGATACAATGATAAGGATATGGATGATGATGAGGATGATGAGGATGATGATGATGATGATGATGATGATGATGATGATGATGATGATGATGACGATCAATAATATGAAGATGATCACGATTATAATGATAAAATATTCCTTACAGAGAAGCTCTTAGAGTTCAATGGGAAGGTGGGTGAGGGTGAGAGGTTGACAGGGAGCGAAGTGGCGCTTGTGGAGGAGGCCTTGAAGGGGGGTGATGCAGGCGAGGTGGTGGTGCTGCCTGTGCTGAAGACGCTCAAGTGGCCCGCAGGTGGGTGCTTCGTTTGTGTGTGTGTGTGTGTGTGTGTGTGTGTGTGTGTGTGTGTGTGTGTGTGTGTGTGTGTGTGTGTGTGTGTGTGTGTGTGTGTGTGTGTGTGTGTGTGTGTGGGGCGCAGTATGTGGTTTGGGTTAGTGTATTTATATACTTTTTGAGTGTGGATTGTAGGTTTATGTGACCTAGTGTGGTTTTGAGTGTATGTGGTTTAGATTTGTATGTGGTTCAATGTGGTTGTGTTTTTGAAGCCTTTATGATGCTTATGATGGGAAAGAGAGATTACCAAATAAATGGCTGGGTGATACAACGCACAAATGGAACCACTCAGACTTCCTTCTGCCTGCACTGGACTCACTGAGGGCATGTCTCTTGAGCGCTTCGTTCAACAAAGGTCTCTTCGGACCGCACAGCACTTTCGACCTGGTCACTTACGCGTGCAAGCATCTCAGTCTCGCGGAGAAGAACCACAAGAACTTGCTGGTGCTGTTGCGTTGTCTCACTAATGCTATGCTGCATGACACTGGGGCGCAGTTTATTCTAAGCAACCACCAACGTCTGCTGGAACGACTGCCTGCCGTCCTGCATGGAGACCCTGCCCAGCAAGTTGCTTTGTCTTCCCTCCTCCTCAACATATCAATCGCTTTCACCAAAACCACCACTACTTCTACTACCACCATCACAATTGATAAGTCTCCCCTCATCAACTTCATCTCCACCTCATTGCCTCACCTGCACGACCATGAGGCCTTCTTCCGTACCATGGTTGCTCTGGGTACCCTTCTCTACAACGACCCCCTTGCCACTGCAATCGCCGTTTCCATCGGCCTGCCTGTCTTGATTAAAAGCCATCCCTGCCACCTCTCCTCCCCCCTTCCCAAGGTGACTGCTTCTTCCACCGAGCTGCTCCAACTCATGAATGCCTGATGTCCTCCACTAGTCTCAGTGCTCATTTTGAATTATTATTTGATTTTATTGATTTTTAATTGAAATTATTATTCCTAGTATTATTTAAAATATGTTTTTTACTTATTAATAAAAATTGGAATCACCTTTTTATATACAATATTTAAATTTATTGTTTTTCTAGTGGTGTAGAAGCATATTTTGGGTGTTACATTAAAATTAATTAAGAATTGAAAAATTAAAATGATTTTCAGTTTTACTTGTAAAATAAAATAACTTAATGAGTGTTGTTTCTCTTTGTGAACGTCACAATCTTAAAAATGTCGATTAAAATAGCCAAGAGTTTGGCGGTGTTTTTGACTTTCGTACTTACAGAACTTGCAGGTTTGTGTTGAGAATTTTTATAAAAAAGGCTCCAGTGGGATTCGAACCCACGATCTCCTGCTTACTAGGCAGGCGCTTTAACCAGCTAAGCCATGGAGCCAACTTGCCATTTGTTTGTTTAAAGATTTTTTATAATAATCCAAGGTTTGCATAATTTGACGTGCTGTGTAAATGAAGATGTTCTAATGAAATGGCTGGACACAAAGGCTAAACTGCACGAATGCATTGAAGTGAAAATTGAATGGTTCTTTGAGAATGCCAAATTCATGGAATCTTTCATGGTTGATGGAATAAGCGGTCACGAAATCATTAACGACACATTCAAAGATAGATTTCACGTCTTGAGTTTCAACGAGGTTCTTTTGGAAAATGTTGAAAAATCTGATTCAGGCATGTTCCAATATATAGTAATGTGCGATGGAAAAGAAGTCTTCCACTCTGACAACCTTTCCTTAAATGTCACTTCAGGTTCTTTACGCTAGCCGATTTAAGTTTTTTTAGTCTCAAAAATCAAATATACAGTTTCAGAACCCTTCAGTGAATACAAAGCGAGAATAATAAAGATATACGAAGATAAAGGTTTGGAAATTTCCTTGCCACGAGCTGAACATTGCAGCGTGAAACGCGTTATGTGGAAGAAAGAAAACGAAATATTTGCTTTGAATTTTGTAGATGAACAGGAAACAAAAACGACTTCCAACCCATACATGAAAAACATCCATTTTGTTGGACCGTTGACTTTACGATTCGAGGAGGTGAATATGCGGCACTCAGGAGCGTACAACGTCTCAGTTCTCTATACTGACCACAGTCTGCTCCACTACCACATCTACTTGGATGTTAACAGAATCGGAGGTTTGAGCTAGATTGGCCTAAATCCTTCTATTTATTTTAATATTTTTACTAATAAAATATTAAATGAAATGTTAAAAAAGAGATAATAACTATTCCTTCAAAGATATCCAGTACAAATCCCCCTCCACTCTTCTAAAAAATGTGCAATGCACTGGTAGTAATGTAGATTTTCCTTGGAAGATATCAGAGACATTGACTGAGTCTATCTTCTCGTCAACATCTCTAAACTTAAGCTTGCAATTCTTCGCGGGAATAGACTCCTTCAATGTATCTCAGCAACCTATCAGCATCTTCGACGTCACTTACAACTCTCTAGACTTCGTACAGCTAATGACTTCACCCAACTTCGATTTATCGGGTTTGATGTCTAATATCTTTTACAAATCAAATCAATTGAAACTACTGTAGACTCGTATTATAATTACTATAATGCTATTATTGTATATTGTATACTTCTTTATCAAAAAGATGCATAATTAATAAAAAAATATGTACGCCCTAAAATTGAAAGAAAAAATTAAATACCCACAAAATTGGCAAGCAATCTTCAACCATAAGAACTCTTTCACCGCTACTACTCGCTGGACTTTCTGAGCGAGAAACACTTGGGTTTGTACGTGCTGCAGATGAGCCTGCAGATGCCCAAGAGGATGCTGTATGATGATGTCACAGTGCAGTCTGAGGAGGAGATGAAAGTGCAGCTGGGAGGCAAGGGTTAGTGGATTCAGGGTGGGACTAGATGCTCTCTGTCTTAGCTCCATTTTACTGAAAAATTCTTATTTTTAGAAAAAAAAATTGTGGTTTTATTGTTGATTTTAAGGTATTTGTTTAATTTTAATTTTATTTATTTTAATTTAATTTTAACTTTATTTTATTTTATTTTTAGTGGACTTTATTCTCAGATTATTAGAATTTTTTATATATGTTTTATTGGAAAGGATAATTTGCTTATTCACAATTTAGGCATAATTCTGATTTTCGTGTAAAAACCAGTCCAGCAAAACTCCGAGCAAGAAAACTTTAGTGAAGCTAGCACGTACCAAGACGTTGTGAGTTATAAACAGATTAGCAAAAAGCATTGTGAATATAAAAAATGAGAAATAAATCATTTAAACAAAGTGTTCATCCTAAAATGCTTCAAGTAGGCTTTGTGGGATAATCATAGATTTTAAACTTCAATTCGTCTACTTGATTAACACAAACATTAAAGGAGCTTGCTTATATTTTGTTGTTCAGGAGTTGAGCGAGGGAAGTGATAGCGAGACAGATGCTGAAGAAAACGACGATGATGATTACGGAGAAGTGCACGTGAAGCCCTCTTTCTTCATCCTGTCAGGCTCTCATGTTGAGCAGCTATCGCAGTCTCTTGGTGGGTTTAGTTATGTGAGATCCCATTCTGTGGAGTTATGTTTTCTGGTCTGAAAGTTATATGAGAACGTATTTTTGAGTTGCAAAATCTGAAACATACGCTTGTTGTAGTGTTTTTGAAACACTCTGAAATAATCAAATTATTTTCAAACTTGAACTCCACTGCTCTTCCAGAACTTTCGTACAAAGGCCCATTCGCAATTGATCCACCCGGGCTGTGCAGCTTCCTCACCAACCACTCCCTTTGCTCCATCATTCCCACCACACCCATCACCAATATCTCCTTCTTTTTCAACTTTCCTATCGATACTTTTTCTTGCCAATACTTCGTAAATTCTCTCTTCCACTTACACGTACAGTCATGCAATGAAATAGCTTCTTAATGATTTTGATGCTATAAATTCATTTGACATTTTCACCAAAAACCAGTTAGGCAAGCATGCAATATTCAAAAACGCAGGTGTATCAAAAGGAGATTTTACTGACAGAATCGTCTTTCAAACTCGGCAACATGAAGGAAGTCCTGGTGATCCCTTCCTTCGACTTCAGTGCAGACGTGAAGAAGGTCAGCATCCACCCTTGGACCACCAAGAACCTCTTGACAGATGAAGAGATGATGGACGAGCTGTTCATGAGGCAGTATGCCAACGAGATCCATGAGGTGGGTTTGGAGATGGGGTTTGAAGTAGGTCGTTTAGTATATTTCGTAGCCTATGTGGGCCATTTAAACTGCAACAATATAAATTAAATACGATGGAATTAGTTGTTTCTTTAACGTGATTCGTTTAATTAATCATTTGTTTATCTACATCCATTTGACATTATAGAATCATCTACTTTTAATTTCATTTTTGGTTGTTTGCAATGTACATCTAATCTAATAACTTGAATGAAACCACCCAGTAAGCTAAGCAGTAAACCTTCAATAAGCCATCAATCACAATTTTCTTGCGTGAAGTCACACGCATTTGAAGTCAAATCAAAACGAAAAGTTACAACACTCACTTCTACAATAACGCCCACAGGTTTCTTACGAGGTGATGCTGCACTTCAAGGAGGGCTTAAGCTCCGATGATGTGGCGGGCAGTTTCGAGCTCGTGGTGACGTTGGTGAGCGAGCACGACCGGCATTCCTCCGATGGATGCAGTCTCAACTTCATATTCTTCGTCACCAACACTCTTCTTTGTGAGTATATATGCTTGGAAGAATGAATAAATGCTCAAGAAGATTTCTATACTTTAATAGAAGTATGAGTAGATTTATCAATTAATTAAAAAATAAAATAATGAAAGAATGCATAGGCGAGTTCATGACACATAAAAACGACTCTAGCTCGTAGGCAGAACATCAAAGACTACCTGGAAAACAACATATTCATGTCTGTCCTGCGAGGCAGAAATATATCCGAGATTGGAAAGTAAGTAATGGTATAAAAAATAAAGTTAATAACTAGTTCTAGAGTAAGATAGTTTAATATCAAACTCACAAGCACTACTCAAACACGTTATAATCATAATTAGTAACTTTAAAATATCAGCAAATCGAAAATGCACCACAACCACATTCACCACTCCAGCACCAGCCACTTCCCACTTGAGTCTCCCCTCACGCGGGAAGATTCACTCAATATCACCCTCCTCCTGCCTCCCATCCTCCTCTCCCCTTCCACCCATTTCAAGTTGCTGATACATTTTATATTAACTTCAAATGGATATTGATGGCATGATTTTGTTGTTGTTGTTGATGATGATGATGGTGGTGATGATGATGATGATGATGATGATGATGGTGCGGAGGAAGAAAATGAGAAGGAAGATGAGGAGAACGAGGAAGGTTATGAGAAAAAAAGATAATAATGATATTAATAATTATAATGATGATTAATTCATAATCTTGACCTAATATTATTCGCCTTTTTTTTATTTTTTGTGTTGTTAATGTTTTGGTTTTTTTATATCGATCATTAGCTACACAACAGTAATTCATCATCGCCATTAGCCTCCATACCTCCACCATTTTCAAAATCATCATCCTTCATACCACCATCATCAACACCAATTATACCAAAATCATCATCCTTTTTAGCACCACCATCAACACCGATAAAAGCAACAATACTAACAACATCACTATCATCATCACCACCACCAGCATTGCTCTTCCCAAGATAAACCTGTCGCAAGAGCCCATTTGCAAGACATGTGTCAACCCTGAGGTGGCCTTGTGTGTGTGTGTTTGACGTTGATCTGATTCAATTTATTTGAGTAATTAAAAACTTAAAACCACATCGACTATATCAATATAAACATTATGAGCAAGCAAAACTCATCAACTATGGCAAATAACAATTAAAAACACTAAGAAATGTACCACAACACAAGAATTAAACCGAAATAACATCTTTATCAATACGAAAACAAAATGGTATTATATTACACAACACTTTAAAAAAATATATTGTATTATACATCACTTACAAACAATAATAAGTTGTATTATATTATACAACACTTGCAACAACAAAAGTGGTATTATATTATACAACACTTGCAACAACAAAAGGTTTGCACATGTATTTTGGACATGCGTTGGTTAGACGAAGTTCTCGAGAAAAAGGTCGGAGGGGAGTTGGCTGGGTCGGAGTGGCGAGTGGAGGTGGTGGTGCTGGTGAACTTCGGAGTCCTGGAAGAAGAGTTTGTCATCAATCGTCCATTGAGGTTTTCAACGTGTCGTGATGAACTTGAAGTTTTGAAGTTTGTTTTAGTATGGTGTCAGGTGTGGTAGTTTATCTTTAATTTAGGATTTTCTCCTTTTCAACCGCCCATAACTCCACACAGACATAATATCATAGGAAAAGACAAGTATGGAAATGTGGAAAATTCTGAGAAAAATGAAAAATATGATTAATTATAAAAAAATTTAATGATTTAAATTATTTTATTTTCATTATTCGTTTGACTGCATTAATCCGCTAGATTTTTTTCTACATCCAAAGTGCTAAAATGTGCTCTAACACTCTTTAATCTATCAATTCCCTCAAAGTATATAATCAATTTCATTAAAAATAACGTTTCTTAGAAAAAATATTTTTAAATATAAAAATGCCGATCAATTACCACTATTAATAACGTTACTTGGCCTGCGTCTGTAAAGTAAAAAATATACAAAACTGTTTCATATCAAAAGAAGAACAAAAACTGTGTTAATGATGGTCTCATGTCGGCCACAATTCACGCGTGCCTGAAAGGGTTTTGAATAAATTTAGTGATTGTTTCACAAAAAGAAAGTTTAAAAGTTTTAAAATATAATAGAGCAGTCTTTAGAAAAAAAGTATACATTATTATTTGAACTTTTTTAAATCTGATAGTGTTGTCATCCTGACCACGAGTATCATCATCATCACCCTCATCCTCATACTCATCATCATCATCTTCTTCATAATCATCACCATCCTTTTTTTTTATTTTATTCTAAACAAAGCAAACATATTATTTTTCTGATTGTGTGACTATGAATCGTTTAAATCTTCAACTACCTTCAAAGGGTTCAATCATAAAAGGTTCTGCAAAACCACTTCCCACTTTTTAAAGGGGTTTTAGCCTTTATACCTTTCAAGTTCTCTCATAAAATTGCAATGCAAACCCTCTCATAGTCTTTAGTCTATAAGTTAAAGATGAAGCGAAATGTCATTGCTCTGACTAGACAGTACTAGCTGATGTCATATCTGGTCCATCCATCGGATGAAATTGTGTCGAGGGTTCAGAGAAGAAGTAAGGGGATTGTAAAGAGAAGTTGTAAAAAAAAATTCTCCATATTTTTAAAAGACAAAATTGACTACTTGCTCTAACATATTGTTAATATTAAAGAATAGAGCATAAAAGGCATAAAAGATAATAGAATATAATGAAAGCCTTCAAGAATATGTAATGTTAAATGCATTATCTTCTGCGAGTGACTTCGAGTAGGTGTGTCGTGTATGCCTGGGTTTGGTGTTGAATATAGGCCGTGGCTTGAATGTCACCTTTTGCTTGCTATGAATTGTCTTTTTCAAATAAATCAAGAAAAGACAGGACTAGGAGCAAGAACACAAAGAACGTATTAGCAGTGAATAGCACAAAAGACTTCCTAAATAATGCAAGCAATGACCTGACAGTTGAATGATTCACAATCGACCCTTGATATTCTTGCAGAGCTGAGCAAATACCACAAGAGTTGAGTGTCGGAGGATGGTGTAAATTGAAGCGATAGTAGGATGCTTTGGATTAGTACTAGGCCTTGAGTCAGTTCAGATGAAGATTATGCAAGTCTCGGGAGTATGTAAGGATCAGATGGGCATCAAAAGTGAGCAGATGCGCTGGTGGAGAGCGGTTTTTAACGAGAATGATAGGAAAACTCTCGCACCACACCGATCAAAGTGACATGACTTTCGAGAAAATCAAAAATTAGCAGCTAACCCGATAAATTAAAAAATAGGTATTACACTTTATTTAAGTTTGAAAATCAATATATATCAGCAAATTTAGTGACTTAGAAAATACCAAAAATTTCAAGTAAACGAATAACAAGCAAAGGAGTTCAAAACGAATTTGTGACGATATTCAAAGATCGACAATTCTCAAAATATAACTCGAAATTATGGAGCTTCTCTGAGTGTTCTTCAAGTTTCAAAGTTGTGCGCTCACAATCACCAAAAGTCGTATGGCATGTAAGTGGTTAAATGTGTTGTGAAGTCATAAATTGTCAAAGCAATGTCATCTATCAATATGACAGATTGTGGGCGTGAAATGGATTAGTTGTTAATAAAGTTCATAATATGTAGTTGAAATAGCGCATAGGGGCCTGACGCTACGTGGTGGCAAGTGTCTTGTAAATCTAACACAAATATAAATATAACCATCGAATAAATCAGTTTAAATATTCAATGTTTTCTTCGCTGCATTGTGTATAATATTCAAAAAAATAAAATAAGATTTATCTCATGAAAAATATAATCCTCTCTTGCAGATGCAGTCTCTGGCTTTACAATGAAGCCTTAAAGTGACCACTTTGAAACAATTTTCTGAAACTTCCCAAAGTCAACACTGTACAGCGCAGTGTCAATGCTGGTATTGAACAGCTAGACAGTTACATTCAGTGTTGGCACCCATGCATTCCACGTAAAAGGCCATTGCTATTCCTCAATGAGTACATGAATCCTCTGTAAATACCTTTGAATTAAACTTCTTTACCATATCTTTATTCCAATTTAATCCCCTATTTCCAAATAATATCCGTTACCTTCGACACCACTGCACGATTGGCCTAGCCTGAATGCCACACCAGCATTGCACCAAAACCTTTAAAACTCAGCAGACTGATGCATTTGTATGTCACATTAATACACTTTTGAACTCCCTATTGCACAAACACACATATAAGGAAGACACATACACATAAACACACAAAAAATAACACAAAAATATATGAGAATGAAAAGAAAAAATTTGAAGAGTAAAATAAACTATTTAATATTTCATTTATATTCATAGTTTTACAATAACAGAGTGATGACTTTGGTGATGAACCAAAATGATGCATTGATTAACTGAAATAGATGTGCATATCACAATAAAATGTTTTGCGGATTATACATACTGATGATGATGATGATGACACGGTGGTGATAATGATATTGACAGTAATGATAATGGTGATGATGACGACAAGTAGGAGGTTGTTATCTGCACTCTTGACAGGCCTCACAATAAGGACATGACGTTACACTAAGGGAATTGTTGTTATTGTTAGTGTCAACGTTGCTGCTGTAGAAGGTGTTGGTTTTGTAGTCGTAAGTGTACATGGTGTAGAACTGTTGAGTCTGCTCAGCACCCGGGAGGCAGTAGCTGAAGGGGCCGTAGAAGACTTTATCAACAGTCAGCTTGCTCTTCGTCTGGTCGAAGATCACCAGTGGCTGTTGTTGCTTACGCGACAACTTGTAGTTCTGCTCCAGCAAGACGTTATGCGCCATGTTCTCGATCAACTCGAGTGTCTGTCGACGTTCGTGCCCCATCAGACAGATGGTGCTTTCGTTGACGACGCTGAAGAGAATGCGAAGGTAGTGGTAGCGAAGTTCCTCGTCGTCGAGGAAGTGGTCTTGCATGTAGTTGTCCAGCTTGGTCCTCTGGTCGACGAGGCTCGAGAAGTCAATGAAGAAACGAGAACACATATACTTCTGCAGCTGCAGCACGTCTGTGTCGCTTGCCGGTTGGTAGCCGTGAACCAGTAGTTTACAGTACTTCAGAAGACCACCTCCTCGAATCTCTTCCGGATTCCTTGTGGCGATTGTCTTCTCATTCAAGTGACGCAGAGCCAAGTCGAAGCTGGCGTAGACTGACTCAGCACTAATGGTGGGGTAGAAGTTTTCAGAAATAGAGTCTGTGGAGACTTCATAGAAGAGAAGCAGGCTGTCAAGGATGATCTGGAAGGAGTCGACACTGAATTCGAATTGTCTTCGCATGGAGTCTGCAAACTTTAACTCAATGTTTTTTGAGCGAGCATTTGATAAAGAAATTAGACTCCATTTATCTTTGTCATTAAATATTTTTACCATTTTGTGCACATACGCCTCATTCAAATTGGACAGAGGCATACGGTCTTTTGTAATACTTTTAGGAAAAAAGTCTAATAATGAAGAAAGCACCAGGTCTTTAATTTTTTGAAGATCAGATTGATCCTTGAGTTGAACGCTGAATATAAGATCGTAATCATTGTAAGACTGCGCAGTGTCTGAGCCTAGAACATAACTTGCTACTCCTCCATTTACCCGAATGTCCCTCACTCTAACATCACTGCTTTTTAACTTGTTCTTGACCACTTGAATAAAATCTTTCAAACGAATGTTAAGAGTGGGAAAGTTTCCCCTCCCATGAATAGGAACATTTGAGTTCATGACACAGTTCAAACGATCCACTTGTTCGTAAGACAACACCTGGAATCGATCTTCTGACATTTCTTCTTTTTCCGGCATTTATTTTAAAATAATTAATTTGCAACAATCAATTTCAACCATTAATATTTATTCACTTTTTACTTTATTCTAAAAATTCTTTATTGTAACATTTGAGTAATCTAGAACTCAACAGCTGTTGACTAAATGTATGTGTATTCTGTGTATGTTGGTTGACAATACGATATTTTAACCTAACGCCTACAATTGAAAAAGATTTTAAACTATTCAACTTTCTTTTAAAGATTTTTCTATTTCTTTACTTTTATTTACGATCACCGATTTTAAGCAAAGTTGAACGTCGGTTAAATTGTTGTCTCTTAATATTTATATATTCAACAACTCTTTCTATTGATTTTCTCTAATTTTTCAACAACTTAAATAAAGATGTAAAAAAAACAATAATTCAATAACATTTATTAACTTCATAAATTTATACTTATCACATTATACTGAATAGATAAAATAGTGATTTATTATTTTTTGGACTTTATAAAAGACTTTAGTAACAACAGATTGAAAAGAAGTAAAGTTTAGTTTGAGGGAATATAACCACCGCAGGTCTTTTGACCTATATAGTGGCTGATGCTAAATAGTTATTTAATTATTGTGTTATAAGCGCATTTATAGTAATTATTGTTTTACATAATGGGTCATTTATCCAGAAATTATCTTTTTTAACGGTTTTATTTTCCTTAACTGTTACACTTTCTTAATTTAAATATTCAATATTGAGAAAACTCTGTACATTTTAAACATTTCATTTTATGTTTGCATTATTGATTTGATAGCTTAAATGAATGGCCTTTTTTGTGTTAGTATTCAGGGTGAATATCCAAAGCGTTGCTTGACTAACATATTTATCAATATTTTACATTTTTCCATCCTTTCCTCTCATAGTTTGAGAAACTTTAAAATTGTTAACTTGAATGTTTTAGTCTTTCACTAAACGACATTTTTCTAGTTTTTTTTGAAGTTGTTGTAGCTGCTCTTTGACATTTCTATACAATCAATATCCCTTTTCAAAGATTGACCCCACCGAATGCTAGCGTATTCGAGATATCGCTTAAAAATACCTTTAAATAATACAAATTATAGTTTATAATCTCTAAATTTTAATGTTCTTATTATACTTCACAATGGTCTTTCCTCTGCCCATTGTCACAATCACACGGATATAACTCTTTGATTAAATTCAAGGAGTTTAACCTATTTTTATTTTACAAACTCGTCTTATTGACAATAGCCCATTGTCAAGGGGCTATTGTGTTGGATTTTGACTTATCAACTTTAATTGCAAACAGTAAAAATGACCCTAAAATACAAATATATCAAATGGATCTTTGGTTAGCGGCTGCCATTTTGGCAGCCGCTCAAATAAATTTGTGGAATAAACGGTTTTGGGTATAATATATTAAAATTTTAGAATCTAAAGTCTAAATAAAAATTAAATTTAATTAATTAGAATGTTTTTAGTGCAAATGTTGGTTGTTTTGAATCTGTCGAGAATGGCCGCAGCAGACCAAGATGGCCGCAGGGAATCAAAGCGCTCAAGGAGAAAGGATAAAGGAGAAAGCTTTCCATAGCAGCAGCAGTACCAGCGTTGGCAAAGACTTCTCCTTCACCCTCTTTCGCAGCCTCGGCACCAGTGGCAAGACAGAAAATTGAGAAGAATGATGATTGTGTTTTGAGGATGATGTGGTAATGATTGTGCTGTGGTATGAGTGTTGGTATTGTGGTGATGAAAGAATTTTTTATTTATGGTGATAGTGATTTTTCGTCACCAACACTCTTCTTTGTGAGTATATATGCGTGGAAGAATGAATAAACGCTCAAGAAGATTCCTATAATTTAATAGAAGTATGAGTAGATTTATAAATTAATACAAAAATAAAATAATGAACGGATGCATAGGCGAGTTCATGACACATAAAAACGACTCCAGCTCGTAGGCAGAACATCAAAGACTACCTGGAAAACAACATATTCATGTCTGTCCTGCGAGGCAGAAATATATCCGAGATTGGAAAGTAAGTAATGGCATAAAAAATAAAGTTAATAACTATTTCTAGAGTAAGATGGTTTAATATCAAACTCACAAAAGCACTACTCAAACACGTTATAATCATAAATAGTAACTTTAAAATATCAGCAAATCGGAAAGGCACCACAATCACATTCACCACTCCAGCACCAGCCACTTCCCACTTGAGCCTCCCCTCACGCGGGAAGATTCACTCAATATCACCCTCCTCCTGCCTCCCATCCTCCTCTCCCCTTCCACCCATTTCAAGTTGCTGATACATTTTATATTAACTTCAAAAGGATATTGATGGCATGATTTTGTTGTTGTTGTTGTTGTTGTATTTCGTTGTGTTGTTCAGCAGTCTGGGGAGAATAGTCTCGACCAGCTGCGCTGCCCTGCCAGGCTCTTGAGTCAGTTCTCTTGTGTTTTTGCCCAGCCCTTGTTCCAGGGCTGGGCAGTCTGTCCAGAGATGAGTTTGTTGTCTCCTGGGCTGTCTTGCATAGTCTGCCCTGGCAGGGTGGCCGAAAGTACCCACATTTGAGGCGCAAGCGCCCCCCACCGCACCGCGTGGAGGTTGTGGGTATGCGGTAGTTTTGTTGTTGTTGTTGATGATGATGGTGGTGATGATGATGATGATGATGCGGAGGAAGAAGATGAGAAGGAAGATGAGGAGGAAGGTTATGAGAACAAAGATAATAATGATATTAATAATTATAATGATTCATACTCTTGACCTAATATTATTCGCCTTTTTTTTATTTTTTGTGTTGTTAATGTTTTGGTTTTTTTATATCGATCATTAGCTACACAACAGTAATTCATCATCGCCATTAGCCTCCATACCTCCACCATTTTCAAAATCATCATCCTTCATACCACCATCAACAACACCGATAAAAGCAACAATACTAACAACAACACCATCATCATCACCACCACCAGCATTGCTCTTCCCAAGATAAACCTGTCGCAAGAGCCCGTTTGCAAGACATGTGTCAACCCTGAGGTGGCCTTGTGTGTGTGTGTTTGACGTTGATCTGACTCAATTTATTTGAGTAATTAAACACTTAAAACCACATCGACTATATCAATATAAACAATATGAGCAAGCAAAACTCATCAACTATGGCAAATAACAATTAAAAACACTAAGAAATGTACCATTATCTATACGAAAACAAAATGGTATTATATTACACAACACTTTTAAAAAATATATTGTATTATACAACACTTACAAACAATAATAAGTTGTATTATATTATACAACACTTGCAACAACAAAAGTTGTATTATATTATACAACACTTGCAACAACAAAAGTTGTATTATATTATACAGCACTTGCAACAACAAAAGTTGTATTATATTATACAACACTTGCAACAACAAAAGGTTTGCACATGTATTTTGGACATGCGTTGGTTAGACGAAGTTCTCGAGAAAAAGGTGGGAGGGATGTTGGCTGGGTCGGAGTGGCGAGTGGAGGTGGTGGTGCTGGTGAACTTCGGAGTCCTGGAAGAAGAGTTTGTCATCAATCGTCCATTGAGGTTTTCAACGTGTCGTGATGTACTTGAAGTTTTGAAGTTTGTTTTAGTATGGTGTCAGGTGTGGTAGTTTATCTTTAATTTAGCTTTTTCTCCTTTTTCAACCGTCCATAACTCCACACAGACATAAGATCATAGGAAAAGACAAGTATGGAAATGTGGAAAATTCTGAGAAAAATGAAAAATATGGTTAATTGGAAAAAAATTTAATGATTTAAATTATTTCATTTTCATTATTCGTTTGACTGCATTAATCTGCTAGATTTTCTTCTACATCCAAAGTGCTAAAATGTGCTCTAACACTCTTTAATCTATCAATTCCCTCAAAGTATATAATCAATTTCATTAAAAGTAGCGTTTCTTAGAAAAAAATATTTTTAAATATATAAAGACCGATCAATTACCACTATTAATAACGTTACTTGGCCTGCGTCTTCAAAGTAAAAAATATACATAAACTGTTTTATATCAAAAGAAGAACAAAAACTGTGTTAATGATGGTCTCATGTCGGCCACAATTCACGCGTGCCTGAAAGGTTTTTGAATAAATTTAGTGATTGTTTCACAAAAAGAAAGTTTAAAAGTTTTAAAATATAATAGAGCAGTCTTTAGAAAAAAAGTATACATTATTATTTGAACTTTTTTAAATCTGATAGTGTTGTCATCCTGACCACGAGTATCATCATCATCACCCTCATCCTCATACTCATCATCATCATCTTCTTCATAATCATCACCATCCTTCTTTTTTATTTTATTCTAAACAAAGCAAACATATTATTTTTCTGATTGTGTGACTATGAATCGTTTAAATCTTCAACTACCTTCAAAGGGTTCAATCATAAAAGGTTCTGCAAAACCACTTCCCACTTTTTAAAGGGGTTTTAGCCTTTATACCTTTCAAGTTCTCTCATAAAATTGCAATGCAAACCCTCTCATAGTCTTTAGTCTTTAGTCTATAAGTTAAAGATGAAGCGAAATGTCATTGCTCTGACTAGACAGTACTAGCTAATGTCATATCTGGTCCATCCATCGGATGAAATTGTGTCGAGGGTTCAGAGAAGAAGTAAGGGGATTGTAAAGAGAAGTTGTAAAAAAAAATTCTCCATATTTAAAAAAAAAAAAATTGACTACTTGCTCTAACATATTGTTAATATTAAAGAATAGAGCATAAAAGGCATAAAAGATAATAGAATATAATGAAAGCCTTCAAGAATATGTAATGTTAAATGCATTATCTTCTGCGAGTGACTTCAAGTAGGTGTGTCGTGTATGCCTGGGTTTGGTGTTGAATATAGGCCGTGGCTTGAACGTCACCTTTTGCTTGCTATGAATTAACTCTTTTGAATAAATCAAGAAAAGACAAAACTAGGAGCAAGAAGACAAAAAACGTATTAGCAGTGAATAGCACAAAAGACTTCCTAAATAATGCAAACAATGACCTGACAGTTGAATGATTCACAATCGACCCTTGATATTCTTGCAGAGCTGAGCAAATACCACAAGAGTTGAGTGTCGGAGGATGGTGTAAATTGAAGCGATAGTAGGATGCTTTGGATTAGTACTAGGCCTTGAGTCAGTTCAGATGAAGATTATGCAAGTCTCGGGAGTATGTAAGGATCAGATGGGCATCAAAAGTGAGCAGATGCGCTGGTGGAGAGCGGTTTTTAACGAGAATGATAGGAAAACTCTCGCACCACACCGATCAAAGTGACATGACTTTCGAGAAAATCAAAAATTAGCAGCTAACCCGATAAATTAAAAAATAGGTATTACACTTTATTTAAGTTTGAAAATCAATATATATCAGCAAATTTAGTGACTTAGAAAATACCAAAAATTTCAAGTAAACGAATAACAAGCAAAGGAGTTCAAAACGAATTTGTGACGATATTCAAAGATCGACAATTCTCAAAATATAACTAGAAATTATGGAGCTTCTCTGAGTGTTCTTCAAGTTTCAAAGTTGTGCGCTCACAATCACCAAAAGTCGTATGGCATGTAAGTGGTTAAATGTGTTGTGAAGTCATAAATTGTCAAAGCAATGTCATCTATCAATATGACAGATTGTGGGCGTGAAATGGATTAGTTGTTAATAAAGTTCATAATATGTAGTTGAAATAGCGCATAGGGGCCTGACGCTACGTGGTGGCAAGTGTCTTGTAAATCTAACACAAATATAAATATAACCATCGAATAAATCAGTTTAAATATTCAATGTTTTCTTCGCTGCATTGTGTATAATATTCAAAAAAATAAAATAAGATTTATCTCATGAAAAATATAATCCTCTCTTGCAGATGCAGTCTCTGGCTTTACAATGAAGCCTTAAAGCGACCACTTTGAAACAATTTGCTGAAACTTCCCAAAGTCAACGCTGTACAGCGCAGTGTCAATGCTGGTATTGAACAGCTAGACAGTTACATTCAGTGTTGGCACCCATGCATTCCACGTAAAAGGCCATTGCTATTCCTCAATGAGTACATGAATCCTCTGTAAATACCTTTGAATTAAACTTCTTTACCATATCTTTATTCCAATTTAATCCCCTATTTCCAAATAATATCCGTTACCTTCGACACAACTGCACGATTGGCCTAGCCTGAATGCCACACCAGCATTGCACCAAAACCTTTAAAACTCAGCAGACTGATGCATTTGTATGTCACATTAATACACTTTTGAACTCCCTATTGCACAAACACACATATAAGGAAGACACATACACATAAACACACAAAAAATAACACAAAAATATATGAGAATGAAAAGAAAAAATTTGAAGAGTAAAATAAACTATTTAATATTTCATTTATATTCATAGTTTTACAATAACAGAGTGATGACTTTGGTGATGAACCAAAATGATGCATTGATTAACTGAAATAGATGTGCATATCACAATAAAATGTTTTGCGGATTATACATACTGATGATGATGATGATGACACGGTGGTGATAATGATATTGACAGTAATGATAATGGTGATGATGACGACAAGTAGGAGGTTGTTATCTGCACTCTTGACAGGCCTCACAATAAGGACATGACGTTACACTAAGGGAATTGTTGTTATTGTTAGTGTCAACGTTGCTGCTGTAGAAGGTGTTGGTTTTGTAGTCGTAAGTGTACATGGTGTAGAACTGTTGAGTCTGCTCAGCACCCGGGAGGCAGTAGCTGAAGGGGCCGTAGAAGACTTTATCAACAGTCAGCTTGCTCTTCGTCTGGTCGAAGATCACCAGTGGCTGTTGTTGCTTACGCGACAACTTGTAGTTCTGCTCCAGCAAGACGTTATGCGCCATGTTCTCGATCAACTCGAGTGTCTGTCGACGTTCGTGCCCCATCAGACAGATGGTGCTTTCGTTGACGACGCTGAAGAGAATGCGAAGGTAGTGGTAGCGAAGTTCCTCGTCGTCGAGGAAGTGGTCTTGCATGTAGTTGTCCAGCTTGGTCCTCTGGTCGACGAGGCTCGAGAAGTCAATGAAGAAACGAGAACACATATACTTCTGCAGCTGCAGCACGTCTGTGTCGCTTGCCGGTTGGTAGCCGTGAACCAGTAGTTTACAGTACTTCAGAAGACCACCTCCTCGAATCTCTTCCGGATTCCTTGTGGCGATTGTCTTCTCATTCAAGTGACGCAGAGCCAAGTCGAAGCTGGCGTAGACTGACTCAGCACTAATGGTGGGGTAGAAGTTTTCAGAAATAGAGTCTGTGGAGACTTCATAGAAGAGAAGCAGGCTGTCAAGGATGATCTGGAAGGAGTCGACACTGAATTCGAATTGTCTTCGCATGGAGTCTGCAAACTTTAACTCAATGTTTTTTGAGCGAGCATTTGATAAAGAAATTAGACTCCATTTATCTTTGTCATTAAATATTTTTACCATTTTGTGCACATACGCCTCATTCAAATTGGACAGAGGCATACGGTCTTTTGTAATACTTTTAGGAAAAAAGTCTAATAATGAAGAAAGCACCAGGTCTTTAATTTTTTGAAGATCAGATTGATCCTTGAGTTGAACGCTGAATATAAGATCGTAATCATTGTAAGACTGCGCAGTGTCTGAGCCTAGAACATAACTTGCTACTCCTCCATTTACCCGAATGTCCCTCACTCTAACATCACTGCTTTTTAACTTGTTCTTGACCACTTGAATAAAATCTTTCAAACGAATGTTAAGAGTGGGAAAGTTTCCCCTCCCATGAATAGGAACATTTGAGTTCATGACACAGTTCAAACGATCCACTTGTTCGTAAGACAACACCTGGAATCGATCTTCTGACATTTCTTCTTTTTCCGGCATTTATTTTAAAATAATTAATTTGCAACAATCAATTTCAACCATTAATATTTATTCACTTTTTACTTTATTCTAAAAATTCTTTATTGTAACATTTGAGTAATCTAGAACTCAACAGCTGTTGACTAAATGTATGTGTATTCTGTGTATGTTGGTTGACAATACGATATTTTAACCTAACGCCTACACTTGAAAAAGATTTTAAACTATTCAACTTTCTTTTAAAGATTTTTCTATTTCTTTACTTTTATTTACGATCACCGATTTTAAGCAAAGTTGAACGTCGGTTAAATTGTTGTCTCTTAATATTTATATATTCAACAACTCTTTCTATTGATTTTCTCTAATTTTTCAACAACTTAAATAAAGATGTAAAAAAAACAATAATTCAATAACATTTATTAACTTCATAAATTTATACTTATCACATTATACTGAATAGATAAAATAGTGATTTATTATTTTTTGGACTTTATAAAAGACTTTAGTAACAACAGATTGAAAAGAAGTAAAGTTTAGTTTGAGGGAATATAACCACCGCAGGTCTTTTGACCTATATAGTGGCTGATGCTAAATAGTTATTTAATTATTGTGTTATAAGCGCATTTATAGTAATTATTGTTTTACATAATGGGTCATTTATCCAGAAATTATCTTTTTTAACGGTTTTATTTTCCTTAACTGTTACACTTTCTTAATTTAAATATTCAATATTGAGAAAACTCTGTACATTTTAAACATTTCATTTTATGTTTGCATTATTGATTTGATAGCTTAAATGAATGGCCTTTTTTGTGTTAGTATTCAGGGTGAATATCCAAAGCGTTGCTTGACTAACATATTTATCAATATTTTACATTTTTCCATCCTTTCCTCTCATAGTTTGAGAAACTTTAAAATTGTTAACTTGAATGTTTTAGTCTTTCACTAAACGACATTTTTCTAGTTTTTTTTGAAGTTGTTGTAGCTGCTCTTTGACATTTCTATACAATCAATATCCCTTTTCAAAGATTGACCCCACCGAATGCTAGCGTATTCGAGATATCGCTTAAAAATACCTTTAAATAATACAAATTATAGTTTATAATCTCTAAATTTTAATGTTCTTATTATACTTCACAATGGTCTTTCCTCTGCCCATTGTCACAATCACACGGATATAACTCTTTGATTAAATTCAAGGAGTTTAACCTATTTTTA
>OX030960.1:7161360-7361360 GCA_943735955.1 Piscicola geometra
AGTAAGTTATCGGCGAATCAAGTTCAAATTTTTATCTTTACAAAAATTAATTTTATTGTTACAGCTTCCGAAGATGTTGAAAATAATAATTCTACTGAAAAAATGAAGAAAGTTGTTACTACTAATACTACTAATAAAAAGTTAATTCGAATAAAGATCACTTAAGTTTTAGTTTTTGTTTTGTTTTTTTCATTTAATGCACTTTATAGAAAACGTGTGCTGAATTCAAAAATGTAAATCACTGTCCGGGCACGAAATTTAAAACCCCTCTTAAAAGTGTTTCCATCAAATCTATATCTACTGAAAAAATAAAAAACGTCATTAAAATGCCTATGTTACATACAGTTTTATCAATCACGTGGCAACTAATTGAGTAAAGTGAGTTTATTTTGCACTGCAATGAAGATTAATCATTCCTTTATATAATGTTAAAATTTTGATGCTCTAGCAAATAGTGCAACAGAACAGCAAACTCGCCAAAATTATGCCTATGTTGCATATTTCAATAAGATCACTGTTTTATCAATCACGTGGCAACTAATTGAGTAAAGTGAGTTTATTTTGCACTGCAATGAAGATTAATCATTCCTTTATATGATGTGAGAATTTTGATGTTCTAGCAAATTGTGCAACAGAACAGCAAACCCGCCAAAATTATGCCTATCTTCATTGCAGTGCAAAATAAACTCACTTTACTCAATTAGTTGCCACGTGATTGATAAAACAGTGATCTTATTGAAATATGCAACATAGACATAATTTTGGCGGGTTTGCTGTTCTGTTGCACAATTTGCTAGAGCATCAAAATGTTTACCTTATATAAAGGAATGATTAATCTTCATTGCAGTGCAAAATAAACTCACTTTACTCAATTAGTTGCCACGTGATTGATAAAACAGTGATCTTATTGAAATATGCAACATAGGCATAATTTTGGCGGGTTTGCTGTTCTGTTGCACAATTTGCTAGAACATCAAAATTCTCACATTATATAAAGGAATGATTAATCTTCATTGCAATGCAAAATAAACTCACTTTACTCAATTAGTTGCCACGTGATTGATAAAACAGTGATCTTATTGAAATATGCAACATTGACATAATTTTGGCGGGTTTGCTGTTCTGTTGCACAATTTGCTAGAGCATCAAAATTTTTACATTATATAAAAGAATGATTAATCTTCATTGCAGTAAAAAAAAAACTTACTTTACTCAATTAGTTGCTACGTGATTGATAAAACAGTGATCTTATTGAAATATGCAACATAGGCATAATTTTGGCGGGTTTGCTGTTCTGTTTCACAATTTGCTAGAGCATCAAAATTTTCACATTATATAAAGGAATGATTAATCTTCATTGCAGTGCAAAATAAACTCACTTTACTCAATTAGTTGCCACGTGATTGATAAAACAGTGATCTTATTGAAATATGCAACATAGGCATAATTTTGGCGGGTTTGCTGTTCTGTTGCACAATTTGCTAGAACATCAAAATTCTCACATCATATAAAGGAATGAATAATCTTTATTGCAGTGCAAAATAAACTCACTTTACTCAATTAGTTGCTACGTGATTGATAAAACAGTGATCTTATTGAAATATGCGACATAGGCATAATTTTGGCGGGTTTGCTGTTCTGTTGCACAATTTGCTAGAACATCAAAATTCTTACATCATATAAAGGAATGATTAATCTTCATTGCAGTGCAAAATAAACTCACTTTACTCAATTAGTTGCCACGTGATTGATAAAACAGTGATCTTATTGAAATATGCAACATAGGCATAATTTTGGCGGGTTTGCTGTTCTGTTGCACAATTTGCTAGAACATCAAAATTCTCACATCATATAAAGGAATGAATAATCTTTATTGCAGTGCAAAATAAACTCACTTTACTCAATTAGTTGCTACGTGATTGATAAAACAGTGATCTTATTGAAATATGCGACATAGGCATAATTTTGGCGGGTTTGCTGTTCTGTTTCACAATTTGCTAGAGCATCAAAATTTTCACATTATATAAAGGAATGATTAATCATCATTGCAGTGCAAAATAAACTCACTTTACTCAATTAGTTGCTACGTGATTGATAAAACAGTGATCTTATTGAAATATGCAACATAGGCATAATTTTGGCGGGTTTGCTGTTCTGTTGCACAATTTGCTAGAACATCAAAATTCTCACATCATATAAAGGAATGAATAATCTTTATTGCAGTGCAAAATAAACTCACTTTACTCAATTAGTTGCTACGTGATTGATAAAACAGTGATCTTATTGAAATATGCGACATAGGCATAATTTTGGCGGGTTAGCTGTTCTGTTTCACAATTTGCTAGAGCATCAAAATTTTCACATTATATAAAGGAATGATTAATCTTCATTGCAGTGCAAAATAAACTCACTTTACTCAATTAGTTGCTACGTGATTGATAAAACAGTGATCTTATTGAAATATGCAACATAGACATAATTTTGGCGGGTTTGCTGTTCTGTTGCACAATTTGCTAGAACATCAAAATTCTCACATCATATAAAGGAATGATTAATCTTCATTGCAGTGCAAAATAAACTCACTTTACTCAATTAGTTGCCACGTGATTGATAAAACAGTGATCTTATTGAAATATGCAACATAGGCATAATTTTGGCGGGTTTGCTGTTCTGTTGCACAATTTGCTAGAACATCAAAAATCTCACATCATATAAAGGAATGATTAATCTTCATTGCAGTGCAAAATAAACTCACTTTACTCAATTAGTTGCCACGTGATTGATAAAACAGTGATATTTATTCGAATTAACTTTTTATTAGTAGTATTAGTAGTAACAACTTTCTTCATTTTTTCAGTAGAATTATTATTTTCAACATCTTCGGAAGCTGTTATAATAAAATTAATTTTTTTAAAGATAAAAATTTGAACTTGATTCACCGATAACTTACTTTTAATTTTCGATGGAAAAAAGTGATGGAAACTTCATGCACCTTCTGAAACTTTAACAGATACTTAAAAGTAAAAGAAATATCCATGTGCTTTGCCATCACTGAAGCTGCAGTTTTTCTCAACTATGATATTGCATCGATGCATTTACTTCTTGTAATCCACATTTTGAATGGGTCTGTCTCGTATGCCATAAAAGAATGGATAGAAGTTGTTCCAGTGCTTTTTAGTGACATGCACTCTTTTGTGGAAACCCACTGAGAGTATGAGTTGAAAAAATTCATCAAAATTATTTCTCTACCCACCAATAAATATCTTGCATTGTCAATCTAGGGTCTAATTTGTGATGATAGTGCAATAATGCATGCTCCAGAGATAATAGACAATCAACTATCGCCAATGCAGCCATTATACCTATATTTTCTGAATGTGCAACATTGAAGAGGAAACTGACTCTTATTTAAATTTTTGGAATTACACATATTGGAACTGTGCTCAAATTGGATAGAAATAGATTGAGATGCTAAGACCATCAGAGTTTGCATAAAAAATGAATTCTTCACACAGAGACAGAACCAGGGGGGTCTAGTAAATATTAGAATCAAATAAATAGATAAATTATTTTGATCTAACTTACAAGCCTGGAAACTGATTTTTAAAATGCTCAATGTCGTGAATCTTAAGTAAACAAAATAATTTAGCTTTTTATCGTATAAAACAAAGAAGAAGAGTCTACTTAGTAGACGCATTAAAAACGCACAGAAGCAATAAACTTTATTGAATAAAGATGAATGAAAAAATACCTTTTTAGATTCTGGATTTGAAACATGCGTAATTTCAGCCGTCATTTCATATAAATTTAAATTTTAAAACACTACAAAATAAAAATATAGTTTTTCACAATATCAATTTAGCTGTTACCAGCTCTTTGAACTTTAAAGATAGAATATCTAGCCCATAGATATAGTATATATACTTTTTGTTTGTAGGATATCTATGGTACTATAATTATACAAGTGAATTTTCATTTAAAAGTTTTTTTGATAAATTAATTTTCAAATGAAAATATTATTTTCATTATAAAAAAAAGTTCATTTATTGTTTTTTAAGTTCACTTTTTTCAATGTAAGTTTGAAAGTTAAATGCACTTTTCATAAACTTTTTTAATGAATTAAACTTTAATTATTAAAGTAAGATACAATATATATACGATATATTAAATTTTGTTACCCCAATTTATAGCTTGCGAAATTGTCGTTTTGTTTCACGATTGGTTATGACCGAAGAAATTGAATTTTTAGTTGGTGATAAATTCTCATCTTATGTAGAATTTAAGGAAAAGTTGGAAATGTACGAAAAGTCCCACTTTGTCAATTTAAGGATCGCCACCTCCAAATCAATTCAAAGTTATCAAAAGATATATCCAAGACGAGTATACAGGTGCTGTTAATATGAAATTAAAATTATCCTTTAATTAAATAATTAATGTCATTTCCAGTGATGCTCTTAAATATCATTACGTGAGGCTGGTTTGTCAGCATTCCGGAATTCATAAGCCAAGTGGTACAGGGCAACGCATAAATATCAAGTAAATTACTGCCTGAACTTTTTATCCTTTAGAGTTTTATAATACTTATTTTATTTATCATACTTCCAGATCCGTGAGGAAGAATTGTCCGTTTCAAATTTCCGTTAGGTGTTCTAAAGATGGTCAAAGCCTTATTATTAGATCTAAAACTGCAGAGCACAACCATCCCATCATTCCTGAAGCATTTTCCTATTCAAGTCGACAACGTAAGCTACCTGAAGCAATTCAAGAAAAAGCAAATTCTATGCTACAAATGGGCACTAAAGCAACGAAATTAAAGCAGCTTTTGATGGAAGAGACTGGCAAGGTAATGTTCATTATTATTTTTGAAAAAGGTAAAATTAATTGAAATTTTGTTGTTCTTATTATATTATATAATATATATAGCAACCCTAATTGAAGAAGTGAGTTCAAAAACCTGTTAAATAAAATTTTGCGAAAATTGAGTTATCATACTTAGTAACGTAATTCTCTTCATTAGCATGTTTTCAGAAAGTGGGATTTCCAAAAACGGTTAAATGACACTTTTATAAGCTCTAGAAAAATGTGTTTACTGTCAAAAAATGTTAAGTACGTCCGTGGCTTCCATAACCCGTTAAGTAGACCAGATTAATGTGGAAGACCCCGATTATTAACTATTTTATAGATAATATTTTACAGTTTTGCAAAAAAATAGTTACAAAAGTGCTTTTGAATAATAACTAGAAGTTTTAAATCGTTATGAATAGTGATGTAAGTAATGTCAATAAAACTTCAAATTGTTACATTCGTATATATTTTTATCTAAATCGAATTTTTAGGTTTTGAAAACTTATATAGTTTGGTGAAAATTCCATTGTTTTGCGAACAATAATAAGAAAAAGTTTCGTAAAAAAAATCAAAAATTCAAGTTGTTAGTTCGCTAACCAGGGTCTTAATACATTTTTTGTAATAGGTGCATCGACTTATGGTTCCTGCATAAAAGTACGTTTTCAAAGAGAATACTTTCCATACTTTCACTTGACTGTGCGACTAAAGCATGCCACTTGTGTATGTTCTTTGTATTTAGGTTTGCTGCACAATTTGCAGTGCGCATCGAGCGTTTCAATGCCGTTCTTGTCTGATACATCTTGGACAAACATGACACCAATCCTGTTTCTTGACCGAAATTTGGGCAAAACGAATCTGTGGGGGTAGAATACTACCCCAGCCGTCGTTCTTGAGTGAATAGTTTATTTTTTATTTAATTTATTTTTTATTTTTAAAAGCAGCAATAATAATTTTTTTTGGGATTTTTAAAAAAAGAATAAAATTTTAAAAATTATTGTTAAAATTTTTAAACTTATTTGAAATCAATAAATAAAAATTAAAAATTTTAAGATCCCAATTTAATAAAATGTGCAAGTTTTAAAAATTGATCTGGGTTGCTACTATATAAAAAGTGTACCCTTCTATATACCTCTGGCTTGTTGTCATTGTGAATAATTGTAATTTTATTTAAGGAAAATAAAATGATAAATTTATTTAAAAGTTTTAACAATTTAGTTATAAAAATCATGTAGGTATGTTAACACTATTCTTCTCTTTCAGATAATCACTACTAAAGATCTACACAATATCAGGACTATATTAAGAAAAAAGAGAAAACAACTTTCAAATAATTCAACATTTCAAACAGTAGTTGATATTTTAAAGTCGGCTAATGGTTCCGCGACCGACTATGAATTTGATGATAATGGAATAATTAAATATATATTTTACCAAAGTCCTTTCATGGTAGAAATGTTTAGAAAATATTCTGAACTCGTCATTTTTGACGCAGCATATAAGGTAAGCAAGTTTATAATTGAAAAAAATACTTATCTGAATTCTAAATTTGTTTTATACATATAACCAGTTACCAATTAATTCCAACTAGATCAACAACGGAGGAATGTCCCTATTCTTACCTCTCGTTATGGAGGCAAATGGAATTTGGCAAATTATTGCTGTTTTCATGACGGCAAAGCAAGATTTCGGCACTTTAACTTCTATGTTTCAAAAATTCTTGCGGAATAATACTGAGGCTTGTGAAAAAATGGAAACAATAATTGTGGATAAGGACATGGCATCCGTGAATGTCTTCAGTACGCTCTTTCCTCACACTTCCGTCCACTTATGCTTGTTTAATTGCTTTCAAACTTTCCTTCGGGAAGTTACTGAAGTTAAACTTGCAATAACCACAGCTCAGAAAACAAATATTCTTAGATATTTGCGGGATATTACTTTAGCAAGAAACTCCGAACAATATTAAAAAATTTATAAAAGGCTAAAGGACATGAATTTGCCTAAATTAATGAACTACTATGATGGTAACTGGCATAACTGTAAAGACCTGTGGGTGCCTTGCTTCAAGAACGAAGTGATTAACATCGATGTAATAGGTAATACTTTGTTGTATATTAATCACCTTACATAGAGTTTCTTTGGTTGTTAGTGATTAATTCTCATTTTTAGTTTAACTTGAATTTTTAAAATATTCAAATTCATTTAAGGTACTCAAAAAATCGAAAATCTGCACAAAAGAGTTGAGGATATCACCATAATAAATTCCGAAATGGTAGATTTCGTTAAGACTTTGCTGGCATTTCTCAAGTCCCTCCAGTCAGAAACGTCTTCCAAATTGTTTCATTCTATCAGTCATCAAGCGATTCACACTCCTCCTGTTGATGCATTTGCTGATTACAAATCGCGCTTGACGGATTACGCCTTTAAAATGGTTGAGAAGCAGCTTTGCTGTCTTTCAGAGCCATTGCTTTCTACAACAGCGCTCAGTTGTTCATGCGCTTTCTACGCTTCAACAAGACTGCCATGCAGTCATATCTTTGCCCTAAGAAAGAATGGGAACATGCCATCTTTTGATGCAGACCTTGTTCCAAGTAGGTGGAGTATAGCAGAGTGCCAAAAAAGCGTTGGCGAAATTCCACAACCGACCAGAACAGTGGCATCTGCGACTCCAATACAACAGAAGCAATCTTTTTTAGCTTCACAGAAATACATAAAGATCGATGTAATCACCAAAAGAATACAGAAAGTACTATTCGAGACAGGTATCTCTGAGAAAATGAAATTTATTTTAGATGCATCAAACATGTTTTTATTTGGTAGAGTTAATATGAAAATTCATAGTATTTACTATTTTTAATTTTATCTCATATATTTCTAAATCAATCCCTTTTCTTAAGGAACTGCACAGTTTAAAAAGCGGTTGTCACAGTTAGACGAAATAATCAATTGTTGGACCAAGAATCAAGACATTCTTCTTGACCAAATCGGTAAAGATACTGAAGACCCGCCACCGCCCAGCATTGTTAAGTCTGTGAACGAATCATGTGAAAGGGTCGAGGAAACATGCGGGAGGCAACGTTCTTCTACGCCTTTTAAAATTGTAGTTAGAGGATTAGAAGATGTACTTAGAGATACTCAACCGTCTGCTGTTCAAGAACCTACGGCGAATGTTCCACAAGTCCAAGACAACGTCAATCATTCACTCTTGTCGGATGGTAAATTTTTGTTATTTGTAACATTGTATATAGCTTCTAAGCATCGCATTTGCAACCATCATGTCAATATCTAATGTCTCATTAACCCTAGATGTTTCTTTGGAAGCACAAGTAACAATACAGTCTTCTCTATCTTTTCCTCCACCTCCCATTTCCAAAAATCTATTTTCTCCCACTGCGGGGAAAAAAAGAGGTCGACCCAAAGGATCCAAAAATACATGCAATGGAGTTCCAAAACCGATGAAAATTACACACAACTAGAACTAAAAAAAATTGAGTTTGCAAAACATTTTGTATGTATATTGAGACCTAGTATAAGTTTTAATATGCTTGTGCGTTTGTAAAACGTTTATTTCCACTTGGTTTAATAAAGGTTTCATTGTTTTGATTTTTGAGGCTCATTTTATTATCTGATTATCAAAGAGAGCATTAATACACCTGTATAGTACTCAGAGAATTGCAGATTAAAAATCATTTCCAGGCCCATGGCTGCAAATTGTTTTTGCAAAGTAAACGTTGCGAATCTGTTGATCCATTAGATATAATGTCTTCAATAGATACGTACGCTTAATTTTAAAGCAATTTTATATTCAAATTGTGCTAATTGTAAAAAAATGCACAAAAGCTTCATTTTGCGAAAAAAATAAAATCATTAGGTCCAAATAAAAACGAAATTTTAAGCGAAATTTATACAATTATAAAAGTTCAGCTTATAGTATAGACTATACTTTATAGTATTCGACTTTAGAATCAAAAGAGTCAATCATCATATTTATTCCTAGGCTTATGCAGTAATCTGTTCATCACTCCATCTTGTTCTTGCCACTATCTTCACCTTATTAGTAATGACAAAACTTATTCAGAGAGTTAACAGGATTCCCTTTAAACCGGCTTATCTAAAATTCGCTTCATCAGAAATCGCTACATCTAAATCTCAATTTTTAATGTATATTTAAATATATCTCTTAAATTGTATTAACGTTGAAAAATTTGTAAGATGGATTAAACGAAAAAATACAATAAAATACTTTAGAATATTTAGGCAACGCTAACGAAATCGAGTTTCGAGAGTGTCGTGTAATATTTGTTGGAATTTTACAAACAAATAAATACATGAAAAAGATATTATTAGCTTAAAAAACATCCTATAATATTGTTTTTTTATGAGTTATTGATAAAACACTAAAAAGAAAATATCCCATACCGTTCTGGCCACTATCCCCATCTTATTAATAATAACCAAACTAGAATGAAAAAACCATACTTTTCGTGAAATCTTCAATTATACGCCGCTAATTACTACAGGATCTTGTGAATCAGGAGGTAATTGCTCTACAAATTCAGAGCCAATCTCTCTTGTCTTCTTCAAAACCATAAGCCGCTTTTCTGTCAACCACTTTAAGTTAAAGTCTTTAACATAATACATTTGAACTAAAATAGATTTTGTCAAATAAAAGCTAAAAATGAAGAAATCTTTTGAAAATACTATAACTTTTATATTATTTTATTTTTTTTCCAAACTCCAATGCTGTCAAGCTATGCCAACTACTTCAGCCTTCAACGTTACTGTTTCTCCAACAACTTCAGGCTACACTGAAACAACCTCCATAGAAGCCAACCGATCAACTCCTTTTGCATTCACCGAAAAAAGCGAACCTGACTACGGTGATAGATGAATTATTTTTCAGTATAATTAATAAAAAATTAGGAAAAAATATCTCGTTTTAACTTTAAACAGATATTTACATGGGAAATTATGTTGTATAGACAAAATCAAAAATTTTCTAGCGTCTAAATTCTGTCTTTTTTGGCCCTTTTTCTGAAGAAATTTAGTAATCAAGCATGGTATTATAAAAAATTATTATTTTGTATTTCATGGATAGCTTTTTTCTTTCTTCTAGGGCGTTATACAAATCATTAATTGATTGATATGAATAATGCCAATTAGAACATATTTTGGTTTAAAAAAAGTTTATAAATGATCTAGATAATCTTCTGAATTGTTTAAAAACATTTTTGAGTTTTTGTTGTTATTATAGTTATTGAATTTTCTGGACAGATCTTGGTTGTGACAAGTGTAAAACCCACATCTGCTTGAACGGAGAATGCTGCTCGTTGGATGGCGACGAATTCTGTTTGTGAGTAGCTTCATGAATAGAGTGAAAGAAAAAATGATATGCTGAAAAGATTTAAGGGCAATAAAATAGTTAACAGGAGTTTGAGTTTTTAGATGGATGGTGGTTGAATATGACCCTTCCCTGCAGATGTAAGATTGGCTATCATGGAGTTTTTTGTGAATATTATGATCCTTCTGAAAGTAAGTCAACTGAGTTGTTAAAAATTATTCAGTAGCCATTAATTTATGATTATGATTTCGCATTCACCACTAACACCAAGCCATCAACCGACTCAATCACGTAGACAAGAAGTAAATTTTATCCAGAAATGAATCTTCAATTCTTTTGTAAAAGAATGTTTCAAAAGCCAACAAAAACATTTTCACACAAAATTATTTCGATAACTCTAACCTTCACCATCCTACATTCACCAAAACCTTAAAACAAACTATTTCCAAACTTTCACTTCCTCCTACCCAGGCAAGTACAGTATGATGAAGTTGACCTTAGTGAGCTCTCTGGCCAGCCTCTTCATCATCATCCTCGCCCTCATCCTTCTCCTTTCTGTCATTTACTTTGTTCTCAAGTAAAAACGTTGAGATGCCTTATTCTTTTCACCAAAACTCATTCATCTTCATCTAACTTCACCCATCCATTTTAGAAAAAGCAAGCGTTCACAGATGGAAAGTTTCCACGATTACAGCTCTGTTGACAGAGAAGTGTTCTTCGTGCATGGGGAGCAGGACGAGTTGACGCAAGATGATAAGATGGTGTGCATGCTGCTTGTGTTGTGTTGCGGTTTTGGTTTTCACTAGTTTTTGAATTGTATTGGTAGGAATGAGTTTTCAAGGTTATTCACTCGATAATGAGGCTTTTTACTGTTAATCACAGCAACCCTCTTCAATAACCACAGAAAGACCATAATACCAGCCCTAATAACAACAACACAACATCTTGAAAAATTTCAGTTACTTATAAAATAAGATAAAAACCCCAAAAAACACTACAGTGCAGTAAGAAGCGCCTTTCGAAGATGATTGAAGCAACGGCCAGAGCAGCACTTCTCACCTTCCCAGATCTGGGCACTTCGCGACCGAGCAATGCAGGAGACAAGGGAGTTTTCACCGACAGCAAGATCACCAGACGCCAGTCTGAGCCTAACGTCATGGCCTGTCCAAAGGAGGACCCATTCAGGGTGGAAAGGTGCTGATTGAGTGCTTTGCTTCTTTCGGAGTTTTGGTAGTTTCATTTTTTTCAAATAAGAAATGAGAGAGATTTTGTTTTAATGTTGGTAAGCATCGATTTGCCAGCGGGTTTGCGTGAACTTTCATTTGACCTTATGAGTCTTTTTTGACTATCAAGAACCTAGTGTCTTCACCTATCATATCTGTAAATGGAGTTCACACATAAGCACTTTTCATTAATGTCGTTATTATACTCCACGGCAACTATTAATGTTTTCTACTCCAGTCTTTCCCATCACTCTCCCTCCACACTCTACCTCCATCAACCCACTCAGAACCACTCAAGTGCTGTACTACAACAAGCCACAAAAGGTGCAGATGGTGAAGAGGGATCTTAGGAAACTCCTTTCGCACTAACCCTTGCAATCTCACTGGCACCCGCCTCAATGCATGATGTGTTTCATTCTTATTGAACGAATCTTCTTTCTTTATTCTCCCCCATTAAATCCTCTTCATACTCACCAAGGCTTCGTGTAACTTGAATACTTTCCCATATTATTTGTCTCCTAAATCGTAATAGGCCATCTATTGCGTATATTTACTTTTGAAGCACATGATTTATAACATTTTGTCGGTTTAGAAAAATGTAAAATAAATTTTGAAAATGGATTGTGCAGCTCTTTTGAAAAATGAGGAAAAAAAAGAAAAAAACTTTTTGAAACGTTGATTTGATATGCTGCCTAGAAAACCGGTTTTAATCGCAAAGCTACTTGCAATGGATTGGATTAAATATTCAGAAACCCAAATAATCCATTGAAGCAATGAAAGATAATTCATGGTCCCACACAATGGAGCCAAAAAAAAATTCCTTCTGTAACAAAATGTTTGACGTTTTTCAAAATAAAAAAACTCTTTTTATTAGACTCGTAAATAATCTCGCCAGTGCTGTTCAATGACAACACTCTAGCAAAAGCGACAGGCAACAGTATTTAAGAATGAGATTTCTCAAAGGCATTTTGTTACAGCCGAAAAATGTCTGTTGAAAACGTGGTGGTTATTCTTACTGAGTATGTGTTTAATAAAAATAGACTTTTAGCGTGTATAGATGTTTTTAAATTAATAGTTTAAACACAATGTCTCCAAGTAGATGTTTTATCAACTAGAAATCGAAACAAACACTCACAAGCACACATAAACATACAAAATACACTAAGAATCCGCTAACACACTAACACAAATACACTCACTTATGAATATTTATTTTATAAAAAGATTAGTTTTAAAAAGTGACCCTGATGCAACAAAAATGCGTCATCAGGAAGCAGTTTTAAAGTGCCTTCGACCATGTGAAAGTCATGACCACACGTAAGTTTCCTGATAATCTCAATAATTTGCTCAAACGGTATAGTAAGAAAAATTAAGATAAAAGAGATCTCTGTTAATTAAAATGATAGTTAAATAAACAAATCAATTGAAAATAGGCATTAATCAACATATAATAATGCTACAGTAATTTTAATAAGAATCAATTAAAATTTTGTGAGTGTCTGCGTGATGAAAAATTGGTTTAACATTCCTAAATTGTTTGTAATTTCTTGAGTATATTGTGAAAACTATCTAATTATATGTCTTTATGCATGTGTCTTAGGGGCTAAGAGGATGCAATTATCGTGTTAATTTCAACCGGATTCTCGTCTTAATCTGAAGAGCCAAGACAGTTGTTAGTAATAGTTCATCTCAGAAGTAATTTATATACTTTTACACGGATTGAATATATAATCTCATTGATCACCCTCTTTATTTCTTTCTTGGTCATTTTTTTCTATAATCATCTTTCATCATTACCTGCGTAATTACAGAGTTTTACATATAGCTTTGTGGAGAAGAACACTTGGTTGGTAACGATGATAAAGTTTTGTTCTCTAACTAACCTTCTTCTCATTCTCGTCTGGATTCCATTTTTACAGTCTTGTGAGTTGAAAATCAATTTTCCTAACTTTATTAAGACTTTTGTAACTTATTATAAAATCTAAGAGCTTTTGATCAGTCAAAACTTGTGAATTTTGTAAGGTTTTTAATTTTGTATTTGACGAAATTTGATAAGTATGAAAAATTATATTGTAAACTTTAAAATTTTTCAAAATTTTTATTTATTTAATTGAGGCTGTTTTTTTTCTATCTAATCATTGAGTTGAATTTAACCTCGTCTCTCAACATCCTCCTTCAATGCGCCTCAAACGACGAGAAAAGCGATAAGCACATAACAAATTATTCAGTGTTTTGACTTTTCAAATCTGAAAATGATCCTATTTTGAACCAATAAATAGACAACCGATTCATTTTTGTCGGTGCAGTCTTCTTAGATTGAAAAATAACTAAAAGTTACTCTAGATTTAGCAATAGCTTCCAGACCTGTGAGCATTTTCAGTAAAATACTAAAATGATTAATCTTCGAAGTTTATTTTTTATACTTTTCAATATTTCGATAAAACAACTCTATCAATATTTTTTGCATATTTTAGACAACTTCTATGCCTTGTGCCACCTACAGTTAAGCGGAACTGCAGATAAAATCCACTAAAACATCAATTTTTAAAATACAATTTTATGTAAAGTCGCTCTAGATTTTTTATAAAGCACATACAAAATGCTATTTTTGATGTTTTAACAAAGAAAATGCAATTTCATCCAGGTTTCAAGAGTTCATTCCGACCTGTCAGAACACCAGGCAAGCCTCCGAACAAAAACCTTTCAATGCCGTCAGGTAAGTAGGCGTAACTGTTTGTAGATATGAGTGAATTGTTCTGTTTTAACTTCTTTTGTAACAGTTATTGATACAAGCTTAGATACAAATAATTTGAAATAACTCGTATTTTTGTTCAACTATAAAATGAGGTTCTCAAACTGATTGAATTGGTTTCACTGCCCTAGAAATGAATTCCTAAACCATTTTCTTTCCACTCACTCATTCAGTCACTACCACTTCCTCAACTGAGGACCTAATGAGTTGTTCTACATGTGAGGCAAGTCATGGAATGACATGTCACAACGAAGGGGAATGCTGTGTTTCTGGCACTGATAAAGTATTCTGCAGGTGATAAGAGGAAATGGTGTGATAAATGACGGTTTGATGTTAGATTGAAGAGTTATTCAGATGCTTGGTAGAAAGATGAGCGGAAGATTGGAATATTGCCTGAGATGACGAAAAAAAAGTTGGATTAGGCACACGGAATTTATAGTGAGTAACCTATCAGCCAGTATTTTTGTTGAAAAGTATGTTGATCACCCAGGTGTAAACCTAAGACTTATGGATTATTTTGCGAAGAAACATGGGAAGAATCAACAGGTCTGATGCAAAAAGAGAATATTTCTTTAATTCTATGAATATTTACTGAACTCTTCCTTCAACTTGATCTTAAAACAAACTTTTTATTTATTCAATTTTTGATATTTTTATTTAAATTCTCTTTTAAGTAAAAAATCATTTTTTATTCAGGAACGGAAGCACTTACACTTCTGTCTTCCGTGATTGGCCTCTTGCTAACCATTTTTGTTTTTATCATTCTCATTCTTTTCGTCTTACATACCTACAAGTGAGTTGGTGTTGATACTTTATTGGCAACTTTTGTGTAGCGAGGCCGTTTCTCTTTTAGTAACCACTCTTAAATCCTCACACCCATGCCCAATACTCTTTCTTAAAACTATAAAGTATATTTATTATAATCTATAAAAGAAAATAGATTCCTTTGCTGTTTATTAAACTTTAAAATGTTGACAAATCTCTTTTTTTCAATTATCTTTTACTGATTTAATAATAAAATTTTCATTAATTTTGTTTATAAACCACATTTATAAAAAAGTATTCACTTTATTATCATATTTTTTGCCTAAATAGAGTGTTTTGAAGCCCGTTTGAACCTATTCGAATTAAAAATATTTTATATCTTTTAAAAATAATTGTTAAAAATAATAATGAATTTTCTCACAACTAACCACAGAAACCAAAAGCGGAGAAAAGAGGCAGCGAGACGGCGTAACGAGATGCTGGAGAAGAAGATGATGCTGATACAAGAAGAAATGGACAAGATGACGCAAGCTGAAAAAATGGTTTATTTATTTATTTAATATCTTTACTTAAATTTTAATTTTTTTATTTAATTTAATTTAAAGTTAATAAAAAAAATTGATCAATAATTTTTATCGTTTCTAAAGGCCCGGTTGACTCGACTCTCGAAGCTGATCGAAGCGACTACAAGAGCCGCTCTGATAACTTACCCCGGTCCTTGCGTTGCCCCTCCTCCCACCTTCCCAGCCAAACGTGGTCCGACTTCGATTGGTGAAAAGCCTGCAGCCAGTTTCCGACGCTACTCCGAGCCTACCATAATAACGCCCAAGCCTCCTGTTCCCCCCATGACAGACCCACGCAGGAAAGGAACCAAGAGTGTGGCGTTTCCAAGAGAAGAAACCTTCTACTCCATCTGATGTTAATTCTATTGAAGTTTCTTTAAGAAAATTGATTTTATAGCTTTTTTATTGGTAATACTATTACTCTAATTCATATTAGGAAATTTAATTGATTGCTTGAAAAACCTCCGTTTCGATTTAATTATTTTAATGAAAAGCTTTTAATTTAATAGCAATTTAAATTAATGTTCTTTGAATTGATGATCTAGAAATTTATTAAAACTTTGTTTTTTTTGAAAATATTTTATTATTTTTTAAATTCTTATAGAAAAACTTTAAGTTGATTAGAAATGAACATTTCAAAAATGTATAAAAAATATAGAATGAATAGTGAAATTGAATCTTTAAATGATACATAAACTATAAAAATATTTAAAATTTTGTATATACTTTTTTTGAAAATTACATTTTTGTGTTTTATATGGGTGAATCAGTAATTATATATGTTGAATGTGAGATTCTTCTTTTAATATGCTTAAAACTTTGAAAAAATAATATGCGTTTAGATACTTTAGATATCAGCTCTAAATATTTTAAATTTTTGGTTTTAACAATTTTTTAACCAATAAAAAACAGCTTAATTAATTTTCACACTTTTTATTAGCTGAATTCTCGAATATTTTGATAGCCTCCTTAAAAAAATAATTGATTCACTTTATTTTCTTCTCGGAATTTTCTTTCAATTGAAACCTTCTCAATTTTAAAGGCGTTCATGTGATTAATGCAGCGGAATGTACATAGATGTAAAGCATATATATATTTTTCCAACATAACAAATAACGGTATAGTTAACGCGCCCACATTTAAGCATAGGAGGTTAAGGCTGAGAGCTGTTGTTAAGTTTGCAGTTTGCTTGAGCCTAGAGTTTTTGCAGCCGGGAAGAGTTTGTTCATTGCGTCTTCAAAAAAAATTATAATGAAAATTATAATTATATACATTTTTGAGTAATTTTTAAATTTGGGAAATAATTTAAGAAGTAATAGACATTGAAAATCGGTAAGTAGAACTAAGAGATTTGAATGATTCAAGTGTTAAGGTAGATAAACTAGATTAGGCGTGAAGTAGAGTTTACATAGGTACAACGTAGTTAATGAAAACATTGATGAAAAGTTTCATACGCTGAATAATGATTTGGATTTTTTGAACAGATAGTTGCCGAGCAAAAAATATCTCTTCTCCATTTCTCAGCCCTCTTCCCAACTCAGAATGTTCAAACTTTTCAAAAAGGTTTTTAAACGATCTATGATTAATCAGACACTTTGACTTTAAATAACAGTAACCCAAAGGCACACACAAACACACACACACACACACACACACACACACACACACACACACACACACACACACACACACACACACACACACACACACACACACACACACACACACACACACACACACACACACACACACACACACACACACACACACACAAAACACTCATGAAAAAACAGGCATAAAAAACAGGCATAAAAAAACAGGCATAAAAAACAGGCATAAAAAACAGGCATAAAAACAGGCATAAAAAACAGGCATAAAAAAACAGGCATGAAAATCAGGCATACAAAACACACAAAAACACACACACACACACTTAAACAGAACAAGACCAACAGTCTTCTTAGAGCAGCAAGGAGTGGCAATGGCGAAAAAGTGTCTCTGCTCCTCAACGGCAACCTGGATGTCAACAGCTCAGACCCTGTAGGCACCCTTTTACTTATACTTATTGTCCATCGAGTTACTTAAGATTTCATTGGTGATATGGCTTGTATGATTATCGTCAGCAAGGAAATCCAAGCTTTTTTCTTGAAGCTTTTCTTGGCACTTTTTTCTTGAAGCTTTACCCACTGAGTTTTGAGATAAAAAGAGAGAAGTCATTTGAAAAATCTTTAGTAGTGTAAGTAATCATACTTTCAGTTTTTTCTGACTTGGTAAGAGTTGTCTCAAGTTTTAGTTGTTCACAAGTTAATGCTTCATAGGATTTAACCAAATACAAATGATCGTTTTAATT
The DNA here is from genome assembly GCA_943735955.1 of Piscicola geometra. Taxonomy (NCBI): domain Eukaryota; kingdom Metazoa; phylum Annelida; class Clitellata; order Hirudinida; family Piscicolidae; genus Piscicola; species Piscicola geometra. The sequence goes on from OX030960.1 coordinate 7,179,197, forward strand.
TTAAAATGATATATGTGAATATTTAAAATTATAACTTTATATTATCCATAAATTTATCCACAGACGGGATTAACAGCCTTGCATTTGGCGGCAAAACAAGGTCACGTTAGCATCGTGAAGGACTTGCTGAAAAGGGGAGCAGACGTAGGCGCTAAAACTAAGGTTAAAAGGAAGATAAGTTAATGGATGGTAGGATGAATAGTTCCATTAATTAATTAATTAATTTGTTTCCTACTTTCAGTTTTGTGAAAATGATTTATTTCTTTATGAAACTCTCGTTTTTAATCTATTCTCTAACGCATTTTTAATGGGCAAAAATAAGATTATTTTTCGCCTATCTCTTCCAGACGTTTCATCAACAACTTACCAATTGATCCGCTACTTTTTAAAAACTTGAAAAAAATTTTTAACTTAAACTTTTTATATGAGATCTTCACTAATCTCTTTCATTTTTTCAAAAACTTCTCGTAGCGTTTTTATTTTCCTCTTTTTCTTTATAGCGATCTTTCCTTGTGTTCATGAAGCAGTTCATATATATTTTAATCAAACTTACTCAGTGAAAATTATCTTTTTATTTTTCTAGCAGAACATAACAACCTTGTTTTTCACGAATTTAACATAGATGCTTTAGCCTTTCTACATCACATTTTCAAAACAAAAAAAAACGCGCCTTGTTCTAATCTTTTTAACAAATATTTTTAGATTCCAATTTTAGAACTTTTATTGCCCCAAAAAAATATTTTTAACACTAAAGCTTATCGAAAGTTTATTTTTTAAAATAGAAATAATAAATGTATCAAAAACGAATAAAACTAAAAGCTTGAATTTCTTTATAAACGGTAATTCATTCGAAGAGGTAGCTTCAAAAGAGTTAATATTAAAAAATTACATTAAAAGAAAGAGATATAATGATCAATTTTACACTTCCTCTGTTTCTCTCAACCGAAAAATCGTTTGAGCTATGGTTTAAGTGTTTTCATTTAGAATAGATAAGGACTCATATTTTATAAATTATTTACCCCTCCGTTGAAAGTTTTAGTCCACCACATGAAAGATAATATAATTTAAAATGTTTGCTACTTCGATAGATCTTTCAATACTACTGAGAACATATCTATAATTAATATTTTTTCCAACGACGATACAAGTCTGTTTAGCTACATAAATTAAGTGTTAAACTTTTTATTCTTACTATTTCACACTACAAAGCAACAAATAATAACAACCACAGAAGCTGAACACTCCACTGCACCTGGCTTGCTTGGCTGGCAAGCTGGAAGTGGTCAAGGTGCTCTTGCAAAATGGTGCTCAGATCAACGCCACGGCTGAGGTAACGAGGTTTTTGAAATTTCATTGGTGGCATTGAAGAGAATACAAATTTACTTGAAGTTATTGATGAAGAAATTACTTGAGGAACAAAATATGTTAGATTTCTGAATGTAAATGAAATTTTTATTCCCGTTGTTTTGAGTCAAAGTAATGTAGTTTCGGTTTTGTTTCAAACGGGTTTAATATAGCGAAAGATTTTACCCACTTATTCAAGTCATTCAGCATAATAGAAAAAAAACTTTATCATCAAAAAACGCTTCAAAAAGCTACCAACCCTGATCAGAACTCTACACAATTCAAAAAATACTATTTGACTAAAACTTGGTAAATTTTTATCAAAAAAGATTCTTTCATTCACCATAACCCTACAAGAGATGATTTTATCATGTGTAGCAAACCTTTAACACCAGGCCAATCAAAATATAAAACGTTTTGCTACAAACGCTATTATAATCTCCCACATAGTAACATACGATATTCAACTATATCACCCACACAATTTCAAAAAATAAAATTTGACACAACATTGCAAAATATCCAGGACGGATTCACAGCGCTGTACATGGCAAGTCAAGAAGGCCATGTGGAAGTGGTAGAAGAATTGTTGAGCAAGCAAGCCGATGCCACCTTCAAAACAAACGTGAAACCATTTTATAATTGAATCATAAGGATGACTTCTTTTACAGAAGAGTCAGTAACCGAGTGCTCATCATCACTACACAGTCTGGCTCCACGGCACTCTCAGTGGCTGTCGACCAGCGGCACGCCAAGGTCGCAAAACTGCTCCTCGAACAGGTAATTTTGTAGCTTTTTTCAAACACACCGACTTACTGACATTGTTTGCAGTTACCAATCAAGAAGTTTAAATAAGAAAAAAAAAAGTATTACAATGCTTTTCTTATGATTAATGAACATGTAAAGCAAAAAAGGAATAAAAAACAACGATTTCCTTTTAAACTTTATTTTTGTCTACATTTGAAAAAATTAATGCTAAAAATCAAAAAAATCAAAGTTATTTTCTTTGTAAAAGTCAGTATATTAGGAGGAGTTTGTTAAAGATTTAAATGCAAACATTAATTTTTTTCAAAATAAAAAATGTAAAAATAAAATCTTGAATCCTTAATTTTTTTTTTAAATACTGTGTTTTATCACAATTCGCAAAACTATTGGGACTCAACGTCTTAATATTTAATAAATATAAATATTAAATAAATTTTATTAATCAAACGACTTGCAACTCAGGGCTGGACAAACCGGCATCAGTTCTCAGCTCTGCACGTGACGGCTCGAAACAGCGACATGGGACTTTCTGAACTGCTTCTCGCCACCAAAGGAGTCGTCGACGTCAACAAAAAATCATGGGTTGGTGCTTTTATACTTATTCAGATAACAGTTTAAATAGAATTGGTTTCAGTTTATATAGAATCATTTTGTGGCTCTGATATGTGTGATTTGGTATTTGGTGCTCCAGTCTAGAAGGTTACTTATGTGTAACATAATTTTTTTGTAAATTTATTTGTGAATGATTTTTCTGTCGTTTACTATAGTTTAATATTGTTTAGTATAGTCTGGTTCAATATGTGAAGCAATAAGATTCTTCATTCTTATTATGTACTTTTTGGGATGTAGAAAAGAGTGAAATATTTAAATCGAAAAAGTGAGTCTCTGAAAACTTTGACATAATAGATTTAGCTTCTGAACATATCAACATATCAACATATATTTCACTTTTATAATAATCTCAATCATCACCATCAATATTACTACAGAGTGGCTTCACGGCTTTGCACATGTGCAGTCACTATGGCAACGTTAACCTGGCTCAGTTACTTATCCAGCATTCTGCCAACGTTAACATCAAAGCCAAAGTAACGAATATTATGTTGATTTACTAATGACGATGGTCTTGCTTTAACTGAATACAAAAAGCTTAAGACCTCATAACTTTATTGAACATGTTTTTGCACGCAAAAAAAAACAGCCAAAACACCATTACACCTCCCTTAACAGAACGACATAACCGCCCTTCACGTTGCCTCGAAGCAAGGACATCTCCCACTCGTGAAACTCCTTCTGGACAACGGAGCTGACTTGCACGCAAAGACACTCGTTAGTTGAATTGTAAAGCAATATAAGACCAGTTGTGAATATTCATAGTATCTATAATAATAACCAGTGGCGAAATAGCAATCAATGGTTTTAAATTGCATCGAAAATCCGCACAGGACGGCTTGACAGCACTTCACTGCGCAGCGAAGAACAGGCGCAGCATCGTGCTGAAGGAGTTGCTGGATCGAGGGGCTTCCGTTGAAGCTTCCAGCAAACATGGAATGCAAGCTTTGCACTGTGCCTCCCAAGCTGACAGTGTCGACTGCTGTGCCATGCTACTGCAACGCAATGCAGATGTCGATGCAGGCACCATTGTGAGTTTTGCTGGTAGTTTGGTAGTAGTAGGAAAATTGTGAAATTAAATTATGTAACTTTTCTTTGAGTAAAATATGATTTTAAGTTAAAACTTATTCATTTTGAAAAAAAACAAACAAATCCAGTTTTTGTATCAAGTGAATGTCTTAAACCATTTTTCTATAGGTACCAGTAATAATGTGAAAAAATAATAACCTTTAGATTCACACTCATTTGTGTGTGCTTAGTGTTATGTTATTCAAACCATCATGAAGTCAACCCATTCACTCACTGCCTTATTTCGACACCCTCCCGCAGGATGGTCTGACTCCGTTACACATAGCTGCCCACCTAGGTCACGTGAAGACTGGAAGGTTGTTGCTGCAGAGGGGTTGTCGTGTCGATGCCAGGACCATTGTGAGCATACGTTGAATTTATTGATAATTAATGTAACATTGCTTTTAAATTTAGATGTTTTAAAATGATGTAGTTTTCCCCCACTTGGTTATCTATTTAACTTGGTGCTATTTGACTATGTTTCAATAAAAAAAGATAAAACTTATGAAGAAAACACAATATTTTATAATGCAACAATGTATGAAGCAATTAAAACTATTTTTAAAGCAACAATGATTAATTCAAAGCCATCGACCTCAAAACCTAAAAACATAATAAAAACTCTCATAATCCACAATGTGCAACAGACTGGCTTCACGCCCTTGCACGTTGCCATCAGGAGAGGAAAGTGGAAGGTGGTGGAACTGCTGCTCAGACACGCTGCTGACATCACTGCTTGCACACATGTAGATTTTTTTATACTTAACTTTTTTTTCTATTTGAATGTAGTCTTACCGCTTTTTACAAACACAAACATAATTTTTTTTAAATTAAATTTTTTTGCTAATTTTGAAAATAAAAAACTTATTTTAAATCAATAAAAAATAAATAATATAATAAAAAGAAAGAGTAAGTACACAACAAAATGCCTCACCTCACAGAGTGGCATGAGCGCACTGCACTTGAGCAGTTTGAGCGCTTGTCCGAACATCACGTCATACCTGTTGCAAGGGGGCGAGGCAGCATTGGAGGCGAGAACTGGAAGAGGCGAGACTGCACTTCACATAGCAGCCTGCTGTGGCCACCTGGAAACCACACAGACGCTCTTGTCTCACGGAGCCCAAGTCGACGCGAAAGCACATGTGAGTTTTGCGGTTTGATGGGAGACTATGTATTATAGGCTATAATATTTATATTTATTTTATTTAGTCTATATAATTTATAGATTATGTAAGGTCTAACTATATTTTGTATTATATATTGTATTTCATGCTGTATAGTCTATAAAATGCTGCCAACGTTCCTCCACCCCACATGCACATCGTAGGACCTGAAGCACACTCCACTGCACTTGGCGGCAGAGAAGGGTCACCATGAAGTGGTTAAAACTCTGTTGAGAAGTGGCGCTAACCCGAATTCACAAACTACCACTCTTCTCACACCTCTGCATCTGGCTATCGCCAAGAAGCAGCCAACATGCGTTCTCTACTTGCTTGAGCATGGAGCCAACCCGTTACTAGCCGATAAAGTGGGTTTCATAATAAATGTTATGATTGCTGCCATTCAAATACAAAACTGTTCAGAAATGTCAAAACGATTGTTATGCAATTTGGTTTACTTTTTTCTTACTTTAACAACATGGTTCTACAGAACGGGAACACTGCATTTCATTCGGCCGTCAAGTACAACAACGTTGAAGCTCTTAAATGCCTTTTTCAAAGAAACTACAATAATGACACCACTCCTGATTCGACTGAGAAGTCAGAGAAAGCCAACTGCGATGGCATGCAGCCCTTACACCTTGCTGCCCACCTTAATCACTTAGACTGCCTCAACGTTCTTCTCGACCATGGCTACAATCCAAACATAGCCACCAAGGTAGCTTTAGAATGAGAAAAGTAGAAATAGTAGTAGTAGTGAGAGTATTAGTAGTATTGTTAATTTTTTAAATAGAGTAATAGTAATAGTATAAGCTATAGTAATAGTACAAATATAAGTAATAGTAACAGTAGAAGTAAAAAGTAGTAGAGAAAAAAGATGAAATTACCATGAATATCATCTTCCCTTACTTCCCTTTCCAGAATGGCTACACAGCACTGCACATAGCAGCCTACGAAGGCAGGAGTAATGTGGCGTCATGTCTTATCAACAAACAGGCTGACCTCAACTACCGTAGCATGGTATTTGTCTTGGTGATTATTATTATCAAAACCTATAAATTATTATAAGTTATTATTATTCATCACCGCTGCTGATCAACTTTGTTTCAATACATCAACTAGTAGTGAGCGCTTCAGTTGTGTGCCGGGCGCTATATAAAAACAATTTAATTTATTTAACTTGAATGTATAGACTTTGAAACAATAACTAGCAACAAACGCCGCTCTACAGGGCAAGGTTACTCCAGCGCACCTGGCGTGTATGGCAGCGAACTCCCAGCTCTTGCATCTCCTTCTCGAAAAGGGTGCTGACGCCACAGCTGTTAGCTTCTCCGGTATGACGATGCTGCACTATGCTGCCTTAAGCAACGAAAAAGAACTGGTTGCCATGCTTATGAAAGCTGGAGTTGCCGTCAACTCACGCGAGCAAGTAAGTGAAATTGAGTGTATTTAAAGTTTGAAGAAGTTAAAAAAATTCAATTAATAAGTATTTTTGGAATGACGCATAGCCAATAAAATTTTTAAATTGTGTTTTATGTTTTTTACATTGCGTTTCCAGAATGGAAATACTCCATTGACACTGGCTTGCTACCATGGTAATGAAACTGTGGTGGAGGCTCTGCTGGGTAGTGGGGCAGACGTGAACGCCAAAAACAAGGTTTGTACTACCTACAGTGTAGATCTATGAAACCATTACTAGCCACAGAAGAACTTTTACTGATAGGAACCACAACCAATCAGTTGAACACTTCCACTACAGTGGTCCGTAGCTTCTCTGCATTACACGGCTCAAAGACAAGACTTGCAGAGCGCTAACCACCTTCTCAACAACGGGGCTGAAACTAACATATTTGACTCGGTGAGAAATCAACATGCTTGGTATATGCATTTTAGTCTGTAGGCGCCATTTTTTCAAACACATTTGACAAACAACTTTTGGAGTTATAAGACTAAAATGTTTGAAATAGTTTAATTAAGATATTATTTATTAAAACCCTGGGCTTGATTCCTAATCAGCAAAAATGCTCGATAAAATGTTATCCTTAAAAAATAGATAATTTTCTTTAAAACTCTGACATTTTCTTTACAGACGGGCTGGTCTCCACTCTGTCTTTCCCAACGTAACAAACACCACCAGCTCACACGTCTTCTTTTGCCCCTCACTTCCGATAAATACCTTTGTTCTCCTGGCCAAGGGGTGAATGGTGGAGGAACTGGTGAATTAAAGAGTTTAACAAATGCATCTAGTGGCCTATTGCATATATGTTTAAGAGCTTTAGGGACAAAATGAATAAGTTAAAAAAGGGCAGATTAGTGGATGGGTGTGTATCAGAATCGATTCGATGCAGCGGAAAGTTGTCATATACTACCAATATCATGCACTCATCGCTGAAAATGTGTCCTTGTTACAGAATATTATACAATTATGTTATGTGTCATATATCATAAAAAAGTCCAATACATTTTTTAAACTGATCATATTATTTTCATCTTTTTTTTTCTTTCAAAATATACTTTACAGTTCATTATTTTGCCCGCTAACAGTTATTTTATTCCCACAAATAATTCCCTTGTTTTAGTTAATGCACTTTATTTTAACATGTTTTTATTCTTGATTCTTTAAAACACACTTTCTAGTCAGAACAAGAAATGGAGCTTCTGCCAGGTCCTTACGACTCTTGCTGCACAGACCTGAATACTCTGCCTGTTGAATTGGTGCCTTTTTCTTAGATTTTTCGTCATATTTATTCTGATTTTTTTATGAATTTTTTTTCAAACTAATAAAGAAAATATATAAAACTAAAATGTTATAAGTTGAAAAAAAAAACTTTGTATAAAGCTTTTTCAAGAGTTTGGTAACACCACAGAGAGAAATGGAGTTCAAACGTGCTCCAGTTACAGCCTCTAAAGACAAATCAAGCAATTCATCTTTAGATGCTGTCGATGAAGATGAAGTCACCTACTTGAGGAATGGAAAGCTGCCTGCCATCGGTAGGAATGAGTGTATTGATGATGACTAATATGGCTATTTAAATGAAAAGTAATTTGAAAGCCGTTATTAATAGAGTTTAAATTCTAAACACGGTTCATTTTATCGCAGTGAGAGAAAGACTTGAAGAACCCAATTTCGTAGCCCCTCTAGTAAGTCTTTGCATATCTCAAAAAAATGATTTGATAAAATATTACTAACATCATATCGGGGGTAACAATTCTTATATTAATATAGAATAAAATTTTCTAATTATTAAACATTTATTACTTACTTTTTACGTTTAGTGCTCAACGCCAAGACCTCACAGTTCATACAGCACCAGAGCCAACAGTCCTTCCTTTAACAAGTATAAAGATTCATTTCAATTAAAGCAATTATTGGAAAAAAATTTTAATAGTTAACTTTTCATACAATGAGACATCGTAATACAATTTGAAATTAACTTTTTCAAACAAGACACATTGAAGAAAAATGGTTTGATTGCTTTGGAGGCTTAATGAAAAATAAAAAAATTGAGAAACTAAGCCATATTCACTAACATGCTGTCCTGTGTCAAAAAAAAGCCGAATTAATACTCTTTTAATCTTAAATTTATTTAATTTAATTTACAGCTTTTTAGTAAGTTTCATGGTGGACGCCAGAGGAGGCATAATGCATGGTCAGAGGCAGCATGGTGTGTGTATCAAAGTGCCACCAGCTGCGGTTTGTGCTCCGGTGCGACTGACTTGCAGGTGGGCATTTTCAATGAAAATTGTCTAAAAAGTTTCTTTATATTATTCAATCATAAGGTACCATTAATCGCCAAATTAAGCCACTAACATTTATCAATTTCAGATATATCACTCCGGAAAGCGTTCATCAGCCACCTCGACTGAGGGAGGACGAAGCATTGGCCTGTAGACTTGTTGAAATGGGTCCAGTGGCTCAAAAGTTCTCAAAGTAATTCCGTTTATTTGAATATTCCATTTGATGGTTTCAGAGATTTTCAAAAAATAATAAAAAACACTCACTAGACAATAATCTTTTTTAATGAGATGTTAAAATGTATTTAAACAGAAACTTTTTATATGTGAACAGGATATATAAATATTGATTAGAATAAATGTAGTGAAAATAATAAAAAACAATCTCAATTACCACACCACAGGCCGGTCAGCATTCGAATCCCTCACTATGCAAGCCTGAAACAACGTCGACTGCAAGTACTTTGCAGCGACGACAGCCTCACTTGGCGACCTCATCTGACCGCCTCAAACCCCTTTCGCACTCCTCCCAACCCGCTAACTTTCTTTGGAGATGGTTAGTGGTTTGGTCTAAAAATATTTTACATTTATCGTAATTAAACGGCCTAGTGGTTAACTATTCGCGGCTTATAGCCGTCGGTCATGGATTCAATTCCCACACATCCCAGTAGCCAAAAATTATTTGACAGAAAATGTTTTAGTTAGATGCTTATAGAATTTGTTAAAACTCACATATTTTGATATCTATCAAATATTCAAAGATATAGATTTTTCTTCAAATCATTTTAAACGGTTTCCGGAAATAAAATAAAACCTTACAAAATATTGGGAATAAGTAATCATATGTGCTAGATTGAAAATTCTTAAAAAATCGACAGCAATAACACTTTTCATTTTAAAGTCTTGAAATTATAATTTTTCATACCCTTTTCATTCATAGACACTTTCGACGAAGACGATGATGACGCAAGAACTGTGGTTATCGAAGCACTCCAGCTTCCTAGATATTTCGCATTGGTTTCAACTCCCTGTGGCACTGAGGCGAAACTGACGCCTCAAGTTGGTGGAATTTTAACCTCGGAGCAGGACGAGAGAATACAAGTAGTCGTGCCGAAAGGTGCTGTCAAAAAAGAAATACTTGTGCAGTTGCAAGTAGGTTTTGTTGTTTTATTGATCTTTTCTTTTTTATAAAATTTAATAAAAAACTACTTTAAAATGTTAAATTAGTTTTTTTAACAATTTAATAAATTGAAAATTTTCATATATTTTTTAAATATTAAAACTGATACTGCTGTTTTAGTATACTCTAAAAATTTAATTAAAACTTCTTAATTAAAATTTAAAATTTAGTTGAAAAAATCAATGTAAAACCTTTCTAACAAACTAAAAGTGCTTCACAACGAACCTGAATAACTTAGCATCACTTCATTTAAGTCACTCTCAGTGACGGACGAGCAGGCCGAAGAAACGTTTGGAGGCTCTTGCAGTCCCGTCGTCAGCATCGCTCCCCGCTGCAGAAAGTTCCACACTCCTGTCACCGTGAAAATGCCGCTGCCAGCCAGAAAGCCTCAAGAAAACAAAGGAGAGCTGCAAGATAGATTGCTTTGTAGTTTGGCAGGTTCTAGATTACGTTTAACTATTTAATTTATTATAACTAATTAATTCCTATTGAGTAAAAATTAATATAGTTATTAAAATAATTAATAAATCTACTAAATTTCTCGACAGGGGAATATGCCGTTTCGAAATGGGAGGACATAACTGACAGCACTTCGATCAAAACGGTGCACGACTGTGTGGTTTTTCTCACTACAGCTTCTGCTAGGTTGGCTGCTTTCTGTCAGTATTTTGGCTGCCTATGATTTGAGAAATATATTACAGGGGTGTGATATTTAGAGCTTGAATGAAAATGGGAAAATGGAAATAAATTTGATGATAATAAAATAAAATAAGTTTTAACAAGAGCAACAAAATTTAATGTTTTATTGGTACATATGAATACATATTTTTATATGAAGAAATGATTAAGAGATTAAAGGTTTCTTAAGTGAAAACACCATGACAGGTACTGGATGGTTCGAGCGGACAAGAAGCGGATTAAAGAGCTGCCCCAGTTGGCCTCCAAACTGCACCAACATGCATGTGCTGCACCTTTCTTCGCTCATGTGGTGGTTCTGGGCAAAATGGTCTCATCAGCGTGTGCCATGCGTGTTTACTGCGTCACCGAAGACAGACTGGAAAGAGTCAGAAACGGCAACAGAGAAATGGGGTACGAAGAGCTAGGCAGTTGTGCTAATGTTGAGGTTGGTGGAAAAAAGAAGACCATTAATACTGAGTTTCATTACAGTGATGAAATCATTCTAGCTTGAAATTTTCCACGTCAGGTGTACGAGAACAGGCCGATGTGTTTGAGTGTAGAAGGTGGCCTACAATTAGCTAACAATTGCCTTTCAACTACCTCTGTTCCTCTGTCAATCCAGCCCACGTTCAACCTCCTCAGTCAAACCACTCTCATTTTCCACTGTCTCAGAGAAAATAGAATGCCAATCAAAGTAGCCTTCAAAAGTGCCAAAACTTCTGAATTTGTTCTGTTTCGTTCTCCATTGCTTCCTGCCAACACAACTCGAGAAATAATATGCATCATTACTTTGCGTGGCATGCAACATCATAAAGATCTTAGCACAATAGAAGATGACATTTCCAGACCAGGTTCCATCGAATTTCAGAATGTTTCATGCACTTCAAATTAAACTTAGAAAATAATTTAATTATTGACAATTCATTAAAAACACAATTAATCATTTCATATCACCTCAGAAGAGCACATCTCAAAAGCAGAACTTCGTCTGACGGACATTGCTGACGCATTGGACGTGGATTGGATTCCATTAGCACTGCAGCTCGGCTTGACTCTTAGTGACGTAAGTTCTATCCAAACCGATTATGCCTACCCGCCCGAACAAGCGCTAGTGATGCTTCATACTTGGGTGGAAAGAAACAAACAACAAGCTACAGGAAACGTATTGGAAAGAGCCTTGAAGGTGATTGGAAGGGAAGACGTGTTGAGCAAGTGTATGTACAACATCAGACAAGTCACTGACCACAGTGAAATGGCCGTTGCCAAAGAATATCTAGATGCGGGTTGGTAGTTCTATTAAATTGGCTGCTAAATTGTACTTTAAAATTGGATTATTAAATGACCAGCGTTCACTGAATGCTGATAGATTAAAACTTACATAACTAATTTTTCGCTCTCTCTTCAGCGTACAACAGCCAGGACTACTTGGGTCGCAGCAGCAGAGGCGGTCACTCGACGGCTTCTTCTGTCTTCAGAGCACCTTCATCGGACCGCTCATACGTTCTTGATCGTTCTTCGTACAGGGTTGGATAAACAGAGTTGTTTTCAAATTTTTACGTTGGTAAAAATCAGTGGTGTTGTAAACACTATTCTTATTAGGATTTTATCATCAGTTATAAACTTGGAATGTTAAATAACCCCACTCTAGGATGACTCGGGTAGTGAGGCTGTTTCGCTGCTTGGCAGAGATGACTTCTTAGGTTTTGCATTTGTTTCATTCATGTTTTCAATCATTTTTGTCTAATTTGAAATGCTCTTCTTTTTTTGGATAAAAAAGTGATAGATTTTTGTTTTCCTTCAGACAAGCGTGGAAACTTAGGTTTTATCGATGCATCGTCCATAAGAACTTGCTCTGAAGTTGATGTTCATCCTACCCAAGATGGTATTTTTATGTTATGATTTGAAAACTAAGATTTTTTTATGGCTGTTTTATAATGAATTTTAATGTCTTTTCTATCTGATTAAGCCTTATTTTTCAAAATTAGAAAATATATCATGGATTAAAAGACTAATTTATTTCACCATCTCCTTCATCAGTGTGTGACGTCTTTAAGGAAATAGATACCGAGGCGGAAAAGAGATGGAAAGATGATAAGTGGACAGCTGGTAAAAACGAACCAATCAATCGAAAAAGTCTGGGTAGGTTGAACAAAAACTTAAAATATTTTTTTTTATTTATCTTTTTTCAAACGGATCGATAATGTATAAAAAGACAATTCTAGCATAGGATTAAACTACAGATCCACGAGCTTGCTCATAGTTTTTTTAAAGCAGCATAAAGAATTGCATTATAACATCAAAAAATAATTATTTAACCATTTGCAATATTTTACTTCACAGATATTGAGACAAAGATTGAAAGTTCCCCAGTGACCTCTGGCATCTCGTTCCCAGAGGCATCTCATGTCAACTTCAATAATTCGCAAACTGTCTTTGATGTGCCTGGCAAAATGATGAAAACATTAGAAAATGAAAAAACCGAGAAAGAAATAAAAGAGAAAATCGTGAGTGAAGAAACAGGAGACGATGTGGACAGAGAAACTACGCCAGTAATCATATACTTGGACGATGAGCAGTTCAGACGTACAGTGAATAAAGAGACAAAAGAAGAAATCATCGATGAATTCGAAGATGAAAATGGCATGTTGCTGAATTGCAAAGGTATCAAACGCTACAAGACAGAGACTGTAGAAGTGGTGAAACCAGTTTTAGAGAAGAAAATGATTGGTGGAAAAATGGTAGAAAGTAAAAAAGAAGTGGTGGTGGCGGAAGAAATAACGGAAGAAATAACAGAAATGCCTGAAGGGATGGATGATCAGGACGAGCTGGAAAGCATCGTCAGTGTCACGCAGACAGAGGATGTGCTTCCAAACGGCATGCGTTTGAGTAAGAAGCTCATAAAGACAAAGGTTTGTTTTGTGTTCATTGAATCAACTATAAGTTTTAAAGCGATTTAAAATAGGTTATGATTAAAATAGCTTCAAAGAAATATCTATTTGTAAAAAACCTAATGATGATATGTAATTTATAATAATTATAATAAATAATTATAATATAATTATACTTATATTTATCATAATTCCGCTTTGTCGCAACTTTCAAAGCTGGTCAAAAGACCCGTGAGCACGAAAGGAGCAGACATGTTTCCTTGGAGTTCTTCCCTCTTCAGTCCATCTAAGCATGCAGCTCCAGAAAAAGCAGCAAGCCATGTAAACGAAGAAATGATTGTTGCCTCGGAAAGACAAAAATCTAGAAGCACTCCTCCACCACCAAATAAAGGTACTTGAGTTAATGTAGTTTTGAAAATATTAAAATATAGAAGTAAAAGACCTGCTGTGGTTAAACGCTCTTATCTAAGCTAAAATTTATGAAAGTTTCATCCATTCATTTAATATGTTATCTATTTATTTTTGTAAAAAATAAAAAAAATTGAAATTTTTCTAAATTTAATTTTCCATACCTAACGTTCCTCTAAACTTTGCCAACAGACCAAGAAGTTCAACAAGCAGGCAAGAGGGTGATTTTATCGCAACTAAACAAAAATCTCACTCAAAATTACAGTAACCAAGAAAGATCTGAAGAGCAGATAACACTGCAAGAAAGAGAAATAGCAGTAGATGAAAAGGAAGCTAAGGAAGATGGAAATGTTGTTTTGTACAGAACACGCACGTCTCACGTTGTTAGGCCCGTCATGCGCAAGATAATGAGAGACGACAGTGTGGTTGAATGTGTCACTGAAGACGAAGTGGTTGAAAAACGTATCGAGCAAGAAGTGGTGCAACTGCCAGAAGGTATGACGTCGCAAGAGGCCAGTTTGAACAAGGAGATGATGCAAGATTTGTTGAGCGTTGAAGAGTTTGAAGAGATGGAAGGAGATGTGTTGGTACGCAGAGTTCTGAAGAGAATAAGTGTCAAACAACCTGTCGTTGAAGACTCATTGCAATGTGAAAAAGTAGACAGAAAGGCTTTGAAGCAGCTACCTATTCCTTCGCAATGTTCTGAAGCTTTGTTAGTTGAAAGCAAAGCAGAAGAACTGTGTTCATCTATTGTTGCTTTGCAACCTCAACTGACGGAGGAATTTGCAAATGAGCAACAAACACTGCATAAGGATTTAAAACTTACCGAGATGACTAGAAGTCTGATTGAAAAGGATACTGCACAGTCGTCCATGGTGCAAAAGTCTGTTTTTGCAACTGCTAAAACTTACCACCTGCCAGTAGAAACCGAGATTCTAGGAGTTCAGGAGTGGGACGAGATTGTGGATGACGGCAAAAAAATGCTTTTTAGAGTGGTAACGAAAAAGAAAAGCAAACCAGTGGCTATTCTTGACAAGGACAAAAATGGTGTCGAAATAGAAAGAATAATCTGTAAAGATAAACTGGGCATTGAGATAGATGAAGAAATAACAGAGCTCGAAGCAGGAGTTTCAATGAATGGACAACAAGCGCCTTTGGACACGACGACGACTTTCGAAAATTTTGAAGGGAAAAGTGCAGATGGAACTTGGATAAGGAAAAAAGTTAAACGTACTGAAATCAAAAAACCTTCAAAAAAAGAAAAACGATCTGAAAAAAGTATAAAAAACTCACAGCTGTTCCATCACTCATTTGAACAGCTTCAAGATGTAGAGCATACAACCACTGATTTAGAGAAAATACACGTTGGAAAACCTTTCTCGCAACCTCTTCGCGCACCCAACACTGTACTCCTACAGCAACAACAGCAGTTTCAACAAAAACAACAGCAACAAGGCCTCTTTCCTAAAATCACTGAAGGCACTCGCCAGGCTTACAACCATCCTATCTACGGTCAAGTGATGCTAACAACGTATGTAGAAGAGCCAGGAGTAGACGAGAGGGAGGAGGAAGGAACAGATGGGTCGATGCTCAAGTACAAAATCATCACCAAGATGCATAAAGAAAAAGTATCTGTGATGAAGGAAGATGATAGCGAATTGGTCTTGGAAACCAACAATTTGGGAACCGAAATTGAAGAGTATATTGAAGAAATAGAAAAGGGACTAGAAGATGGCATGGATGAAGAAGGAATTGAGAAAATAACTTCGGTTGAAGAAAGCACAGATGAAATGGGAGAGTGGGGATGGCTCAAGAGAAAAGTTGTGCATGTTAAGATCTACAGAAAAACCGATGAAAACACTGTCACAGTGCCTTCCGAAGAAATTAGCGATGTAGTTACTGAGCCTTTTTCGGTTGCAAATAAAACCTTCGTACCTCCTATAAGCAACTCCGTGTCTGAAATATCCACTTTAAGCTTAACCGATTTCAAAGTAGATAACTTTACAAGCTCTGAAGAAATGAATATCGACGAAGAGTTTCAGAATGAAATGAGTAGGGATGACAAAGTTTGTACAATGCCTCATGATATAAAAGAAAAAATTGAAACAATTGATGGTGAAAGTTCGAATAAAGAAACTGTTAATAAGAATTCACTCAATCCAATGATGGAAAAAATAATAGATGAAAGACTGACAACTGAGAAAGCCCAAGAGAGCGGAGATCTGGAAGAAATGAAAAAACCCAAAAAGTCCGAAGAGTTAGATTTTCAACATAAAAACCTTCATAAATCAGAACAAACTGAAAAATCGAAAATAGAAAAGTATTACGAGTTGCTGCCAGATAACACATGGGTAAGAAAAAAGGTGACTCAACAAACGCCACTGCATTCTTCAGCGAACAGTGTTGATATCACTGACGAAGCTAAAATTAAAAATGATAGTGATTTATCCTTACCTGATTTTTCCGCAAATAATAGTCAAAGTGAACAAGATATTGGAGTAGGAAATGACGCACTTTTGAAGCCCGACAAAAAGTATTTGACACAAATTTCCACCGAAGCAGATGACATTTTTGAAAGTGAAGAAGAGTCTTTGAAGCTTTTAGAGTTTGAAAAGAGATTGAAAGATTTGATACCCGTAGAAGAGCCTGTTGAGACCGATCTGGTTGAAGTCAGAGGGAAAAATATCAAAAAGTTAGATCTGAATTCTGAAATACACGATGAGTTTGTGAAAAGCGAAAAAAAAATGCAAAAAGATTTAGAAGAGCAAATAAGGCAGCAAAAACTTGAAAAACAAAAAGTGAGAGCACATAACATTATGGTATCAAATCTTACAATGGGAAAGCAGATACAGAATTTCAACGACGCTTTTAACGCTCAAAGTTCAGTTGAAGAAGAGCAAGAAATTATAAAAGGTTAGTCTGTTATTGAAATCATTAATTTAAAAGTTATTGAAAATTTTATTAAACTATTGTTTTTTTAAGATGGAAAAAAGAGCAAAGAAGAAAAAGTAGTTGAAGAGCCTTTGGAGAATAGTCAAACAAAAGAAACATCCCATGCAGTTTCAAGAACCAACGCTTCTTCCGTTCTATTTCCACAAACAACTGAAACTTCAACAATTGTTGAGGAGCCTCTAATCCAACCTACTGCCAGAGAAGCATGTGCTGGAATGATTCCACTTAAAAAAGTCGAACCCAGTGCTACTGAAACTGTTCCAAAAGAGGAAGAGAGGGCGGTTGAAGAAACGGCTTCTCAACTGGTCGCAACTGCTTTCGATAGTGCTTTCAAGGAAGTTGAAGATTTTTCAACAGAAAACGAGAACAAAAAAAACATAATACTTGAAAAATCTGTTTCTGAAGAAAAACAAATAGTTCCAACATCAACAGTGCAGACAGAAATAAAAACTGCTCTTGTTGAAACTTCTGATAACTTGGAGAAGATTGCTTCAGACCTGGTTAAAAAAGCTATTGAAACAGCATTGAAAGACTTAGAAATAAAACAGGAAACTGAAAAAAACAAAAATATTATCAACGACATAATGCTAGAGGCGAAAGTGGAAGAGACCTTGAAAGAAGCCCCATCAGAGCAAGATCATCGCTCTCAAGTTGAAACACAAATGGCAGAAGATAAAAACATTTACTCTCAGGAACACACTAAAGAAGGCGTTGAAACTTCAATGAGTTTTTCAGACCCTCAACGCAAAATTCAGAGTACAGAAATAACACAAACCTTGGGAGACACTCTTGAAGGACCACCAATTCTTCCGAATCTAATGCAAAATATTGGCTCAGAAAAATCTATTGCTACAATAACAATCAAAGAGGGTTCAACTGAAACAGAAAAAGAATGTATTGAAACGGCAATGGAGAGAGATTCGACTGAAATGGTGAATGACTCGAGTGAAATGGTTAAAGATTCACCTGAAACGAAGACAACGTTGATTGAGGCTGAGAAAAAAGTAACAACTGAAAAAAACGAATTCCATGCTGAACATGAAAAAGTTGAATGCAGGGAGGAGGAAGAAGAAACCACTGTGATGTCTCCTTGTGGCAAAAAATCGATCAATAGAAAGATATTCACCAAGAAATATTTTTATGTAGGCGGTCAAGAACCTAAATACCTGGGAAAGTACGTTGAAGAAAACATTTTCGAATCATCGTTCGCGATCAAAGATCCTTACGCGGCAGATGTGGAAACAAAAACTTCGATTGAAGAATACGAAGAGAAGGATGAAGAGGGAGCTTGGGTGAAAAAGGTAGTTACTACCGTGAGTGCATATCTCAACGATGAATTTGTAAATTCTTTAGACTTGGAACCACAAATGCTCAGCGAAAATTATCAAAGTTGCATTGGAGTAGTGAAGGATGATAACATAAATTTAGAATCTGAAGGTCTTTTTGAACATGGGAAATTAAAAATTGAAAATGTTAAAGAACGTGTTGTAAGGAAATATCCGGCAAAGCGAACTCTGGCGAGTGGAAAAAAGGTTGATGTAGGGAAGCAATCAGAATCCAAAACTCCTGAGAAAGAACAATCTCAACAGACTAATTCACTACCTCCTTCACGTGAAGACCATCAGTCACCGCAACAAACACAAGAACAAACAAAACAACAACAAACATCCGAATCAAAACAGCAACAAACATCTGAATCAAACGAACAAACTATTTCTGAAACAAAACAATTGAAAGTAGGCAAACCTCCGTCGTTTATTATTCAAGAAAAGCAAGAAAAAATGCCAAACTTAATGTCCCAAACAACTAGCCAAAACAGCAAGTTTCTGTGCAGTAGAGTGAAACGCGTGGTGACTAGAAAGGTGCGTAAAGTGCTGCATAACGGAGAAGTGGTAGAAGACGTAGTGTCAGAAGAGCTTCCAGACTTTGAAAATAATGTTAACACTGTCACTGAGGATTTTAACCCCACGAGTGTTGGTTCTACTAATATAAGAGCTTCTTTGGTATCCAATTACGCTTCTGGCATGAGACGTGAGTCTGAAACAAGTTTTGGTAGTATGAAAGTGTACACTGACACGATGGAAGGAGAGCCTGAGAGGCACACGGACGTGAAGGAGACAGAACAAGTTTTGTCGGATGGAAGGGTCATGGTACACAAAACCATCAAAACCAAGGAAAAACAGACGATTGTCAAGAGGGTAGTGTTGGAGGGAGATGAAGGGCAGGAAGAGATAGATGAAAATGATTGTGATGAATCCATTGAGTCTTCACTTAAGAAATACGTTGAAGCTATTCATGGCTCTACCAGCTTGCCCGGTATGAATGGTTCTTATCTCGACACGTTGATGAAGCAGCCTGAAAAAAGTATGACTGTTTCTCCGCCAAAAGAAGACTGCAAAATACAGAACAGACCCAGATTCAGAGTGTCCATGGAGCGTGGAGAGCTGGATATTAACGACCTCAGATGAGAGAAGGAGACGATGATGCATTGTGGACAGTTTAAACATTCGAGTCATGTCGTGCCTAGCTTTAGCTGTGAAACTTTTTATAATTTTCTATTCTAAATATGCTATAGTTTTTAACGAAAAATGCTTTTATTATTCCTATTCACTGAATCGCTACATAGAACAAAAAATAGAATAAAAATTGTTGCTTTAGACTTAGTGTTGAATCCCCACATGTTTTGGCAAGTCATTAAAAGATTGATCATTTTTATTTTTCAATGCAAACAATTAAATTCTAAGAAATTAAATTTAATAAAAATTATTACAAACCAATATTTGTCAAAGTGTTGAAATTATTTGAGATACTGCTTCGTGAAATAAAACTGCTTACCAATCGTGACATAGATGGACCAGCAACCCATTAAGATGTCAAGACCGTTTCAAAATATTCAACGTCTAAAGTTGCTGTAAAAATCCATTTGGTAGTGGAATTCTTCGTGACACCTTCAACAAACAAAATCCTTCCAGCTCTAGTTGTCTGCACTTTTACTATGAGCGCATGTCATCAAATAATTAATTTTTAATCCAAAAACTCCAGAACGTCTGTAAAAATAGCTATTACTAAAATCAAATGAAAATTATTGGACTGCTTATGGGAAAAAATATATATATAAATATTTGACATATTGTTGATATATTCAAAAAATAATGAAATTGTTGAAAGCTTTATTTCGAATCTGTCATTTAACTTCAAACGTAATCCATTAAGAACGTGGCCAGTCAAATTCAAGCTTTTGTTCAAATAAAAATATTTATTGCCAATTTTTACCTTTTGAACAAATTTATGTTTTCTAAAATTTCAAAATAGAATGAAAATAAAAATAATCTAAATTCTTCAAATTTTTTATATTAGGATTATTAATTATTAAAAAAATAAATTCTGAAAACAGTTTTTATGCAAACAATTTTTTTTGATAAATCAACTGTTTTTAGCTTAATTATAATTAATAATAATAACTAGATTGTAGATTTAAACTTTATGAGACATCATCTTTCTTTTTCTCATATTGGTTTTTTCTTCATTTAAAAAATACTCGATTCGTTTAATTAAGTTTAAGTAAATTGTTTAAACTTTCTAGCATAAGAGTTTCTATTTGGTAGATTTATTTGTATATTTTACTTCCTCACAACAATTGTTTTTTTGAATAAATAATCTCATTTAAATTCTTGACCATTCCAGTCTACTTTAAAAACAATATTTCCAAGTTTCATGAATTTTTTTCGATTTTTGTTATTCATTTTAAATAAATAGTTTCATTAAGATCTGTCTTGACCAATTAAATGTTTGAATCCCAAATTACCACTATTTTTTCTCTTCTGCAAACCTTCACTCTCTTTTTCTTTTCCTTTCCATTTTCATTTTTTTAATAATCATTTCGAAATTTCTTGTATACTTTCTTAAAGCTAGTTCCAAACCTTTCAAGTGTAAATCTCTTTTTTTGACAGATTCAATTGTAAATATCTTCATCTCAAATCATAAATTTTTTAAAGGCCTTTTTCGTTTTTATAAATATCTTTATCTAATACTTTTTTACAATACTAATTTAGTTTTACAAATAATTTAAATCCTATTTATTCTAAATTTTAAAAATATCTTCAAAAAACCTTATTAATTAATTTTTTTATTTAACTTTGTTCCAAAAATCTTTCACTATAGTTTTTTATATACTTTAAGTCATTTCCGGCAATGTTATGAACCCTAATTTTACTTTCCTTATTTAACTTTGTTGTTCAAAACATTTCAATAATTTAAATCCTCGTTCACTCCATTTCCCTTCCTGAGCTCCACCCGTTACTTCGATATACTTTTCTCGAATTCAAAATTATTTGAAATTACCTCAACCTTTTATTTTACCAATCTCTTCTTTTCCGTTTGTTTTAAATTTCATGATTAACTTTTCAAAAAGACTCGTTGAAAAATCTTTCGTTTAAAGCACCATTTAAACTTATTCTGATTTTCCCTATTTTTAAAGTTCTACTGGCATAAGTTAACTGCACTCCTAACGCGCCATAAATTGTCAAATTTATGATTTCGCTAAGGCCTTTTACTTCCGTGGAGCTTTCATAATATTCTTTTCAGAGAGCGCTGACAGTTGAATCTTGAACTCAATAGCAGAGTTTTTTGTTTGCCTTTTTCTTTCAAAAAAGTGACTTTTTTATTACTGGTGTTGTTTTTGTTATGCCTCTTAAGTATATATTTATTTATTTTTCAAAAAAAGTAAAAAACTTTTAAGAACTTTGATTGCATTTTGATTTGATGAAAAGTCAAATATGAAGAAAATTAGTTTGTGAAAGGCTGTTTGAACGGCTTGTGACTTGCAGAAAGGTTTTGGGAGGGAATTTTGAAAGTGCAGAGAATGGAGGTGGAATAAATCCAATGTTGCACAAGCAGACCTCTTTCAGAAAAACTGTTTCATTCCAGTATAAGTTTAATCGAAGAATTTTTTAAAGAAATTATATATATTTTTTATCATAAAAATGTGGAAAAGAATGTAGTGAATAAGATTGAAGCATGTGAAGGAATTATTGAGTGATCCGGTTGATGATAATTTCACTAGCCTGCTCTTGAAAGATACTTTTTTTCGCTTTTGATTTTTTTCGTTTCTTTGATCAGTTGCGTTCATGTTGATTTTAACGTTTTTGGAAACCGAATCTAGTGTGATTTGAGGGAAAATACTTCTATCATGGTATGTGCTCAAATTTGTCATCAAGTCAGAATTAGATTTAGAAGATTCGTGAATCTTTTCTCTCCATTTTTCTTCCTTTTCCATAAAACTACCTCTCATCAAAAAGCTCTTGCACACATCATCATTGGCGATCCACTTGGAGTATAACTTTTCCAAAAAACCATTGTTTTTGAGTCGTTGAAGCGCCTTGTTCAGCTGCAGCAAGAGGCCTGAGTGCATGGGGACTGCGAGGGAAAATTGTTCTCGCATGAAAAGTCTGCCCACAGCTACGAGGTCGCATGGAGGCAATCTAGAGACGTAATCGCCTATGGTGTGAGGCAAAATAAAAGCGAATAAACGTTTGTTTTGATCGATTGTCTCGTGGGGTGACTGATTGTGGAAAGTTGTTTGCTGGATGTGTACATTTTGACTTTCGGCGAAATCAGAATTTTCTGGATGAGAAAATTGATGAAATTTCGGTTTTCTATATGTAATGAAGGGTTTCGTAAGTGTTTCAAACACTTCACGAGTGTTGTTATTTTTCAAAAAGTTATCACTGGAACGTTTATTGTATTCAGGTTCATTCGAAATGAAGCTTTTTGTGTGTTGTTCCTGCGGGATCCTCTTGACTCGATGCATTTTGGATTTGTCTTTTTCAAAGCCTTCGTCATTTTGTTTGGTTTCGAGCGGTAGATCACTTGGTGTGTTCATACTATGCTGCACACGCCTGCTTGAATAGACCTTACCAGCATCACGAATCTCTCTTTGCCCCTTGCGGCCTGAAATGGTAAAACAATTTTTCCTGGGTCGATGAGTTGCAGCTTTTCCATTTATATTTCCAAACTCAATCTGAAGTTTCCTTTTAAGCTCTAAACGAGAAGTAACGTTTGAAAAATTATTTGCTGATAGATTCAGAAAGGATGGAGGATGTGATATTTTAGTGCTTTGAGTGTATTTTTTATAACTTGAAGCTTGAGGCAGGTGCCACGGTTCTAATTGGTTTATGGGTTTTTGTGTTGTTTGCTTTTCTTTGTTGCTGTTAAAATGAGATGATTTAAAATCATGGGAAGTGGGGCGATTTTTCAAATCAGTGTGTTGGCATTCTTTCAGGTTGTCTGGATTAAAAGATTTAAGTAATTTCATTCAATGTTATGAATGATATAAATTATAACAAATTTAAAGTTACATTTATAAAACAAGACAAAAATATAAAAGGCCTAAGTTCATAAATTATGTGTTTTATTTTTTATGCAGTAATTTATTTTGTTATTTATACATTTTTTTCAACTTTTAAACGTTTAAAAAAAAGTTGTTTCGATTGTGAAGTTACTTAGATGTTCGTGCTTTTTGCCACTTGGTCGAGAGACATAAGGCCTTCAAATTGCTTTTCATATTTACGAGCTGCTAGTTGTGAATCCTATTTTTTTCTCCATTTTAGAGCTAACAAAGGCATTTTAGACTCTTTTAACAATGGTTTTTAAGCACGCTTATCTTTCTTTCTTTAAATGTATTTTTAACTAACTTTCAAAGCCTTTTACAGTGCAATCTCATGAATCTTTAGCTTATTAAAAGTCTTTATTAATAAGAAAAAGTCTAAAAAAACGTTATATTTAATAATTGAAATAGTATTATTTGCATGTCTAAAACTATAAATAGTAATTGGAGGTGTAACAGTAGTGTTTTGATTTTGAATGGTAATCCAAATAGTATTAGTATTAATATTACAATTCCTTCATGACTTACTTTTTGTAAACTTATTGCCAGCACAAGCAAGACCATGACAATTATCCCCCGAGTTGATGGCTTTGTTACATGTGCATCTTTTCATTATTTTGTTTTTTTCCACAATCACTTCCAGCTCTTTCTTGAACCATTTGGACTTTTTTTCTTGTTTACCCTTTTCTTGAGATATTTTAATTTCACCAGTTTTTATTTCAGAATTTTTTATTTTCTTCTGTGAATCATCGTTCTGTACATACTCATCGAAGATAATTGTAGACTCTTTTGTACTGGTTTTCAGCTGTTTCTCATTTACCAACTCATTATTTAAACTTTCAGCAAAATTATTACTCCATTCTTTTCCATTCCACCCTCCATATCCCTCTCTCACCAAACGGATTCCCTCGTTGTTGGTGAGAGTAAACACGCCACTCCTTTTAATATCTTCGTACAACCACTTGCTAGAATTATTCTCTTTCAAATTTCTCAACAAAACACCCTTTTTTAGCGTTCCGAACAAAAGTCCTTCCATCGTATTCACTGCAACGCCATTACGTCTCACTACTGTCGTTTCATTGCTACCACCCTCTTCTTCCCCTTTCTCCACACAGTCAAAATGGTCGCTACATGCCTCATGATGCTGAGTGGGCTGCTCAACTGCGTGATTGATGCCATTTTTATATTCTTGGGTTTGAGAGTTTAGTTTAAGATGATTATCTTTGAAGAGTTTCATTTTATTTGAAGCGTGACCCTTTCTGTATTGTTCATGTTGCTGTACAAGAATAACTCTGCTTTTCTCAATTAATTTGCTGTTGTTGTTATCACTGAGTGTCACTGGGACTCCATCATCAGCTAAAAGATACTTCTTGTGGTCTTTTATTTTATTGATTTTACCATTATCATCACCATTATCATCATCACCATTATCATCATCCCTAGCATTATCATCATCCCTACCATTATTATCATCCCTACCATTATCATCACCACCATTATTACCATCATCATCTTCACTACCATTATCATCATCAACACCAGCAGGATCTTCGACAGCAGCATAGTCTCTGTTTTTATTACCATCATCTACATCTCCATTGTGAGAATTTTCAAGTGCTTTATGTTTTTTATCTGCCACCGCTACAGTCTTTCCCACCTGCCTTCCGCAACATACGTTGTCTCGACCAGCAAGATTATTAACAGCTTCATTTCCCACTTTTTCGGTTTCTTTTCTCATGCTATAGTCACTGCTGTCGTGATATTTTTCACCTTGATAAGTGGTAAGTTTGTGATGGTTGTCCTGTTGGTGAGTGATGTTTTGTTCGTGCTTTTGTCGATTTTTTTCTAAAACTTGTTGGTGGTTATTGCGATGTTTGATTTGGGGAGTGCTGAAAATACTTTTATGTACTAAGATAGTTGCCCTGACGTGGAGGAAGGGAACCGAGAAGTTTACTGCTTTGCGCCGTTGAGCTGTCACGTACATTGGAGCTGCCGCTAAGTCAGCGCGCTGAAGGGTTTTTAATGAGGTGGAAAATTAAAGTTTAATGAGGTGTACTAGCATGATTTCATGAATGAAAATGCTAGAGAAAAATAACAAGTTCACATTGCAACGAATCCAACAGCAATTGCAAATAGTGGATAAATCAGCCTTTATTTTTGCGCAAGTTTTCACCAAGCACACAGTTGTCTCTGAATGATTGTCTACAGAGACTCATGGGTTTATATATATTTATTAGACGCATAATAAACAAATTTGTTCTTTATTCACATAATTTTGTCTTTTTAAAATTTTTTTATAATTATAAGAGCTTGTTCAATGGAATAATTTTTTGAGTGTATGATTATAATTTCCATGCTTAAGGTTTTTTAATATAAAGTATAATTTAAAATTTCACATTATAAAATTAAAATAGTTTAGAACAAAAATAAATATTTTGTATTATTTTCATTAAAACGATGAAAAAATTAATTCTTTTAAATTCATATGTCTTCCAGGCTTTCTAAATACTTTTTAAACTAGTTTACAAATGAATTAAATTAAATTAAATTCAAAAAAACGGTATCATCTATCTAGTTTAAAATTTAAATCTTTCTTAATGTTCCAAGATCGCTTAGATGTCTTGATTGATTGCAATGAAATTAACAGCGTTGCATTCGAATAGCTGGATTTTATAAATGTCACATTCATGATTAGTAAAGACAGTAATAAAAATTTATTTTTAACTAAATTTTTAACTAAGTTAATACCTATATTTTAAAAAAGTAACTATAGCTGGAAACCCTCAACTCTTGTCTTAATTAAGTTTAAACATTTCTTAATGCGTTTAAAAAATAATTTCACAATTTTCCGATTCATCATACCGATTAAAAAAACCATTGCTGATGGCCCACTACCAGCAATTAGTCTCACGCATTTAAGTTTTAAATATTGCAATAAATAAATAGCTTTAAATGAAAAAATCGTGATACGAGTTGTTGAGGTTTTAGCTTTGGTTTCATAGAAAATATGTCAGCCAAAAAAATAATTGTTTAATTTAAAATAAAATTCAAATATTTTTTATTATCAATTATCATTTTTTATCAGTTGGAACACATATGTATTTAGAAAGAATAACAGGCGTCACCTTCTCCACCAACTCTCTCATCACGCCACTCCACGTACCGTCTTCTCTTTCCTGGCCGTACTCGTTATCTGAGAGATGGTTTATTCAACTGGAGAAGTTTTAGTGTATACAATTATTTGAATAACTTTACAACTAAACATGTTTCTTTTTTAACTTTTGACCAGGCTCGTATGCATCGTGTCTTTAACCTTCTAAAATCATTTAAATCTCTCATTCTCTTTTTTAAGACTAAAATATTTTTTAAAAATTCAAAAAACATTTTTATTCTTTGAATTTTAATTTTAATCATTGAATAGAAATATAGTATTAGTTTTTTATGTTCAAAAAGAATAAATAAAACATAGTAAAGTGATTTTTGAAAAAAGAAAAACACATGGATCTCTTTATCTTGGGGCTTGAATTGTTCAAATGGTGTTTTAATAGGGTGTTGGGAAATTTCAGCTCGTGTCACGCAAAAATTATCAATAAGAGTTATTTCTCGAAAAGGTAGGTCAAATTGACATTTTGGAAAAAATTCGAAGGTCTGATGACTTTTATTAGTGGCTTAATGATACTTTGTATCCAGTCTTAATTAAAAAAAAACAAAAATTGTTGAAAAAGTTTTAGGAAGTTTTAAGATTATTTAAATAAAACTTATTCCAATTTCGCAGACAGTCTAAATGCTCTTTGCTTAAGCTGCTTCTGGTTGCTAAGATCTGGTGATAAATCACCTTAATGATCTTTTAACAGACATTTAAGCGAGAAAAATGATAATACGTTCTTTTGGGTTTTTGCTGAAGAAAATCCCTATAATATTTATTGAAGGCCTTTCTATGAGTAGAAGTATTAATGAACTTGCTCAAAAGTTGTTATCATGATTATTTCTAAAAATTACATTTGTGAAAAAAAACCCTAATTGAACGGAATGCAAATTTTTAAAGTTTTGAAAACAAAATGTTTAACAACATAGTTAGCGCATAGGAATTTGAGCCTAATGAGCGGAACAAACTGCTGAAAAATGGAAAGCCTTTCAGAGTTATAATCTTGTAAGGCCGTCATTAGTCGCCTTCAATGTTACACTAATGGCTTGTGTTCTAATCTTTTTTCCCACTCACGCAAAAACAGCAATGCAGAATTTGTCTTAGTAATCGCCAGTGAACACGCCAACTTGGAAATGTTTTCATAACGCGA
This sequence comes from Piscicola geometra, assembly GCA_943735955.1. Taxonomy (NCBI): domain Eukaryota; kingdom Metazoa; phylum Annelida; class Clitellata; order Hirudinida; family Piscicolidae; genus Piscicola; species Piscicola geometra. The sequence continues at coordinate 7,206,667 of OX030960.1, forward strand.
GGCAATATAAACGAGAGCACTTCGTATTTGTCAGCAACATAGAAAAATGATTCTAGAAGTAAACCACCCTAGCTTGCATTCATCAAAAGTACTCTGACATTTGTATGGGAAATGCACGAATAGTTTTAAGGGGCTTTCTTTGATTGTTTCGCATTAACACACTGAAAAGAACTAAGTAATACATGAATTGCTAAACTGATACGTCGACCTTGCTTTCTCTTCATGAAAACCCTTTTAAAAACTGCAAATAATAATAAATTCTTTGAATTTCAATAATGTCCAATAGAAACCTGCGACGGGAATGATATCATACTCGATGCCCAACATGGAGCAAATCTGATCGAGCAGGTCAACAAGGTAGCCTGTGTAGCGCCTTGGGTTGTGGTCACTGCTGCGAATGCTGTTCTTGTTTTTTCTTTTTTCTTTTTTAGAATACTCCATTCTTAAATCGTCATTATTGTTGCTATGAGGCTTGTTTTTTTGGACTAGTTTTATATTTGTTTGGTAGTTTACGAGTTTGCTGGCATTCACAGAAATTTGAGGATTTTTTTTGTTGTCATTTTTGTTTGAATCAGCGAGTTTCTTCATTTTTTTATCATATTTTTTATAACTTGGTTTATTTTTGTTGTATTTAATGTTCTCGATGCTGCTTCTATCAGCTTCCATTGTGAAATTTTGCTCAAGTAATGTTTGTGTTCTAGAGGCGTGCCGGTGGTTAAGTGCATGCTCTTTGGAGTTTTGTTCAGACGGAACGGAGTTGAGAAGAAGTTGAATGTTGGGCTGGTAATACTGCTGCAGTTTCAAGTCGTACTCTTCCTTCAACATCATGTAAGGCTCCACCTGAATAAAAGTTTTTTTTACATCATTCATAGAAAGTTAATGTTAGTTTTTGTATGTTTTTAAAACTTTTTTAGGATGTTTGGTTATTAATAAGATTATTAGGAGTAATTTTTCCGCCCCTGTTAAGCCTTCATGTAATCTTAAAATGTAGGTGTGCTAAACTATGGAATTCTTGCACACAATGATAATTCAATAATTTTATTACTAAAGATAAATCTTTTTGAATATCCTTAAAACATTAATTAAGTTTCAATTTTATCGAACCAAAGACAGAAAGGTACAAAAATGTATGTTTTCAGCCAAGAAAGCATCAAAGAGTTTGTTGCACAATAAAGCCTAATAACGAACCCTTTGGAAATTGAACCACTCAATTATTTATATAAATGGTTTTTATTATTTATAATAAAACCTGAAAACATTTAATATATTTTTACAAATAAATCTTGAAAAACTAAAGGTTTTCGGGTGAATAAAACAGAAAAAAACGGTATTTAATTTATTTTATTATTCATCCTAGGGAACCTTAAACAGTTTTAACTGCTTAAAAAATTAATTTTCCCAAAACTCAGTTTTGTAAAATATGATCAGTAGTTTGGAAGTGTTTAGAAATTTGTTTTTTTCCAAATTAAGAAAAAAACTGCGTGAGTTTTTTTGAGTTTTTCAGGCTTTTCCAACTCAGAGCTTTGACTGATAGCAATTTAAAAGATAAAAATGACAAATTGTATTTTTAAAATATATTTTTAATAAATTTAAAAAATAAATAATCTAAATATAAATCTAAACTTGTATAGTTTTATTGCCAACAGATGCTTCCAAAGGGCCCTCTTAAAGACCTTATAGTGACCTGTACGACAATTCATAATGTTTAAGACTGCAATCATGTTTTTAATTTATTATTCCATTACTAACTCAAATCTTTTTTCTCATTAATTACTTTTAACAGTTTTATAAAAGCAACGTTAATGGCATAAAGAAAAAAAAGTCACCAAGGCGAGAATGTCTGAAAAACTAAAAAAATGAGAAAAATATATTTTAAGGAATATGATAGACATTAGAGAAGCAATTCAGTCGCTTTATGTTGAGTGATACATTTATACTTTTCAAAACTGAGGCTTGACACGACCTCTAAAAAAAGATAGTCGATGATGGTGATGGTGATGATGATTCTGATGATGATACCGAGAATGATGATGATGGTGATGATGATGATGGCGATGATGATGAGAAAAATTGTGCTTATGATGGTGATGAGGCTAAGGAGGCTGATAATATTTTTTGGTTTCAATTAATACTATAATTATAAAAATAAGGTGTACATGAGCCTATGAATTACCTCATTATCTCGAACGAAATAAACTAGTGTCGAGACCTGAATTATTGACTGACTGAGGCAGGACAATGTAAAAAACAAGAAATAAATGAAAAGAAGATCTGATTGTGGGTGTTTTAATGTTCGTAAAGATGGTAATTGAAGGGATTTATTTAATTATGTCTGATGCATCTGTGCCTAGCGTTAGTTTTACAACTAATTGTTAAATTCTTTTAAATTAACTAATGCTGGAAATAATTTATAAAAATAAAATAGTTTTGAAAATTTAATTTTTTGTTTAATTTTTTCCATAAAAGCACAGAAAATAAAATTCGAATAAAAAATGCATGAAGGCATTTGAACGTGGTTAAGAATCCATGGGACTAAAAGAGGCTCATTGGTCACTTAAAACTTTATACCGTTTTAATCATTAAACTTTAAACGCTGATTCTAAACGCTTTCTATGAGAAGTTTTTTTTTTCGGAGTTTCTGAAGAAATAGGCTACAACTGATTAATTAGGTTTAAGCTCTCGACATTCAAAAACTTTAGCATCCACATTTGTACATCGAATAGAAAAACATAAACTATTCTTCTGTTTTCAACAAAGTTGAAAAGAAGTATTTAATGAACTGTACTTCTTAGAAGTAAAAAAAGAGGTATAAAAATTCTGAGCTTTGGGTAGAACACGAGCATGACAAAAAAATATCTCAGTTGAAAAGAGGAAGTATGGAGTGTGAAAAAACGTGTGTAAAAGTTGAAGGAAAGAGGGTGAGGGTGGGATGATTGTGGTTATGTTCTCTGCGATCAAGGTCAAAGAAAATTTGTTGGTAAGATCTAGACTAACTACTATTTCTTTAAAGTTTAAAATAACAAAATAACACTTGAATGGAAGAAACTTTAAAAAACATTTAAATAGCACCCTAAAAGGCCAGAATCTTTGGAAATATTTAGTTTTAGGAAATTGGTTTAAAAAATAATTTATTTTAGGCTATTATTTCACACTTACTTTTTCGTAGAAATATTACTTCAATTTTCAAAAAGAATAGAAAAAATACTTTAAAATGTACAATGAACTCAAAATTATTTTTATCTTTTCTATATTAATACTTTATTTTAACTAACATAAAAAAAAGTGTTTGTTTTTTAATACAATTTTTAAGCCTAAAGGATTTAATAAAAAGTACTATTTACTTTTATTACTTCAGCAAAAAAGAATTTTTCAATGGCAAGAATTATACAGCTTAGAGAGCTCAAAGAAGTCAGGAAATGATAATGAGAATTAAGTTATTTGGTAAATAGGGAAAAAACAAAAAAAAAGTTAAACGTAAATGAATTTTAAACTATAAGTTCATTAGCGTTACTGCGACGTTGAAAAAGAACTTCAAAGAAAGGAATCTTTTAATCCAATTAATAAAACCCAAGAAAACCCATAAAAAAATAAGGCACTATAATAGAATCTAAAACTAAATATGTAAAGTTAACGCTATTTTAAAAATAGGAAGCTTAATGCGTTTTTGCTTATCAGAAATTTATTTTTACCCTTTGGTGTTCATTCTTTCAAACAAATAAAATACAATCTCTTTTTCTGTGTTTGAGTACCAAAATGAGATGAAAAGATCATTTAAATACCGGTATGTTTTTAATTTATCTGCTTTTAACAACAAGCTTCTTATGAATGAGCGGGTTGGCATAGATTGTAAAGTCGTTGTACCTGCAACTTAAAGGTCGCCAGTTTGAATCCCAGTTGAGCCAACCAGCCGTGAGCTATCATATACCTAGTGTGTCTGATGCGGTGTTTCACGACTTATGTCGTGTGAGTGGCGCCTCAGTTGCGTGCCTTGGCGCATTATAAATACGCATTACTTTTATGAATAAATTTAAAGTTTTCATTATTCACATAAATTTGAGAATAGGCCAAAATACAAGTGGAAAAGACATTACATCACCTCCTGTAAAATGCTTACTGTCATTTAGAAAAACATATACATGTGCATATATGCATTATCTTTTTTTTTCTGACCTATTTTGAAAGATATCTCTAGCAATTTACTTTTTGTTAGCAAAACGAAATCTTCAAATGAGTGTTTGGGGTTATCTAAAAAAGCTTCAGAGACTCGATTTTTCTTAAGAATTTCGTCAAGAAGGTAGTTGACCTCTTCAACTTTTTCTTTAAAATATTCGCTGTCTCACAAAATCTCAAAACGAAAACGAATTTTAGCGATTGATATTAAGACTCATCATCTTCCTGAAAAAATGTATAATAAAATGGTTTTAAATTGTTTGAACGTTAGAAAAACAATTGAAAGATTTTTAGACTGAAATATTAAAGTTTTGTATTAGAATGGAGAGACCGATTCTACTACTAATACTGCAAAGCAGCAGTATTTGAAAAATCAAACATTTTTTAATTATAATAATTTTATTATTACCAATATAAAATTACTTTTATTAACCCAATAACAAAAAATAGTTTATTTTCCCAAGTTTTAACCTCACAGCTTTTTAGGAGCCTAGAAGAAAATCTTGTTTTAATGCAGCTCAAAAATGTTCAGTATTTTAAACTTTATTTATCTATATTTTTATATTTATATTTTGTATGGAATGATACTATTATAATTATTATTCTTATTAGTATTAGTAGTATTAGTAGCAGTAGTAGAAGTAGTAGTAGTAAAAGTTGTATTTTTATGTTTGTTTAATCACAGTTTCCAAGCTTAAAATCTTCCCAAAGGCTTGAAAAATGATTCCTAATAATCAACAATTCAAAATTTCATACAAATAATGGCCAGATTAAATATTTTTGAATTCACTCATTCTTCATCTTTCAAACAAAAAAAGTTATTTTAAAATGTTTCTCGTATATAAAAGCCCATTTATCATTCAAATGTCGCCTCGGAACATCGTAGATTCTTAATGACACTTTTTGTTCCCTTTCTTCTATTTCTTAGTATTTTTCCTAATGCGTAAAAGTATGGTTAAAGTAAGCGTTCCTTCCCATTGCTGAATATTTTTATACTCACATCAAACCAAACTAATATTTGAAACTTATAATGAAAACTAATATCAATATTTAAACAAAGATTATTAATATATTTTTTCTGTTTTTTTAATTCTTCCCTAGAGCATTTTTATAAGACTTGTATTACAAGATAAAAATTCGTAAAATTTTTGAGACGAATGTTTTTTTATGCATTCTACTGAATCTTTTTTATTTTGAATTCTTCACAGTTCTGTGCTATCACAACTTTGAGTAAATAAGTGACAATTAAACTGAGCTTCAAACCCCTTTTTTAAATGTTCAAACTCTTGCGAAAAAAATTACAGGGGTATTACTTTGTTTTTTTTTAAATAAAATAAATGTGAAAATATCAGTTTATCTCAAACTATTTAGACAAACTAAAAAAACACATATTAACAATAGTTTTTCTAATTTTTTGCGAATTTGTAATAGTATTTTTGAATTTTTTAAAAAGCACTATATAAATAATTTTGATTGATTGATTGGTCTCAAGGATAAAATGCAGAAAAAGAATTCGTATTAGATTTGAAGGTATTGCGTTTTTTATTGGTCTCAGTTATATTTAAAATTTAACCAATAGTTTTTTTAGTTTATTAATACTGGAAAAGTTTTATATTATAATGATAATTTTCTTTAAATTTAAGCCTGTTTCAAGTTTAATTTTGTTTTTGTTCCTAAATTTTTTTCACTAATTAAAATTTACTTTTAACTGTAAATTTTGTTAAATTGGACACAAGTTAACTGATTGACAATTAACAAAGTAAAGTTTTGTTTAACGGATAATGGAGTTAACTTTGTTCCTCTGTATGAGAGACATAATACCATGATAAATTCTATTGACAATGGAAAAAACAAGAAACGATAAAAGAGATCAGATATGTGTGCTTTACTGTCGGTAAAGCTGGTAATTAAGGAACATTATTTGACGATGCCTAAATCATCTACCAAAGAGGCTTACAAAGAATCAGCGCAAAAAACTAATAGTTCTTTTTCGAATAAAAGCACGCTAAGTACATTTTGAATTTACGAATCGGATTATAACACTTTGAGCATAGAGCATAAAAACTTTGGTTTTACAAGCCTTCAATAAAGAGGGGCTTATCCGAAAAGTCTCAAATAATGAATGAGATTTGATGCGTGACTTTCAAGCCAAACTTATAATTCATAAGAACCCGGCAAACATAAAATTTTAAATATTACATCAAATAGGTAAATGTAAACTGTAATTTTGTCAAAAAGATTTTTGTGAAAAATTTAATAAGTTTTATGTTTTGAACTCACAAAATATTGTTTGAAATGTTAAAAATGAATTAATAGGTATATTCCAAAAATCATGTTCAAATATATATAAAATCAAAAGCATCAATTTATTTAAATATTTTTTACAATTTTATCCTAAAAAAATTATATTTAATAGATATATAGATTCCAAAAACATCTAAAAATATATTTTAATGCATCAATTTATTTAAATATTTTCACAATTTAATCTATAAAAATTAATATTGTTCAAAAATTGAAAAAAATAATTTGAATTTGGATGAATTGAGCTTAGAAAACTGAAAATAGCCACTAAAAACTATAATTAAAAGAAATCAATTCGGGTGAAAAAGAGGTAAAGATATAAGATATATATATTTAATATTTTTTCAAATCATTAAGTACCAGAAGATTGGAATAAAGAGAAAATAATCGCCATATAAAAAGTTTTAATGGTAATGAGCATTATCTTAGACTGAGAGTGATAAATGCTATTTAACAGACTTTATGAAATCATTTGACAAAGTACCACACAACAGGCTAATATATGATTTAGGAAGCTATGGAATTGGAAGTTACATGGCTACCTACATAGTGGTTTAAAGATGTATATGGAATATTTTCCGTTTTCTACGCCTATTACATATACATTTAAAAAACTAAAACTGTGTTTGTAACTGAAAATGTCAATTTAAATTTTAAAGAATTTAACCAGATTTGAAAAATATGTCTTATTAATCAAAACTTAAACTATTTTAAAAGAATTTATAAAACTAGAGACCATTTTTATAATTTTTAAATTCATTAGTTTTTAAACGCAAAAGATTACTCAGAAATGTTTCTCGCATGTGAGGGCTCATTTATCCTTCAAATGTCACTTCGAAACCTCATAGATTCTTTGTTTTTACCTTTCAGTAGATAATGAAACTTGTGTTTCTTTGGTTTTACCATTCAGTAGATAATCTAATTTGCACATTTTTGTGTTAAACTAATATACTTATGTACCACTATTTTTAGCAGCTATGGCAAAATCTTTTGATATAAAATTATCAGGGCCAAAAAAACAAGTGTTGAGTTTTGGAATATGGCATATTTTCATTTACACAAACTTAAGTTAACTAATGTTGAAAATTCCAAATATCATATATATTATTATCATTTTTCTTATCAAAATCAATTATTGAAGTGTTTTTATACAAAATACCTATTGGGGCAATTTTCGAACAAATTGTATTTTGCATAAAGAACTTCAACTCAATCTAGTTTTTGCCTATGGGTCCTAAAAATGTATTTTCAAAGTGGTTTATTATAAGAGTGTATATCAATGGTGAAATAGCATGCGTGCAAGTAGCACCACGCTATCGTTTTTGCTTTTTAATTAAATTCACATAATTGACAATTTATGTTTTAAATGAAGTTTTTGATGCTTCAAATGTATTTTTTCATAGAAAGAATAAAAAAAAGCTTAAATTTAGTTTGAAAACTTAATTGGAAATATACAAGTTTTGATTAACTCTTTTTTTTAATTTAGTAAACAACTACAGCATGAGTTTCTTTGGATGCACCGCAATGGAAAAGCAATAATGCTTTTTAATGAAAATTATTAATGAGATTTTAATTTGACGTTCTAGAACAAAAATAAAACGATGAGTTGATTTTTTTTGTTTTATTACATTTTCAAAGTGACGGACGTAAATTTATTGAACCCTTTTTTCTAAGAATGAACAAGAAAAATGCAAATTTAAAATTAAAAACTTAATTATTTTAATAGAAAACCATTAAAATACTTCAAGTTTGAGTCTATGAATATCTAACTGAGTTTTTCTATGTCTTTATTTTACTCGAGCAACCAAATATGGTCTTATTAAACTTTTTAGGGTGTAAATACTATCATCGCAACAGTTATTGTATTGTTCTTCACCAGCACTCTGAATATAATTTCTTCACTGAAGCAAAACTGAATTTTTTTTTGGCATAACTTCATTTCTTAATTTCTTATTATTATAGAATATTCATATTAGAACTAAATATTTACTCTCAGTAAACTGTATTAGTATTACTAATTTATTTGTAATCTAATATTTGAAGAAATTTATGAACTTTAGAATCTATGACAAATATCTGTATTCAAGTTTTATTTTGATCAACGAAAGATCAAACTTTTATTGTTTTTTTCATCAAAACTCAAAGGTTCATGGTTTTTATGACGAGTTTTTAAAGTTAAATTTATTTCTATAATTTAATTATTTCAAAAATTATAGATTTATTTATATTTATGTTATTATCAATTTATAAAAAATTTCTATCGATCGTTTTCCACATTGATTGTAGATTCCTTTGACAAACTAGAATAGTGCCTGGCGTCACAAAGGCGTCACATCCTGCACAAAGGCAATCTCTTTATGTCACTATAACTTCTTGGTTCTTTTCTTCGTCTTATTCAACTTTCACCCTACTGAATTAAGTATGCTTCATTTACTTTTCTTTCAGGTTGAAATTTTATTTCATTCTTACATTTCATTCATTCCTTAAAGCTCAATTAAGTTGCTTTTAGATTTAAAAACCTGTCAATATTTCTAATTTATTGAGACTTTGCGAAACAACACTTGGAAAATGTGCATATGATTTTTGATAAGACGTCAGCTTGTTGAATTTAACTTTCAAATCTTAGTAATGAGATAGCCAGATGGTTCTTTTCAATGCTTTCTGAAATACTTTTACGTAATTTCTATATTTTTATATGCCATTTCATATGTAAAGAGAAATTAAAACATTTTTCAGAAAATAAGAAACCAGTCTTTTGGCTTCTATTGTATTTATGAAATTTATGAAAAACTTAAATTACTCTTATTCAGTTATTAAACAACATATTTTTGAATGTTTCAAAGTTTAAAAATGAAAATTAAGATAAAAAACAAGTTATTCTATATTATACAATTTCTTAAGTTGCGTCTCTGGCGCATAAGAACCATGGTTCTCAGAACCATTGTAACATGGCCTGCGTCTGTCAGGCTGTGAATAATACAGACCATTAAAAAAAAGTTAATAGTTGTTTTATTTTGTGGTTAAAAAATGATATTTGTATTAGACATGTAAATAAAAACTTTAAATGCTGTTTAAAGATACATTTTATAGATGTCTATTTTTATAATACAATCTGTATTTTAAAACTCAGTATTTAAAAATTTATTCGCTATATAATTCAATCTGTCTAATCATTACTACGCTCCTTCCTTCTAACTTGTTAGTTCTTGTAAGTGGAAAAAAATTAGAAAGATTTACATCTCAATACATCACAGTAAGGAAATTCGTTTTTAGAGCTGATTCAAAATTAAAGTTTTTTTTAGAATTTGTGATGAGCAATAAACAGTTTCTTTCACGTTTGAGGATGACAGTAAGTTATACATTTTTAATACAGTGGAGCGCTGTTTAAGACTTCATTTGTTTGCTTTTTTCGTGTTTTTAGATAATGGGGTGATTTTAAAACTGTTACCCGGTCGAAATGGCCAAAAAACGCTCGCTTTTAATTTAAAGTTCAGTTCTGCAACCACCTATGAACCCGGATAGATTGAGAGTTTGAACCAGTGTGTCTATTTTAATGCCACTCAAATAATATTCGTTGATTTAATAGTCGTAAATAGTTAGATTTTTCTGGAAACGATTAGTAGACTTTTCGGTCAAAACAAAAGTATCGATCATTAGCGTTTAATTTATTTAGAGATTCTATTTATTTTATAAACTTCAACTTTGTTTAATTCAATTTCCAGACATCAACACCAAAGACAGGCTTTCAATATCTTGGTGAAGCCAATACCACTTTATTAAGCACATACCTAGAGACCTACTCTCAGATCTTGGTCAAAATTTGTCTTGGAAAGATCTTAAAAACTCGCTAGTTATCCAATTGAGCTTTAGGTAGAAAAAGAAACCAAAAGCCTGGTGATTGAGAAATCCTTATAAACTTTGGGGATTGATAAGACAGCATCCAGTCCAACAAACCATTCTTTCAACTGAAATCATCAAAAATAAAAAAAATAAACTTTTCAAAAAAGGCCGAGCGTTAGAACCAGGAGGCTGGATAAATGCAGTAGCGAAACGTCTGGTGAAAACTTATTGGCGATTTGTATCCCAGACGGCACAAAAGGCGAAGATTGATATGCAGAAAATTGCCATCCGTTTACAAATACTTAGTTAAAATCATTTACATTTTAAAAATCTGTTTTTAAAAACTTCAGTTTTTTTATTCAAATGTAGAAACTTAAAGTCTGGAACATTTGAGTTTTTTCATTTGATTCAAATTGACTATTAACCCAGTTTTAACTTTTCACACCGGAAAAGAAATAGTGTAAAAAATACGCAACTCTACTCAGCCATTAGGAATATGTTTTTTTGTCGCCAATTAGAGAAATTTATTTCACAACCTCAATACACTTCAAAAAACCTTAATTGAAAAAAGCATTTATAGAAAAAATTGGTTCGAGAAAAAAATCAAATATTTTAAACGTCTAAACATTTTAAAACAAATTTTTTATATATTAAAAAAAGAACTTTTTATTCACAGTTTTTTACAAAAAATCTTATATATTTTTTTCCAAATAACTAAGAACCCACCATGACAACAGCCACCTTAAGACGCACATTTTGGCGACTTCTCATTGCTGCCAGGAAGCCTGTTGGAAAAGAATTTACAATAGGTTTTTATTGATTTTTAGTATCTTAAAAATAAAGACCATAGAAAAAAAGTCACTAAACTTTTATATAATAAATAATAAAATAAAAAACATTTTAAATTTAAAGAAAACTAAAATTAGTAAATGTTTTCTTCGTAAAACAATAATTCATGAACGTGAGTTATACAGAACTCTCATCAAGATTTATTAAGCAACTCAAAAAATTGAAAACATTAATAATACTTTTTTTAAATGAAATAAACTTTTTATAAGCATAATTGATCATTTTTTCAAATGCAGTTTTTTAGATATTAACGTAAAGCGCTTTTGATCATGCTTCGTTACTCTAAAGGCTTTTCAACTTGATTTTGTCAAACAATCTTAGGATGGATCCTTGATAAATATTCCCATTTTTCTCAATTGTGAAAGCCATTTGCCTTGTCATTTGTCTTTTTTGACATTAATTTGATTAAAATATATTTTGAAGCATTTTAACTTTTGCACTTTAAATACAAATAGACTTAAATGTATTTGTGCTTTCTTTAATGGATTTGGTCATTTTTAGTTTTTACCAGAAAAAATCGTTCTTTTTTGGATTTGATGTTGTGAAAATACAAAACTATTCAAGGCTCCTTTGTATTGTGTTCATGTCAACCTTTTATAACTCATTCACAAACTTTAGTAGCTTTTATGTTCATAAAATTTTTTAAACCATTGCAATTCTTTACTCCAATTTTTTGAAAGCTGTTTTATTTTTTCGAAATTCGTTTAAAAGCTCAAAAATCTCAACGTTTAAAACCCTTTTTAGAACAACCCTTAATTCCACTTTCAAAAATTAATTAAATTAAGTGTGAAATTCTGCATTTTTCAAAAGCAACAAACTAGATGTTGTGATTAAGCTTTTGGGTACATCGCTGCATCGTCTTTTCAGTGCTGCCTTATCTTCACAGTAAAAATCTTCCCTTAAAGGCAGGGTGTTTTATTATTATTTTCGTGTTAGAAATGTAGAAAACTTTTACGATGATACAATAAAATAAATTACCTTACAATACAAAACAATGAAATACACTACAATACAACGATGAATATTTTCAACGTGGCATAAACCCAAACGGGCTTTAAGATAATAATAAATAAAATATTTTAAAGTTCTATCATACAAAATTGAACTAACAATAAACTGGAAAATGAACGTAAAACGCAAATTATAAAGAGAATTGCAAGCATTAAAATCGAATAAAGACCCGTAAAACTAAATACAAAACATTACTAAATTATACGCATTGCGTTTACAAAGGGTCATAAATAGCCATGGCCTATTACGACACGCTCGACAGACTGTTTTACAGAAACAAACGTCTAGTGCACTGGAGACGTTTTGTTCATTTTATTTTTCTTTATTGCAGCCTTTCAAAACAGCCCCTCAAAGCCAGCCACCCGTCAGGGCACAACGTAAATGCCCCAGGAAAGTTTTCACGTTTATATCTGCGTGCACAAAAACTTCAAAACCGTAGAAATATTGAAATTGAATAAGAAGAAGAGGTTAAATATAACAGTGTGAAATAATGAATCTATTTATTTCTATGCAGGTTTTAAAGCTCCCATAATTTATAGTTTTTCTAAATAAGACTGTAAAAAAATTTTAAAAATAAAATAGCAAAAATGTAAATTTCTAATAATTTAATATTTTCAAGCAGGAAATTGAGACATTAATCGCTAAAACAAAGCTATCATTATTTCGTTTAAGACAATAAAAGAAACGAATACCCAAGAAAGTTTTATGAAATAAATAAGCAAATTGAAAATAACGCAGATGTTTTAATGGTTTTCGGATGATTTTAGATCCAAGAGAAGAGCAATCGTTTAATGATGTTATTTCAAGATTTTATTATCAAAGATAATCTTCGATGTTCTAAATATTGGTTTTATTGAAACGACACAAAAATGTTTAAGATAGAATATTTCCGTGAAACAAATAAACACATTGAAGAATTGTCGATGTAGAGTTTTTTCGTAGAAAATAAATTATACATAGTCCGACTAAGTGAATTTCATTGTTATATAATCGTATTTCTCGAATTTGTCTCATACTTTTTCTAGATTTTCACATTTTATAATAAATGTGTTGAAAGCGCAATGGTGAAAGGGCAAGGAAAGGTTCAGATTGTTTAGCGCCGTTGTGTTTCGTATTCAATGAGTGGTGGTGTAGCGGGTCAAAAAAAGTAAGAAGTCAAGAAGTTAGATTTGAAGCAATTGTTTTTGAAAATGGATTTGTTTTCATGATTATACGAGTTCATGGAAACCTTCACAAAAATTTCCATGAATATTGATGGAAAGGTTCACTAGGACTACAAAGCCGTGGTATTAACGAACTTGATTAAGAAAAGTTAAAGAATAAATTATGCAGCCAGTCTTTAATTCTATTTTTAGTCCTATTCAATTTTCAAGATATAGAAAAATTATTTTTAATTCATTCCTAAACTAAAAATGTGTAATTAGATTTTTTGTGTGGGTGTTAGCAATTCCTGATAAAGTACGGGTTTCTTCAATAGAACTGAAAAGAATGCGAGTTTATAAATCGGTCTTGTGGGCAATTTGAGATTTATAAGAGCAAACGATAATGAAATTTTTTCCGTTGCGAGATTAATCAGGTATCTTATTAAGGAGGCCAAAGCGTGAAGGAATTTAATTTGTAACGCGAAAGATGTTTTAGGTTGTGAAGAAAGTGCCGAGATTTTTTAATCTAAGAAAATCTTAAGTGCCTTCAAGTCATTGGTTTTTATTAAATTTTAAAGCATTTGATAGTTTAAGATAGAATATAAGTGACAAAAAAACATTAAATTTCGAAACCATTTTCTAAAAAACATACAAAGAAATAAATATAAATATGTAGAAATTGAATTTTATCGTTACTTAATCCAATTACTTATTCAATTACTTTTTAAAGAATTTTTTAAACCTATGCAGTTTGCAATAAATGATTTGAAAGCGTTAGGGTAAGAGGCCAGGGAATAGTTCAAGTTATTTAGCACCGTGGTGTTTTCTATCGAATAAGTGGTGGTGTAGCGAGTAAAAAAAATGAGAAGCCAAAAAGTCAGAGAATAAAAAAACTATTTTGAATAGATTTATTGAATAGATTTATTTTTGTGACTAGTTTTTCCGTTGATAGATTGCTTCAGCAAATGATACTTTGTACTAATTAGTAGAGAAGCGTTGATAAATGTTTTTGTATGTTTTAGTGATAAATAAAAATATTGTTAAAAATAGTTAGAAAGTAGCACAATCCCATGTGAGGCTCAATAACTCTTAATAAAACAATAATAGCTTAATGCTTCAACCATCTTCCGTCAATCGGCTGTGTGTGCCTCGGCAATGAACACACTTGAAATCTAGATTATATAACATATATTATGAGAGACGTCTTTTAATAAAAGAGAAAAATTACTCAAGACAAGCAACGACTACATGACTAAAAGTATTGCCTGTTTCACGGAGGCAGATAGCGCATGGGTACTTTTCTGACTTATTGAGCTCTTCCAGATTCTGTTCAGAAAAAAAATTGCTTAAGATGTTTAAGTTTTGGGCTTTTTTCTTATACAAGTTTTTCAAGCTTTAAGCTTAGCCAGCAATTTATCTAGTAAATCTAAATCAGTTAAGAAAAGTATTATGATATTCATAAAACTCAGATTTTTTGCTGATAACTTGCAATTTCTTCAAAATATTGTTTATAAATGAAAAAAAAAGATCTTGTAAATAATTTTTAAAGTTTCATTGAATATGTAAAGAAAAAAATCCGAATGATTTATAAATAGCAATAAGGTTTATTGAAACAGTGTAGCACTGACGACTGACTGAAAGGAATCTCCCCAATGCAAAGATCAATTATGCAGTGGCCTGCGATGTAGGCCGCCTGCGTACGCGATTGAAATTGCAAATGAATTTGCTGAAAAATCTAATTTATATCTATTGAAACAGAAATAAGTTATATTGTTGATTGGATAGTGTAAGCCCGTAGATTTAGGAGGGTCGTTCTCAAAGACTAGGGACGTGACTGCCTGAATGCACGTCTGCGGAGATACAAAAACTCTAGTTTTTGACGCTGGTCTACAATTCCAGCGCATTTCCAATGCCTGCTCGCAAAGACAACTTCTTAATTTATGGCTTAGGTTTTTTTCGGACCAGTATTAGACTTTAAAATAATTTTTAATTAAGGTGTGTGGGGCAGAAAGTGTATTAGTTCTATAGTTATAACACGACTCTATGTGAGTTATCACGTTTTCATGAAAAGCACATACGTACATTCAAAAAAAATGTTTTTTTGATTTTTCAACCATGAAATCTGAAATAAATGTAAGAGTTCGAATTTCAAATGATTAAAAAACTTATGAAAAAGTCGTGAATAAAAATTATATTGAATAAATAAATAGTAATAGTAATAATGAACTTTGTTTAAAAATTAAAATTGCCTCAGTGCTTCTATTCTCAAAGAGAATGAAAAACTGCCAATGATTGCTTTTCTTCGCCACGCAGAGATGCCTGGTAAACCTTTTTACGTTTAAGTGATCCTAAAGTCTTTTTTAAAAAATAAAATCGTATTTGGTTTTCTAATGCATTTATAAACATTTTTTTGCGTTTTAACAGATTTTTATATATAAAATACAAATTTAAAATGGTTAATTAAACCCTGTAGAAGACGAATTTTTTACCACTTATTTTTACTTTCAAAAGCTTTCCAATGACGCCAATTCGGAGATTTTCCATTTGTAAAAAAGTGAGTATTTCCGATCTAAATTGGTAGTTTTCGTTTCTTTAAATCTTTTTTTC
Source organism: Piscicola geometra (assembly GCA_943735955.1). Classification (NCBI taxonomy): domain Eukaryota; kingdom Metazoa; phylum Annelida; class Clitellata; order Hirudinida; family Piscicolidae; genus Piscicola; species Piscicola geometra. Next base: position 7,222,590 of record OX030960.1, read on the forward strand.
TTTTTTGAAATTTAAAAACAGAGGTTTTTTTTGAATATGGTGTTTTACGGTATGTGGCAATCTGAATCATTGCATAAATCAGAGATTTTTTCAATGATTACTCTCTATTGGTTTAATGCAATATCTCACCAAAGAAAAAGTTTTTGTTTTTAAGAAGACATTAAATCCGAAACCTGCCAGTTATTCTAATTTAACTGGAGCTATGACAAAAACTGCTTCAAAAGCACTGAGTCATATTTACATTTATTATTCATGCTCCTTTCACAAAAATGAAGACTTTCTCAAAATATTTTTGACAAAAATGACTCTTATTAAGAACTAATGTATGCGCCTAAAAACATGTCAGCGTCGATGATCGATGGCCGCTCACAAATTACCGGATTTTCAGTTTATGATTAGAATGTGAAGTTTCGAGTAAATAATCATTTTTTACAATTTGACAAATGTTTTCATATACCGTAAAACACCATGTATATGGCGCATTTTTTTCAAAGTTATTGCACTTTGAATTTTGCATCCTAGCAACTTGAGATTTCCGAAAAATGTATCGTCTATCTAATAATTCAATCACTAACTTTTATATATTATTTTTTATATATTTGTTATATATTTGTTATCTATTTATGTTTCAATCTGCCTTCATGCGAGCTAAAATGCTACCACAAGTCAACCAGGAGCATTCAAGCGACAAATAGAATCCCACTAAACAACGCTGCCTTATCAAAATACACAACCCCACCTTAGGAGTATAAAACCCTGCTCGAACCGCCCACAATCATCTTCATAACCAACGAAGCGGCTAACAACATGATTTCCCTGACTGCTAATCATTTCAAGGCCTCTTATCAGAAAGTTTTTGCAGACAATAGAAACCATTGTCTTGTCGGAAATAAAAGTTTTGTGGCATTTTTGAATGGAAACTATAAAAAATTTATTTTATTTTATATTTCATTAATTTTTAAATTTCTAGTTAAAACCTTTTTAAAAAAGGCATTTTAGGTCCTATTTAGATTATGCTTTCATATCCATATTACATTAGTCAATGATTATTTCAAGTTTTTGTCATATTGCTGGTCTGATGATGATACATAAACTCTATGAAAGTTATTTCTTAAAAATATATATATATATAAGTTTTGCAATTTAAAAAAAAACACTTTTGCGACATCCACAAAAAAACAGCCTGAGCAGAAAGTTGAATAACATAAAAATAAAATTCGAAACTGACTGGCAAGTAAAGTATGTTTAATAAAAATTTTCAACGCATTAATGCTTTTTTAAGAATGATAAAATTGTGATGTTTAAGAGTCTTTTTGTTGCAGTGAAATTAGTTTTTATATTTTATAATTCCAGGAATTATGAATTAATTATTCATTTAGAAATTGTCATAACGTCATTAAAAACTTTAATTTTATATTATTCTTACTAAAAAGATTTTTAAAATGATTTATTCTGTTTTCATAAATAATTCTTTTAATTAAATTAATTATTTAGAGACCATGAAAATATGTTTAAAAAATCAAAAACGTATAATATTTGACAAATAAATTTATTGCGTTTACTGAAAAAAATCATAAAATTTCTCATTAGACAAATTTCACGGTGATTGCGTGATTAGAACTTTCGACTTTAATCTCAGCTTGGTAGTTTCAATTGCTGGTCAAATTTAAATGGCATAATAAAATTTTATTTTTACCAGAAACGTAAACCAGTTTTCTGTGTTAAACAAGTAAAAGCTGTTAATTATGTTTAGGAAACAGAGAAATAGATTCAATTAGTTTGCTTCAACTTCAAGGATGAACCTCAGCATTGAAGACAGCAATGTAAAGAAGAAGGCGTGTGAGTGAGAGTTTTTACAAATTAGAAGACATTCTAAAAATGTGATGACAGCTTGCATGAAAGTTAATAATCCTATAAGAATTACTCAACGTCATATTTTGGTTTTCATGTTCAAAAAGAAAATGTGTTTTATTCATTTACCTTTAACACTATTTCTCACTAAAGTATTTCAAAAACCAATTTTAAAACCACAACAAAAGCAGTATTCAATAACCAAAATGGTTTTTAAAACTCATCACTGGCGAATTCTGTTTAACAGTTTGAAACTAAAACTTCACCAAAATTCTCTTTTTTGATAACCATAAGCTCTGAAAGTGTGTTATTATAAAACCTCCACTAGGGAAAACTAAGCAAAAAAATATTTTTACAAAATTTAAGTTTGGCGTTTTTCAACACGTAAAAGAAAAAATAAGAACTAAATAACGTCGAGTACGGAAGCAAATAAAGTTTTAAAGAAAAATATTTGCAACAAAAAGTATATTAAAAAGTTTTGAAACACATTATTGGATTTGAAATGGTATATGAGTGAAGAATCCTTTCAAATAAGAAAAAACGTTGAATTCATGTCATATTTTTAGCGTTTCACTGTCTTACTAATTTTACTTTCTTAGATTTAAAACTTCTATTGATTGGTTCGTTAAAAAATAAAACTACTTTTTGCTTGTATCAAAGTTTATTTGTAAAAAACTCACATATAAAAATACACAAACACACCCACACGTATTAACACTCACACTAACCGATGTTGAGAAGAATAAAAGCAAGAGACATGTTGAAAGTTCAGAGGTTCGAGTCTTGCAAAGCCTTGAATTTTTTAGTGTGGAGATCTAGTCCTTGTTATTACTGTTTTGTTGAGGGATTTTGTAGTTGCTCTTGGTTGGTGTCCCTTTAATGCCTTTGATCTTTGATTTGTTGTGCTTTTGCTTGAATCGTCATCCTCGTTTCTGAGCTTTTGGTCTTGTTAAGCTTTCTAGTTGTTTTTAAGCATTTTGAGAAGCGATTCGTGTGATCATCATTCAAAATTCGAATTAAGAACATTTTTACAGTTTTTTCTTTTTATATCATGACTTTAACTTCAACTCTAACTTTTATTAGATTATTCATAGACTTCATACACAACAAAAACTTAAATTCAATTACTTCTTTTAGAGTTTTGCAACTTAATTCCGTGCAAAAGAATAGTTAATTTGATGCCCTGCAAGAATCCTTGGATGATTCGCCTACGACACGCAGTCTCGCCAAAGTCATGAAAAAAGATTTACAGCTGTTAGATAATAGTTTTGCCCTAATTCTTTATAAAACTTATAAATTTGTATATAGAAACTTATTCGGCTGATATTGATTTTGAAAATCACTTCAGTTTCATCCACTCGTTCAAAAATCCTGCAGAACTTTCACTGCAAACGAATAACCAATAAAATCATATTAATATAAGAAGAAGTTTGATTAGATAATAATGCATTGAGGAGAAGCTAATTGGAGCTTTATAGGGCCGATAAAGGATGGGATCGAAATTCAATTAAGTTGTGTGCGAGAGAGAGAGGTCCAGAGTTGCTGATGCTGATCCACTGACGCTCCATCGTTGCAAAACCAAAAATGTCTAAAAAATCTTTAGAAAATGTGTTGAGATCGAATCTTCGAGTCAAACTTATAATTGATTCATGATTGAAAACCAGAGAAAGCTGCCTCAGCAAACAATATTATCAGCGTGCCTTCCAAGAGAAAGCAACGTGAATTGATTGATTAAAAAATTATGATGATTTTGGAGAAGAATAGATAGTCCCAAGAGCCAAGAAATGTTAAATAGCTTCGATAAAAAGGTAGATTTGCCGTAAGTGACATGTTTGCTTTTTATGCATGCTTTTGTGCGCTTTTGTGTGCATGTATGAGATACATTGTATGTGTTTGTACGCTTCCAGTCCTATGTTTATTAATATTCTTTTAAATATGTTTTTTTTTCTAAATATATTATAAATACGAGTGGTCTATACAATCTGGAATTGATCCTAGTTTTTTTCAAGTACTTGAAAAAGTCAGTTCTCACATTAATTTCAAATAAAGTTCAAAAGCTATTTTCTAAATTGGTGTGCGTTTGAACAGAGAAAATAAAATAGGCACGTGGAAAGTTATTGCCTTAACGCCGACATATGCCCTGAAACTTTTATCGAAAAAATTAGAGAAAAAGGACCAGATATTATAAGATTATTAATTAAAAAGTCAAAAAAAATTAAAACCAAGAATTTGAAGTAATATTTAATGAGCTTAGTGACCATTAAAATATTTCCTTGAAATAGTAATTCTACTCAGAAAAAAAATTAATACCAAAATTAGAGCACGAAATATATGAATAACGAAACGCTGTTCTAAACAGAAGACGACTAAATCTTTGTTGCTTTTTATGAAGGCGACAACGTGAAAAAATATGCGTTACAAATCAAGAGCTGATCTATCCACACACAAGCCACTTACTCACTCACTCATTCACTCACTCATTCACTCACTCACTCATTCACTCACTCACTCACTCATTCACCCACTCACACATTCACTCATTTATTTTCTCACTTATTCAATTCAATTCAATTCAGTAACCTCTCACATCAAGCTATTGGTTTTTCGTTGCTTTGAAAGTCCTCCGAAGATTTTTCTTGCCACCTAATTTTAATTATTGACATTCTGCTAATTTATTTCATCTATTAGGCAGTCACGATTATAAAAAAATTTCTTCGAATTCGTATTGCAACATTGCAACTGTGAGGTTAATAAGACTATTAATTGGGACATTAAATCTTACCATCTCCCTTCGATGAATACTGTTAAAAGAGCGAAGATTTGGCCACAAAAAACTTAAACTGTTAACAAAATATTTCTTTTTTTAAAAACTGAATGTTGTGTAAATTCAGCTATATTTCTCTTAGAATATGCCCCGGAAACAATTAATTTACATAAACTCAACAGACATTTTTGTTTATTTTAAATAATCTTTTCAGCTATTCAAACAAACAAATTTTGACTTGAAAAAAGTGTATTTCTATAAAGTATATTATCTACCAAACCAAATGGAACGTCTTACTTTCAAAACTTTCTCTTAAAAATTATAATTTAACAATTTTTTAAAAAATTTTAACAATTATTTTACAACCGTAGACATCTTCTCCATTGATAAACTTTGTTTTCAGATGACTAAGAAAAAGCTTTTTTTAAACTTTGATAAAATCAACTAGTTTTTCGAAGCTATCGAGAGTTTGGTGCAATTGCCATTTAAGAAGCCGTTTTCTTCAGATCCTCTTTTTCATTTACTTCTCTCTTCCTCGTGTGTGTGCATAAGTGTGCATCGACGATGCGAAATGCTCGTTCAGCAAGTTGTACATCAAATTTTCAAAATTTGAATGATTGGCGTTAATGACTAAAGAGTTGTAGAAAACTTTGATTATATTTTCCGTTGACTTTTTTAGAGAGCGCTAGTTTTTTTAATGGTAAAATTGAGAATCTAAGGTAATCTATTGTTTAGAAAATGTGAATAAATAAGTGATTATATTATTATTTTGTAAAATTAAAAATCAAATTAATTTTAAATTATTAGATTTTTTCAAGTTATTGAACATTTTCTAGTGGTCATCGTTTACACATGCTTTTCATTATATTTTTTATCCATGCCGGTTGCTAGGTTGAGGTTCGGTAAAAGCTCGCGACATAATACGCCGTATTTAATAAATACGGTAATACAAAAATACGGTAATAGTTTGATGCGAGTATTGGAAATATATAAGTGTTCATTGGCAAAAGTACATAAACATAAACTACCTTAACAGGACAAAACCTATTTTTCCTTTCAAAGAATTTCCTAATTTCCATTGTCGCATAATAACTTTTGTTATTTTATCACCATTGCCGTTTTATCGTTGTGATAAAGGGTAATTTTCATGATCCAATTAAATATTGGCCTTCAAGCTGCTATGCTAAAATGGATATTGATATAAAACAGGATCATCAAATAGAGGATCAAGAACGTGAGCAGAATACGTTAAGGATGTCGGAACAACCTCAAAAGGGATTTGAAAGCAACAAAAAATAAATTAGATGGAAGTGTGAAGGCTTCTGATACATTTGGATTATTTATATAAATAATGATTAAATGTGTGAGTGAGTGAGTGAGTGAGTGAGTGAGTGAGTGAGTGAGTGAGTGAGTGAGTGAGTGAGTGAGTGAGTGAGTGAGTGAGTGAGTGAGTGAGTGAGTGAGTGAGTGAGTGAGTGAGTGAGTGAGTGAGTGAGTGAGTGAGTGAGTGAGTGAGTGAGTGAGTGAGTGAGTGAGTGAGTGAGTGAGTGAGTGAGTGTGTGAGTAAGTGAGTGAGTGAGTGAGTGAGTGAGTGAGTGAGTGAGTGAGTGAGTGAGTGAATGAGTGAATGAGTGAAAAAGCTTTTTTCCATCTTCAAAGGTCGTCTTCACACAAATCAACACACCCAAAAGTTACTCGTTTTGCCTGCTTGAAACAAGAGTTTATTGTTTTGCAGAATATTTTTCAGAGGGTAACTTTCTAGGGTTTGTATGCGCCTTAAAATAAGTATTTAATAGGAAAAAAGTAATATTCAAGTAATTATTTCAAAATTTAATATTACAATTTTTAAAAAAAATTTTGATAAGCTGTTTATTTTATTTTTTAAATAATATTTAAAGACATTCGCTGGCTCTTGTGATCGTTAATATACCAGATTGTTCAATTATTTTTTTAATGCTTTTAAAGTCTCTTACAATTTTTGTTTTTCCATTAAAAAGCTCAATAAAAATGTAATTTAATGTCTGTGAGAACCTTTGCCAGCATTTGTCGTGTCAGTAGAGTATAAATATAAATATCTATATAATTAACAAATTTTTTTTACAAATAACATTTAATTAAACATTTTAAGCCAATTATAAATTCTTACAGCATTTTCATCACTTTATTGATCCTTCAAGCGTAAAGCAATCTAAAATGTTTTAAAGTTTATGTCAGAAACTTAAGTTTCATCAATCTCATGTTATCAAAATTATGAAGAATATCAGCTGGACATGGAATGAATTATGATCATCAAATCCTTAAATATCTGAAAAGTATAAATGTCTTGCATTGAACTCCTAGTTACGTTCACAAATGGAAATTGATGAGTTTTGGCGAGCTACTAGGAAAAGCGGACTTACTAATATATAGAATAAATAATAACTTTTCTTTACTTTTATAAATTCCATCAGTATTTTTATATAATACTTCGCTCGTAATTTCTGTTCACCAGGCTTAACTTTCTCTTGGTGGCGTTTATTTCTTATCCAAGAAAAATAGGCTACTAGGGTGTGTGGGAATTGAACTCATGACCTCTGGCTACAAGCTGCAAGTCTTAACCAATCGACTTGCCATTCACTTGGTGCCGTGACCAAAATCCGAACCTTGGTTATCTAATTTAAATCAACCGTGTTTAAAAAAACACATGTTGGTTTTGTATTTATGAAAACTTTAACCGCTATTTAACAACGACAATAAGTCCTATCCCACATCGTGTACACAAGAATTAAAATAAAATGCTAGAAAACAAGAACAAAAAAACATTAAATCAATTGTGTACATAAAGAAATAAACTCATAAAAACACATACACACACATAAAACGCACAAGAACATGTATTACTGCCTGCTTTATTCGTAAAGATGTCACTTACGCCGAATTCATCTTTTTATCGAAGCTATTTGACATTTCTTGGCTCTTGGGACTATCTATTCTTCTCCAAAATCATCATCTTTTTTTTATCAATCAATTCACGTTGATTTCTCTTGGAAGGCACGCTGATAAGATTGTTTGAAGAGGCAGCTTTCTCTGATTTTCAATCATGAATCAATTATAAGTCTGACTCGAAGATTCGATTTCAACATTTTTTCAATGATTTTTGACCTTCTCGATTTTGCAACGATGGAGCATCAGTGGATCAGCATCAGCAACACTCTCTCTCGCACAAACTTAATTGAATTTCGATCCCAAACCTTTATGGCTCAAATACAACTCGAGTTATGTTCTCTCTAAAACAATTTTTTCTTTATCTTTTTACAAATTTAATATTAATGATTTTATTATTTTGTAGAATGTTCGCCATCAAGACGATTGAATGAGTGGATGAAACTGAAGTGGTTTCGAAATGCAATAGCAAATGGAACCGTTCCTGTTAAGAAAAATATTCATTTTAATTTCAATTATTTATAAATCAATTTTTAAAATGAAAATTAACCTTTTTCGTTATTCATATGCAGCTGAGTGTCGGAGGAAAATAATTCAAAATATTTTCTAAGGCTTACAATTAACTGCACTATTCAAAAAACGTTGTTAAAAATATACATGTTTGGCTGCTGTCAGTATTTTTATCGTTTTTAAACTAAAGTTAATTTTCGCTTTTAATCCTGTCATCACATTCAACTAAACATCCGACGTTTTTAACATTTAATTCTTCTTTTTTTTAAAACGCTTGTTATTTTGCCTAGTTTTCTGCAGTGTAGGTTTCCATTTTTCGAAGCAAATAAGACCGTGAAACAAAAACGCCATTGATGATCTTTTGTAATATCCTGGTCATCTAATAGTGCTCTCGCAATTTTTTTAAATAGGCGTTGTGAATTTCTTTAGATCATTAGGTGTTTCAAAAACTGTTTTCTAGATCCAATAAGATTTTGAATTAATTCTATTTCTTTGTATAGTTTATTTGAAATGTGAGAAATTAAATAGTTGGAATGTTTAAATAAAACTAACGAGATTAAAGTTAGTTCTTTTAAATGGTTTTTAATTAAATAGAATGCGGCTGATAAGTGTGTCAAAAACAGGTTGCGTGAAATTGAATTCACAATAAACAGGAAAGATTGAATGATCGTCTGCTGTATCCGTTTGTTAATAAGAAAACGTTGAAAATGAAAGTTGCTATGGATGGGAATTGAGTTTTTCTGTATATACGGTAGTAACTACCGTCGGTAGTTACACTAAGTTATACTAGTAATTACGCTAAGTTTTCGGAAATGTGAACTAATTTTTCCAATTTGTGTTCAAATAGATGCAAAAATGGTCAAAATGGAAATAAGAAACTTCTTTAAAGTTTGCAAACTGTGACTTCTTTTTAAATTAACCTTTCTAATTTATTTTAACGGTCAGACAACTCTACGACTCTTTTTAATAGAAAAAACTAATTTTCTCCTTTTCACCGATAACTGTAAACGAAGTATAATCTTGATAAAATATCATTGTAAATTGAATATCATAGTCAATAATGAAAACAAAAACCAGTGTTTTAATACTTTAGTCAAAATACGGTTAATTCATATTCTAAATAATGCAAGGCTGCCATTTTGTTCGTCCTCGTTTTGTCTTCTGCTATCGAAAATTTGAAGGCCACGGCACGGGGCTGCCAATAGAGGCGAACTTGCACAAGCTTTTGAACATTGTTTCAAAAAAAGCACAATTTGCCTTCTAAACCTTCTAATTGGTTAATTAATATTTATACTTTTATTTATTTTTTTCTAGTTTAAAATGTTATAGGAATGAAATTGTATTTTTGAATTCTTTATATTTAGTTCTAATTTAGGCATTATTATTTTTTTGAAAACTATGATTAAAACTATTCTTTGAATTATATGTTTTATCTCTGTGTTGAATAAATCAAAAATAATAATTTAAATATTATTTGAATGTTCAATTGCCTTTTGTCAACTAAATTTTGAATTAATAAAAGAAAAAGAAAAAAATTATTATTTTATGTATATACTTTTACATATATTTAAAAAAAAAAACTTTGTCAAGAATTCAAAATAGTACTAGAAGTAGTAGTAGTAGTAGTTGTCGTAGGAGTAGGTGTAAGAGTAGTAGTAGTAGTAGTTGTAGTAGTAGTAGTAGTAGTAGTAGTAGTAGTAGTAGTAGTAGTAGTAGTAGTAGTAGTAGTAGTAGTAGTAGTAGTAGTAGTAGTAGTAGTAGTATTAGTAGTAGTAGTAGTAGTAGTAGTAGTAGTAGTAGTAGTAGTAGTAGTAGTAGTAGTAGTAGTAGTAGTAGTAGTAGTAGTAGTAGTAGTAGTAGTAGTAGTAGTAGTAGTAGTAGTAAAAGAATTATCATTATTTTGATGTTTGGTTAGCGGCTGCCAAAATAAATTTGTAGAATAAACGGTTTTGGGTATAATATATTAAAATTTTAGAATCTTAAGTCTAAATAAAAATTACATTTAATTAATTAGAATGTTAGTTGTTTTGAATCTGTCGAGGAATGGCCGCAGCAGACCAAGATGGCCGCAGGGAATCAAGTGAGCTGCGACATAAAGAAGAAAACCTTCCATAGCAGCAGCAGTTCCAGTGCTAGCAAGGACTTCTCTTTCACCCTCTATCGCAGCCTCGGCACCAGTGGCAAGACAGAAAATTGACAAGAATGATGATTGTGTTTTATGGTTTTGAGGATGATGTGGTGATAATTGTGCTGTGGTATGAGTGTTGGTACTGTAGTGATGATTGAATTTTTTTGGTGGTGATAGTGATTTTTTGGCGGTGTGGGTGAGGTTGGATTATTGAGGTTGATTGTTTTTTTTATATTTAAATTGATATATATACATATATTGGTAATGATCTAAAAACCGTTTTATTTAACAAATTTATTTCAAGAGCGCTTTTGTTCACTTAGTAAAGGGCGCTATACAAATCATTAGTGATTGATTGATAGTAGTAGTAGTAATATTAATAGTAGTAGTAGTAGTTGTAGTAGGAGTAAGAGTAGTAGGAGTCTTAGAAGTAAGATCCTAATGATTTGAGGCAAACGTCGACAGATTTCTTTGTTGGTAAGTAAGTGTTGTGAGTGGGTTTTAATCATTCGTATTAAAGCCAAACTTATATTTTAGAAAAATATAATTAGACTTTTTTATTTTGCATATTTCTAATTACGAATAGTCTCAGATACTTCAGAGTATAAAAATTAATCGAGACGAATTGAAAACTCACGTAAGGAACATTTTAGGTATAATTTGAACTAGAATTATGAAGAGCGGGGATATTACGTTACAGTTTTTGTGAATTTATAAAAAAATGAAATTAATTCTGTCATTTTAAAAGACCATATGAATAAGTTTTTATACAAACTCAACAAATGACTTAACTAAACACATAAACAGAATAAAAATTCTTAGAAAATAATTACAACGTATTTTTTTCTTAGTACTTCACACCAACCACGCAAGTCATACGTTAAACACAATTAAAACATGTCTCAATATACAACAAAAAAATGTAAACTCTAATATATAAAATACATACAACGCACTCAAAACATCACCACCAAAAACATCAGCGAGTATGCTTATACCTAATGTGGGATTTTAAACCCGATGCGGTCTCAAAATGTTCAAAACAAATGTTGCACATTTTCTTTTTTTTGAGCCAAGCTTCATCGCTCTGCTGGCTTCTCCCACTCTTCCTCTGATAGAACCAGTGCACTTCGTAGTGGGTCGCCATGTCGACGCTGCTGAAACACTCCGTACCACACACCTGAGGTGTTTTTGCGTTTTGTCTTAGTGGATGCTAGAGGCTCGACCGATGCCACTAATAATAATAATTATTATTATTATTGTTATTATTATTATATTATTATTATTAATAATTGTCGTTTTTATAAAGCGCCGGGGCACGCAACCGAAGCGCTCCCCCCACGTCGTAATGCAATAAAAAAATTATTATTATATTAATTATGTTATTATAATAATAGCAAAGACAATTGGCACCACAATCGCCAAGACAGGCGCATACAAACCTTACAGACCAAGCTTTCCGTGTTCTCGTACAATTCAGTATTCACACTCATCTGTATCCAAGTTCATTTTTTAATTCATTATTCAATAATTTAAATTTAATTATTATTATAATTTATGGGAGTTTTAATCTTTAGGGATGCTCTTATAACTCATATGTCTCGCAAGGCATCTCTTAATATTTGTAAATAGCAGTGAGATTTAGGTTAAATCGATAAAATTTAACGCAATTTAGGCACATAAAAAGTTATCTTTTGGCATGAGCCTTATGTTTCTATTTAACCCATTAATGCATGACTCAAAGGAATTAATTAATTTTTTTACATTTTGTTATAGAAATGATTCTAAAAAATAAAATTAAAAAATTAGTCTGAAATATTTTACACAAAAAAAGTTATAATGAAAATAAAAAATGTCCTTAAAAAAGGACACTATGCGTTGCTACTGACGGTAATCACGATTCGTGGTAGATGCTGAAGCACTCTAAATGTGAAGCTACATTACATTTAAGACATTTCTTTTGCACTTTCTTTCCACATTGCTTGCATCTTTTTTGCCCATCTTCAATTTGACCAACAAAATGATCTTTTTAATTTGGATACCACCGATCCACCAAGGCCTAAATCGCTGTTGCACTCTTCCGATGCTCCTTGATATGGGTTTATCAAATAACCAAGCCTATTATTCAGACGCCAAACTGTATACCCAAACCTTATAGGTTTACTTCTGATAAACTCTTTTGATGAATGCCTCCCATAATATGGCACCATTGATTCATCAATTGCCAAATGACATTCTTTGGGCTAAAACTTGTGAAATCTTTCATTCATAGCATCAAATAATGGACGCACTTTGCCCATCCTGTCTAATTTATTAATTTTCTCATTGTCATTGCAATGCAAATATCTTAATAATTATTCAAATCTGTTGACAGTCATAGCATTGCTTACAGCTAGATTGCGTCCATGGTCGCTTTGTTCGCAGTACATCCTGCGGTTTGCCAAAGGAACATAGCCTGAAAGAATGAGTATAGGCTATACTTATGCTTTCAGGTTTGTTCCTTTGGCAAACCGCAGTATGTACTGCGAACAAAGAGACAATGTGCACAACCTAGCTAAACTGTATAGCTATCAATTTGATGACTGTTACATAAAAAATTAATTAAACAATGTGAGGGAAGACATGTTTTAAAATTTTGATTTGTCGTTAGAACTATTAGAACTGTATCTGCTGAGAAGAAATCATTGTCATCTTCCAAAATACTAATGACTTCATGAAGAACGAATCTGAAAATAATTTATTTTACCATCAATATTACTGCATAATGTCCTTAAAAAAAGACACTCAATAAAACACAGTTTTTGGAAATAATATTAGATGTAAAATAGAATTTATTTTAAAATAAGATATAAGAATGTATTCCAATAAAATAATATTAAATATTATGAATGGTAAACATTAAATAAAATAATAACTAACTTTTGTTCACGAGCCCTTACAAAAACACAAAAACTTTTGTTATCGCGTTGAAAAATCAAATTATCAAAACGCTCTATCAGTTATGGGTTGGATTAATTTCAAAAATATTAAATATAATCAAGATAACTATTTTTAAATTTATTTAAAATTTTTATCCCTAAAAAAAGACAGTATGCATTAATGGGTTAAAATAATAAGCTATTTAAAATATAAATTTATTTAAAATAATAGTTTATTTGAAATAATCATCATCAACAAACCAAATCTTGGCAATCCTCTTGAGTATCGGCATCATCATCATCCTCGTCACCATCGGTCTCACACAACTTGCTAATGTAGGTGCTTTGGGTGTTCTTTTTGAAATTCATTTTTATTCGCTTCTTCGGAACCGCAGATGGGACAGTAAAATGGTTAACATTACTACCAGTAGAAATAGTAGTGGAAGTAGTAGTAGTAATAAGAGTAGTAGTAGTAGAAGTAGTAGCAGTAGTAGTAGTAGTAGAATTAGTAGTAGTAATAGAGGTAGTAGAAGTAGTAGTAGCAGGTATAAAATTAGCATTACTAGCAGTATTGGTAGTACTATTAGTACTAATTCTTGTATTATCATGAATACTAGAGGCATTAAAAGTATTAGAGTTAATATGATTAAGAGTATTATAGGAATTATCATCGACCTCACGTATATTGATAATAGTACTAGTACTTGTAGGAGCAATGGAAGTACTAGTCCTATTAGTAAAAGTAGAAGTACTGTCGATCCTACTTATATTGATAATAGTACTAGAGCTTGTATGAGCAATAGAAGTAGTAGGAGTAGTAGTGGTATTAGTATAAGTAGTAGTAGAAGTACTAGTCTTACTAGTAACCGCAGAAGTATTTTTAGTATTATTAGCAGTATGAGTAAAAGGAATACTACTACTAGTATTACTATAATTATAAGTTGGAGCAAAAATGCTAGAAGAAAAGAGATTCCTATCTGTAGAGGGAGAAGTGACCATAGAAAGACTAGTGGTTCTGGAGAAATAGGCGCTGGCAGTATTAGTAGTAGAAGTAGTAGTAGTAGTAGTAGTAGTAGTAGTAGTAGTAGTAGTAGTAGTAGTAGTAGTAGTAGTAGTAGTAGTAGTAGTAGTAGTAGAAGTAGTATTAGTAGTAGTATTATTAGTAGCAGTATAAGTATTAGTAGTAGTAGTAGTAGTATTAGTAGTAGTAGTATTAGTAGTAGTATTAGTAGTAATAGTAGTAGTAGTAGTATTAGTAGTATTAGTAGTAGTATTATTATTATTAGTAGTAGTATTATTAGTAGTGGAAGCAGTGGTGAGGGGTGGACAAGGAGATCGGTAAGGAGTAGGGGGAGAAAGAGTGGGGCTTGACTGTGGAGGCGAGAGGGTGCTAGAGCTGTTGTTGTTGCTGTTGTGGGAAGTTTCGACGACTTCATTGGAGGCGATCATGTTCAGCGTGTAGAAGGGAGTCTCCTCAACGCATGAGGCGTAAGGAGGGGGTCTGATGTGAGCGACCGCGGTGGTGGTGGCGGCCTCCACTGCAGCAGGTGGAAGTGGAAGGGTTTGGAAGGAGGTGATGGGCGTACCATGGGCGTTCTGTTGTATTTTAGAATGAGTTGCTTGATTGTTCATGTAGAATGGTGCTAATTGTGGTGGTTGTAGCTGTTGTTGTAAAGTTTGATGTGGTGCTTGTATAGGTAGTAGTGGTGGTGGTTGTGATTGTGGTTGTTGTAGCTTTTGTTGTTGTTGCTGTTGTTGTCGTTGATGTTGTATCTGTGAATGTTGTTGCTGGTAAGTTAATTGTTGTAGTTGTTGTAGATTAGTTAAAGATTGATGTTGTTGTCGTTGATGAACTCTTGTTGGTGGTTGCAGTGGTTGTTGTTGTAATGGTTGAGAATACAGTGGTTGTTGTTGTAGTAGTAGTTGTTGTAGTGATTGTTGTTGTAGTGGTTGAGAATACAGTGGTTGTTGTTGTAGTGGTTGTTGAGAATGCATCCTGCTGAAGTCTGCATCTCCTGAGGACAGATAATCCATTGGGTTTTTGTTGTTGGCAAAAATGTAGTTGTTGTTGTTGTTGTCGTTGATGTTGTTGTTGTTCTTAGACTGGTTGATATTGGAATTATTGATAGCTAGTGAGGAACGACTGTACATTGACAAAGACTTTGTTGGCGTGAAAGGCTTCAGTGTCACAAATTGGTGTTGCCGTTGTTGTTGTTGAGGGGATGAAAATGCATGTTGTTGTTGCCGTTGTTGTTGTTGAGGGGATGAGAATACATGTTGTTGTTGCCGTTGTTGTTGTTGAGGGGATGAAAAGGCATGTTGTTTTTGTTGTTGCTTTTGGGGAGTTGAAACATGATTTTGTTGTTGTTGTTGCAGATGCAATAATTGCTGTTGTTTTTGTTGCTGTTGTAGGTATATTTTCTGCAGCATCCCTGCAGCATTGGCCGACGTATCATTTCTTTTTTGGTTAGAAGGAACAAAAAGAACGGTTTGGCTGGCAGAGGCAGTGGATGCATAGGAGGTTATATGTGGTTTGTCATGCCGCACAGAAGCCTTTTGTTGTTGTTGCTGAGAATGGGGAAGGAAGACATTCGACGATGATGATCCACCACTGTTCAATGTCCTGTTCACTCTAGCCCCATTATAAGTCACAAGTTGACTGTTGTTGTTGTTGCTGTTGTTGTTTGTTATATTGTTATTAGTTTTATTTTTATTAGCATTATTTATCAATTGATTATTTATAATACCATTATTCTTTAATTGATTATTTACAGTACCATTATTCAATAATTTATTATTATTATTATTATTATTATTATTTAGTATTTGACTGTTTATATTATTTGTATTATTACTTTTTACTTGACTATTTTCATAATTATTAACATTTTTTTCAGTAACCCTCTTAAGAGATTCGCCAATAATGTCAATTAAAATATGATCAGTGTCCTTGTTGTTGTTACTTATGTTGTTGTTACTGTTGTTGTTGTTACTGTTGTTGTTGTTACTGTTGTTGTTGTTGTTACTGTTAATGTTATTGTTACTGTTGTTGTTGTAGGCTGGACAACTAGGCTGCAAATCAGTTAATGATGGTTGATATGATGATGATGACTATAATGGGTTATCATGATAACGAAAACGTTAATGGTTATGGGGAAAATGGTAACGATGATGAAATGGTAAATTTACCACAGGTAGAGCCATAAGTGCCCTTTTTCTTTTTTGTGGGACGGGATTTTTATTTGCATCTAAAAAATTAGTTTTTGAAATGAGTCTCAATTTTAGGATTAACAGTTGTCAAGAACATAAAAAATTATTTGATATTTTAATTTGAAATTGAATAGCATCTAAATAGTTATTCCTATATAAATTTCAAAAATGTATAACTTCGAATAATTGAGAAAAAAAATATATATATAACTTCACAAATTATAAAATTACATTAAAATTTTATAAAATTACATACTTTTAGGTGCCTTTTTTAGAGGAAAGGTTTTTGTTGGTTCACCAATATTTATTAATTTAGAAGTTGTATTAGTTTTGTTTTTAAGTTCAAAAGGTTTTTTATTAATTTCTTGTAAATTTATATAGATGCCGCTTTGATTATCACTTGTAATTAAAATAGTTCCTTCTAATTTATAATAATAATTGCAACTTATGAAATTATTGCAATATTCGAATAAACATTCTCTTAATTTTGTAACTAAAAATTGTTCGTCAAGATTCATTTTAACGGAAATTATCAAATATCAAAAAAACAAAAACGGCAACATGGACTAAAAGTAAAACTAGATTAAACTATATTTTAAAATGTTTAAGCTAGAACCATATATATTTTGTATATTATAGGTATATATGTAGAACCTATATTATGAAGTCTATATAAATGTTACAGCCAATGGGTAGAATTTGTGGTAAACGGAAGAAAAGTCTTCCGGATAAAAAGTCTTCAGGATAAAAAGTCATCATCATCATTTCCACCACAATCATCCTCACCATTACCACCAGTTATCATCATCATCGTCATCATTTTCATCTTCTTCCGAATTATTAAGAAAACGCTGCTTCACCATAAACAGGGCGCATTGTTTAATTCTCCTTAAATCTTACATCATAAATCTCTGGTGCATCCATCGGATTGATAGTTTTAAGAAGAAATAAACAACGCCATTTTAGAAAATGTCGCATGTAAACAAAGTTGTTTTAAACTGTTTATCAAATATAGTTGTAAAGGAAATTTCGGGGTTAAATAATAATTTTGAGGCTATCGTTAATAATTTTAATTCAAATAAAGTTGTTTTTAATCTTGGCTTGAATATATTGTCCGAGGATTCTACCGAGGAATCTACTTCTAATGAGCTTGATTCAAGCTTGATTGAAGCTAAAAAAACCTTTTAAAGAAGTTTTCTGGTCACTATGCGACTGGGATTTTAAATCCCATTTTCGCATGAATAAAACTACATTCGAGGTAATTTAAAAAAATGATTTTTGATTAAGCTATACAATTTATAAATATCTTTATATTTATATTTATAAATACATTTATAAAGTTTATAAATGTATTTCTCATAAAGAGACTTTTGGGTATGCTTGGTAGGGAGAAGGATCAAGTCAACAGAGGTAGACTCCCTATTGACATAAAACAAGCTGCAATGGTGATGGTTTGGACTCTGGCAAATCAGGAATCTTTTAGAGGCATAGCTCTTCGATTTCGGTTGGACATTGGAAATGCCCATCGTGTCTGTCTACGGATGTGCAGGCTTGTAAATGAAAACAATGCCAAGTTTATTCGATTGCCTTCTGGTGGGTGTGTTTGTAGGAATTCAACTTTTTAAGATGATTCCTATCTTACTTTACATTTTTAACTTTTTTCAAAAGAATTAGAAATGCAGAAAGTGGTGGCTGGATTTGCCAGTTTAAGGAAAAAGCCTTTTCCTGATGTTTGTGGTTGTGTCGATGGAACCCATATTCCTATAAAGAAACCACAAGCAGACAGTATAAGTTATTACTATAGAAAAGGCTTCCACTCCATCTTATTACAGGTTAGTTATGTGAATAACTTGTTATGAAGCAACAATTTTTTAAAAAGACTGATAATTCTTATTTTTTTCAATATTTATTAGATTATAGTTGATCATGAGATGAAGATACTGGATGCATATTCTGGCTGGCCTGGATCCACTCATGATGCCAGAGTTTGGGCTCGCAGTCCTATTTACTCAAATCTAGAGAACAACAACATTATTCCCAAAAAAGGACACATTCTAGGCGATTGTGCATACCCCATCAAAGTTTTCCTTATGTCACCTTATCAGGATAATGGCCGCTTAGATGAGAGAAAAAGACATTTCAATAAGAGGTTGAGCTCAACAAGAGTAGTAGTTGAACAAGCTTATGGCCTTTTGAAAGGTATTTGCTCTTTGTACAAATTTGCACAGTAAATTACTTATTTTATTGCTTTTAGGAAGGTTCAGAAGATTGAAATATCTTGATGTGGCAACCCCCGAGACAGCTTCAATAATGGTTCAGACTGCTTGCTGTATGCATAATTTGTGTCTTGTGTCCAATGACTTTATTGAGTTTGGAACAGAAGAAAGCAGCAGTGAAGCTTTTAATGACACAGGACCAAATGAGTTGAGGGCCAGCAGCAAAAGGGACATGATTGCCCTGATGCTTGAGTAATTTTTATTAATTTTATTAGAATAGACAATAAAGTTATGTTCGACTAAACCTTTTGTTAATAAAATGATTAAAAACTCGTTTTACACATATGTTTATTAACAAAAAAACTTGATATATACATATATTTATTCACAATAATCAAACAATTAATTAAGTTTATCAATGAGGCGATTCAGGGTTTCATTGGTCCTCTCATAGGCCTGTTGAATGGTCTCAGTCATTCTATTAATAGCCTGAATTAATATATAAAAAAACATTATGAAGATTCACTTCAACTTACTTGAGTCAACATATATTGGTCTTATTTTAGGGGGAACGGACAAAAAGCCTCTCGGAGAAAAAGCCTTCGGATAAAATACCTTCTACAAAAAGCCTCCCGGAGAAAAAACCTCCTGGAGAAAAAGCCTCTCGGAGAAAATGTCTCCTTGTTAATATTTTAGTATAAATAAAACGGACTTTTAATATAAAAAACGGATTTTTATAGATTCGTTTCACAATTTTAAATAAATAAAACGGACTTTTTATATAAAAAAAGGATTTTTATAGATTCGTTTCACAATTTTGAATAAATAAAACGGACTATATTTTTTTTAAAATACATACCTAAAACGATTTATCAAATACAATACAAATTATTGGTAAACGGATAAAAAGTCTTCAGGATGAAAAGTCTTCAAGATAAAAAGTCTTCAGGATAAAAAGTCTTCAGGATAAAAAGTCTTCAGGATAAAAAGTCTTCAGGATAAAAAGACGTCCGGATAAAAAGTCTTCCGGATAAAAAATCTTCAGGATGAAAAGTCTTCAGGATAAAAAGTCTTCAGGATAAAAAGTCTTCAGGATAAAAAATCTTTAGGATAAAAAGTCTTCAGGATAAAAAGTCTTCAGGATAAAAAGTCTTCAGGATAAAAAGTCTTCAGGATAAAAAATCTACAGGATAAAAAGTCTTCAGGATAAAAAGTCTTCAGGATAAAAAGTCTTCAGGATAAAAAGTCTTCAGGATAAAAAGTCTTCAGGATAAAAAGTCTTCAGGATAAAAAGTCTTCAGGATAAAAAGTCTTCAGGATAAAAAGTTTTTAGGATAAAAAGTCTTCAGGGTTAAAATTTTTCAGGATAAAAAGTCTTCAAGATAAAAAGTCTTCAATATAAAAAGTCTTCAGGATAAAAAGTCTTCAGGATAAAAAGTCTTCAGGATAAAAAGTCTTCAGGATAAAAAGTCTTCAGGATAAAAAGTCTTCAGGATAAAAAGTCTTCAGGATAAAAAGTCTTCAGGATAAAAAGTCTTCAGGATAAAAAGCCTTCAAAAAAAATGTTTTCAGGATAAAAATTCTTTAGAATAAAAAGTCTCCAGGATAAAAAGTCTTCAGGATAACAAATCTTCAAAAATTAATTTTGAAGGAAAAATAATCACGATCGAGAACCAGCAGAAAACTTAATGATTAAAGTGAGGAATCAACAACCCAGTCTAATTTATTCAAATACTATTTCCAGACTCAAAAAAAAAGTGAGCAAACGTTAGATGAAAGTATGAAATTCCAATCTTTTAGTTTTAAGGATCACGTATTCTTTCTTAAACATTATTTCCTCATGGTTAAAGTGACGAAACAACAACAGCCAAGTCAAATTTATTCAAATGCTATTTCGAGATTGAACGAAAAAATTAGATAAAAGTATCACATTTTATTTTTTAAGTTTTAAGGATAACGTATTAATCACGTATTTTTTCTTAAAATTTAATTTATAAAAAAAAATTCTTAAAACTTTTTATCCTAAAGACTTTTTATCCTGAAGACTTTTTTTGTGAAAACTTTTTATCTTGAAGACTTTTTATCCTAAAGACTTTTTATCCTAAAGACTTTTTATCCTGAAGAGTTTTTATCCTGAAGACTTTTTATCCTGAAGACTTTTTATCCTGAAAACATTTTATTCTGAAGGCTTTTCATCCTGAAAACCTTTTATCTTGAAGACTTTTTATCCTGAAAACTTTTTATCATGAAAACTTTTTATCCTGAAGACTTTTTATCCTGAAGACTTTTTATCCTGAAGACTTTTTATCCTGAAGACTTTTTATCCTGAAGACTTTTTATCCTGAAGACTTCTTATCTTGAAGACATTTTATCCTGAAGATTTTTTATCCTGAAAACATTTTATTCTGAAGGCTTTTTATACTGAAAACTTTTTATCTTGAAGACTTTATCCTGAAGACTTTTTATCCTGAAGACTTTTTATCCTGAAAACTTTTTATCTTGAATACTTTTTATCCTGAAGACTTTTTATTCTGAAGACATTTTGTCCTGAAGACTTTTTATCCTGAAGATTTTTTATTCTGAAGACTTTTTATCTTGAAGACTTTTTATCCTGAAGACTTTTTATCCTGAAGACATCTTCTTCTGAAGGCTTTTTATCCTGAAAACTTTTTATCTTGAAGACTTTTTATTTTGAAAACTTTTTATCCTGAAGACTTTTTATCCTGAAGACTTTTTATCCTGAAGACTTTTTATCCTGAAGACTTTTTATCCTGAAGACTTTTTATCCTGAAGACTTTTTATCCTGAAGACTTTTTATCCTGAAGACTTTTTATCCTGAAGACTTTTTATCCTGAAGACTTTTTATCCTGAAGACTTTTTATCCTGAAGACTTTTTATCCTGAAGACATTTTATTCTGAAGGCTTTTATCCTGAAAAATTTTTATCTTGAAGATTTTTTATCCTGAAGACTTTTTATCCTGAAGACTTTTCATCCTGAAGACTTTTTATCCTGAAGACTTTTTATTCTGAAGACTTTTTATCCTAAAGACTTTTTATCCTGAAGACTTTTTATCCTGAAGACTTTTTATCCTGAAGACTTTTTATCCTGAAGACTTTTCATTCTGAAGACTTTTTATCCTGAAGACTTTTTATCCTGAAGACTTTTTATCCTGAAGACTTTTTATCCGTTTACCAATAATTTTTATTGTATTTGATAAATTAAAGTTCGTTTTAATTATGTATTTTTCAAAAATATAGTCCGTTTTATTTATTTAAAATTGTGAAACAAATCTATTAAAAAAATAAAGTCCGTTATAGTTATAATTATAGTTCGTTTTAATTATTTAATTTAAAAAAAATATAGTTTGTTTTATTTATTTAAAATTGTGATACCAATTTGTTTTTAAAAAATCCGTTTTTTATATAAAAAGTCCGTTTTATTTATACTATAATATTAACAAGGAGGCTTTTTCTCCAAGAGACTTTTTCTCCAGGAGGTATTTTTTCCGGGAGGCTTTTTGTAGAAGGTATTTTATCCGAAGGCTTTTTCTCCGAGAGGCTTTTTATCCTACATCCTTATTTTAGGATCTCCCATTATCAAAATCGTCTTATTTTATCACGAACTAAAAGTAAAAGCCAATGGGCTACAACTTATTTGGAATAAACTTTTTTTTAAATTTGTTGAGTTTTACTCGATTTTAAAAATATTCTAAATAAAACTAATATAATTATCATAGTAATTACTTTATATAATTATATTAAGTAATTACGAAAACCCATTCTTACTTACTACTTTTGCTAGCTAACCTACATAATAACCTACATAGTTTTGATTGGATGTAGTTCTATTTATACATCAATAAATCGTATCAATCCGTCTTTGTTTATGATTGATGTGATGTACATCGAGTTATGTAGTGAAGAATTAAACAACGCCCTTCACGACACACCCGGATGAATTAAACAACGTTCAAAACGCATTGGATGTACCGATTGTTTACATCGAATGAATTAAACAATGCGCCCACAGTGTAATTATGACAAACACAATATTAGCTTATTTTCGGTGTTTTATAAATTATTAAAAAATATTAATAGTTTTAATAATTTGGACTCAACACGATGATGGTTTATTACATGAACCGTCATCGTTGTTGCTATGGTTAACTTCCATCTTGTTTCAAATGCCACTCGATATGTGCCTTCAAAGACTTGATCTTACTACGACTACTACAACTACTACTGCTTCTACTCCTTCTTCTCCTAATACTACTAATACTGCTATTACTAACTACTACTACTGCAACTACTATTTCTTCTCCTAATACTACTAATACTACTACTGCGGCTGCTACCACTATCAAGTATCAAAAGCAAGAAACTCCTACAGCGACCACACCAAACCACAACGACGACGGATGTAGGATAAAAAGCCTCTCGGAGAAAAAGCCTTCGGATAAAATACCTTCTACAAAAAGCCTCCCGGAAAAAATACCTCCTGGAGAAAAAGTCTCTTGGAGAAAAAGCCTCCTTGTTAATATTTTAGTATAAATAAAACGGACTTTTTATATAAAAAACGGATTTTTAAAAACAAATTCGTATCACAATTTTAAATAAATAAAACAAACTATATTTTTTTTAAATTACATAATTAAAACGAACTATAATTATAACTATAACGGACTTTATTTTTTTAATAGATTTGTTTCACAATTTTAAATAAATAAAACGGACTATATTTTTAAAAAATACATAATTAAAACGAACTTTAATTTATCAAATACAATAAAAATTATTGGTAAACGGATAAAAAGTCTTCAGGATAAAAAGTCTTCAGGATAAAAAGTCTTCAGAATAAAAAGTCTTCAGGATAAAAAGTCTTCAGGATAAAAAGTCTTCAGGATAAAAAGTCTTCAAGATAAAAAATTTTCAGGATAAAAGCCTTCAGAATAAAATGTCTTCAGGATAAAAAGTCTTCAAGATAAAAAGTCTTCGGGATAAAAAGTCTTCAGGATAAAAAGTCTTCAGGATAAAAAGTCTTCAGGATACAAAATCTTCAGGATAAAAAGTCTTCAGGATAAAAAGTCTTCAGGATAAAAAGTCTTCAGGAGAAAAACTCTTCAGGATAAAAAGTCTTCAGGATAAAAAGTTTTCAGAATAAAAAGTCTTCAAGATAAAAAGTTTTCAGGATAAAAAGCCTTCAGAATAAGATGTCTTCAGGATAAAAAGTCTTCAGGATAAAAAGTCTTCAGGATAAAAAGTCTTCAGAATAAAAAGTCTTCAGGATAAAAAGTCTTCAGAATAAAAAGTCTTCAGGATAAAAAGTCTTCAGGATAAAAAGTCTTCAGAATAAAAAGTCTTCAGGATAAAAAGTCTTCAAGATAAAAAGTTTTCAGGATAAAAAGCCTTCAGAATAAAATGTTTTCAGGATAAAAAATCTTCAGGATAAAATGTCTTCAGGATAAAAAGTCTTCGGGATAAAAAGTCTTCAGGATAAAAAGTCTTCAGAATAAAAAGTCTTCAGGATACAAAATCTTCAGGATAAAAAGTCTTCAGGATAAAAAGTCTTCAGGATAAAAAGTCTTCAGGAGAAAAACTCTTCAGGATAAAAAGTCTTCAGGATAAAAAGTTTTCAGAATAAAAAGTCTTCAAGATAAAAAGTTTTCAGGATAAAAAGCCTTCAGAATAAGATGTCTTCAGGATAAAAAGTCTTCAGGATAAAAAGTCTTCAGGATAAAAAGTCTTCAGAATAAAAAGTCTTCAGGATAAAAAGTCTTCAGAATAAAAAGTCTTCAGGATAAAAAGTCTTCAGGATAAAAAGTCTTCAGAATAAAAAGTCTTCAGGATAAAAAGTCTTCAAGATAAAAAGTTTTCAGGATAAAAAGCCTTCAGAATAAAATGTTTTCAGGATAAAAAATCTTCAGGATAAAATGTCTTCAGGATAAAAAGTCTTCAGGATAAAAAGTCTTCAGGATAAAAAGTCTTCAGGATAAAAAGTCTTCAGGATAAAATGTCTTCAGGATAAAAAGTCTTCAGGATAAAAAGTCTTCAAGATAAAAACTCTTCAGGATAAAAAGTCTTTAGGATAAAAAGTCTTCAAGATAAAAAGTTTTCAAAATAAAAATTCTTTAGGATAAAAAGTCTTTAGGATAAAAAGTTTTAAGAATTTTTTTTATAAATTAAATTTTAAGAAAAAATACGTGATTAATACGTTATCCTTGAAACTTAAAAAATAAAATGTGATACTTTTATCTAATTTTTTCGTTCAATCTCGAAATTGCATTTGAATAAATTTGACTTGGCTGTTGTTGTTTCGTCACTTTAACCATAAGGAAATTATGTTTAAGAAAGAATACGGGATCCTTAAAACTAAAAGATTGGAATTTCATACTTTCATCTAACGTTTGCTCACTTTTTTTTCAGTCTGGAAATAGTATTTGAATAAATTTGACTGGGTTGTTGATTCCTCACTTTAATCATTAAGTTTTCTGCTGGTTCTCGATCGTGATTATTTTTCCTTGAAAATTAATTTTTGAAGATTTTTTTCCTGAAGACTTTTTATCCTGAAGACTTTTTATTCTAAAGAATTTTTATCCTGAAGACATTTTTTTTGAAAGCTTTTTATCCTGAAGACTTTTTATTCTGAAGACTTTTTATCCGGAAGACTTTTTATTCTGAAGACTTTTTATCCTGAAGACTTTTTATCCTGAAGACTTTTTATCCTGAAGACTTTTTATTCTGAAGGCTTTTTATCTTAAAGACTTTTTATCTTGAAGACTTTTTATTCTGAAGACTTTCTATCCTGAAGACTTTTTATCCTAAAGACTTTTTATCCTGAAGACTTTTTATCCTGAAGATTTTTTATCCTGAAGACTTTTTATCTTGAAAATTTTTTATCCTGAAGACTTTTTATCCTGAAAACTTTTTATCCTGAAGACTTTTTATCTTGAAAACTTTTTATCCTGAAGACTTTTTATTCTGAAGACTTTTTATCCTGAAGACTTTTTATCCTGAAGACTTTTTATCCTGAAGATTTTGTATCCTGAAGACTTTTTATCCTGAAGACTTTTTATCCTGAAGACTTTTTATCCTGAAGACTTTTTATCCTAAAGACTTTTTATCCTGAAAACTTTTTATCCTGAAGACTTTTTATCCTGAAGACTTTTTATCCTGAAGACTTTTTATTCTGAAGACTTTTTATCCTGAAGACTTTTTATCCTGAAGACTTTTTATCTTGAAGACTTTTTATCCTGAAGACTTTTTATCCTGAAGACTTTTTATCCTGAAGACTTTTTATCCTGAAGATTTTTTATCCTGAAGACTTTTTATCTTGAAGACTTTTCATCCTGAAGACTTTTTATCCGTTTACCAATAATTTGTATTGTATTTGATAAATCGTTTTAGGTATGTATTTTTAAAAAAATATAGTCCGTTTAATTTATTCAAAATTGTGAAACGAATCTATAAAAATCCTTTTTTTATATAAAAAGTCCGTTTTATTTATTTAAAATTGTGAAACAAATCTATAAAAATCCGTTTTTTATATTAAAAGTCCGTTTTATTTATACTAAAATATTAACAAGGAGACATTTTCTCCGAGAGGCTTTTTCTCCAGGAGGTTTTTTCTCCGGGAGGCTTTTTGTAGAAGGTATTTTATCCGAAGGCTTTTTCTCCGAGAGGCTTTTTGTCCGTTCCCCAACGACGACAGCAGCAGCGGTAGTTCTTATTGACACATTATAAACTGCCTCCTTTAAAGACCTTCTCTTTGAAACTCTACACCGCCACCACTGCTTTCCATCACGTCCACATTCACTGTCTGTGTGTGTGTGTGTTTGTATGTGTGAGTGTTTTTTTGTGTTTGTGTGACTGTAAATGTGTGTGTTTGTATATTTGTGTGTATGTGTGTGTTTGTATATTTGTGTGTATGTGTGTGTTTGTATATTTGTGTGTATGTGTGTGTTTGTATTTATGTTAATGTATTCTATGCTTATGATGATGAAGATGAGGTTGTAGCGGTCATGATGACGATGCTGAGATCATCTTTGACTGATGATAATCTTTGTTCGATTTTGAGGCTTGCAACAACAGAACTCGAACCCAATATTGACAATGTTGTTGCAACCATTCAGGCTCAACCTTCTCATTAAAATACTAACATTAAGTTATTCATAAATTTTTAAATAACGTTATATTTGTTATGACATTTATTAAAGACTTGCATTTTTGAGTTTTTTACATTTAGTTATTCATACATGTTTAAATAACGTTCTTTTTTATGGCATTCATTAAAAATGTGCATTCTTTGAGTTGTTTTTCTGGGTGATCTATGTGCACGCTGATGCGGCCCTTGGCGCCCGGGACTCAGTAATTTTGGCCCTCAGGCTGAAAAAGGTTGTGCATCCCTGCATTATACACTGCCTCCTTTAAAGACCTTCTCTTTGAAACTCTACACCGCCACCACTGCTTTCCATCACGTCCACATTCACTGTGTGTGTGTGTGTGTGTGTGTGTGTGTGTGTGTTTGTATGTGTGAGTGTTTGTTTGTGTGTGTGTGACTGTATATGTGTGTGTTTGTGTATTTGTGTGTATGTGTGTGTTTGTATATTTGTGTGTATGTGTGTGTTTGTATGTATGTTAATGTGTTCTATGCTTATGATGATGATGATGAGGCTGTAGCGGTCATGATGACGATGCTGTCTTGGTTATTGCCTCTTTTCCTGCAATTTGCATTGGCAAGTGGCTCGTGTGATGGCGATGAGGTTTCTTATAAACGCCATGACTGAGTGAGGAGCTACACGAGGAGGCGTTCAATCCGCTATTAAACCCGGCAACCATAAAAGCACCTAAGAAAACATCGACGAAGAGTGCCCAAATCAACTTTTGAGCAAACAAACAAGCGCCAAAGCAAACAAATGTTACG
Organism: Piscicola geometra; assembly: GCA_943735955.1. NCBI lineage: Eukaryota > Metazoa > Annelida > Clitellata > Hirudinida > Piscicolidae > Piscicola > Piscicola geometra. Next base: position 7,250,029 of record OX030960.1, read on the forward strand.
TTCAACTCGATCAATGTTGTAAATGTTGACCTCCACAGTCTGCTAATTCGATTGTCATCTCATTTATTTTGAAAATCAAATTAGATAAATACTGGGAAAACCATCCCATGATGTACAACTTTAAGTGTGACTATGACGTAATAGTAAAAAATAATTTATATACATAAACATAAATATATATATATATTTTTATATGAAATTTATTATTAGATATATATGTGTTTTTTTATAAATATTTTTCATAACCATTATAGAGGTCAAAAGATCTGCGTGGTTTAAACTAAACAGTTGTTGTCTCTTGGCACCACCACCTGCGGTTGAGCCTAATGCATGCGTTATTGATCAAATAATTCATTTTGCTATTCGTTCACTTATTTATTAATTCGGTGGATGGATGAATGGATGGATCAACGGAATCTTATAATAATAATAATAAAATTAATTTATATAGCGTTGAGAACTCAACAGAAGCGCTCGATAGATCAAAAGCATCTTAATTGTAACTAATGTGGCGACACCCCATTGTGGCGTTGATGTAATCTTGATTCTGAAGTAGACGTGTCATTAATATTTTGATGATGATGATGATGATAATGATGATGATGATGATGACGATGATGATGATGACGATGATGATGATAACTGGTGGTGGTGATGATGATGATGGTGGTGGAGATGATGATGATGACTTTTTATCCTGAAGACTTTTTATCCTGAAGACTTTTTATCCTGAAGACTTTTTATCCTGAAGATTGTTTATTCTGAAGACTTTTTATCCTGAAGACTTTTTATTCTGAAGACTTTTTATCCTGAAGACTTTTTATCCTGAAGACTTTTTATCCTGAAGACTTTTTATCCTGAAGACTTTTTATCCTGAAGACTTTTTATCCGTTTACCAATCATTTGTATTGTATTTAATAAATTAAAGTTCGTTTTAGTTATGTATTTTAAAAAAAAAGTCCGTTTTATTTATTTAAAATTGTGAAATGAACTATAAAAAAATAAAGTCCGTTATAATTATAATTATAGTTTGTTTTAATTATTTAATTTTTAAAAAATATAGTCTGTTTCATTTATTTAAAACTTGTGAAACGAATCTTTAAAAAATCCGTTATTCGGTCGAACTGATCACTTTGTACTGGTATTGACAATAATAATGAAGACACCACACACAAATGCCAATCAATCACATGGCTCCAATCCGTTAATGGGAAACACATTGACTTTAAATAAATATAAAAATAAACACACTTTATTGAAAACACTTTTTCAATTTTAATGAACAAACAATACATTTAATATTTGAAACATGTATTTTGAATTATTGATATAAAGTATTTTCAATGAAGGGCTCCATACACTGCTAAGGTATTCTAGATGGGATGCAGTCGATTCACCCCTTAACCGATTCACCCCTTAACCGATTCACCCCATAACCGATTCACCCCTTAACCGATTCACCCCATAACCGATTCACCCCTTAACCGATTCACCCCTTAACCGATTCACCCCTTAACCGATTCACCCCTTAACCGATTCACCCCTTAACCGATTCACCCCATAACCGATTCACCCCTTAACCGATTCACCCCATAACCGATTCACCCCTTAACCGATTCACCCCTTAACCGATTCACCCCTTAACCGATTCACCCCTTAACCGATTCACCCCTTAACCGATTCACCCCATAACCGATTCACCCCTTAACCGATTCACCACATAACCGATTCACCCCTTAACCGATTCACCCCTTAACCGATTCACCCCTTAACCGATTCACCCCATAACCGATTCACCCCTTAACCGATTCACCCCATAACCGATTCACCCTTAACCGATTCACCCCTTAACCGATTCACCCCTTAACCGATTCACCCCTTAACCGATTCACCCCTTAACCGATTCACCCCTTAACCGATTCACCCCATAACCGATTCACCCCTTAACCGATTCACCCCTTAACCGATTCACCCCTTAAACGATTCACCCCTTAACCGATTCACCCCTTAACCGATTCACCCCTTAACCGATTCACCCCTTAACCGATTCACCCCATAACCGATTCACCCCTTAACCGATTCACCCCATAACCGATTCACCCCTTAACCGATTCACCCCTTAACCGATTCACCCTTTAACCGATTCACCCCTTAACCGATTCACCCCATAACCGATTCACCCTTTAACCGATTCACCCCATAACCGATTCACCCCTTAACCGATTCACCCCTTAACCGATTCACCCCTTAACCGATTCACCCCTTAACCGATTCACCCCTTAACCGATTCACCCCTTAACCGATTCACCCCATAACCGATTCACCCCTTAACCGATTCACCCCATAACCGATTCACCCCTTAACCGATTCACCCCTCAACCGATTCACCCTTTAAAAAAGTTAAAAACGGACTTTATTTTTTATAAGTATTTTGCTAAAATAAAATAACAAATTTTTATTTTTTAAATATTGAAAAAAATTAAAAATAAATGAAAAATTTGAAAATGAATAAATAAATTTATTTAAAAAGATAAAATAAATAGCAAATTATTTTTTTTAATTATATAATATATCTAAAATAAATAGATAATCATAAAATAAATAGATAATTATAAAATAAATAAAAATTATAAACTAAATAAAAATTATAAACTAAATAAAAATTTAATAATATATAACAAAATTATAAAATAAATAACAAAATTAGAAAACAAATAAAAAGTTATAAAATAAGAAAAAAATTCAATAAATGAATAATTATTCAATAAAAATGTATTTGAAATATATTATATAATATAAAATAAATTATCAAATAAAAAAAATCATTAGTATTAAATACATTTTTCAATATCATTTTAACATTACATTTTAAAAATAAACTTCATCATCCAGACCTGTATATATTTGACTCCGTTTTATTTAGTAGTTGTCATATATCAGGGATATCTCACGATGATTCTGGCCGCAGGCTTAAACCTCTATAACCAGATCATAGTTTTGTATTTGCCTCCAGCACTCTTATTGAGGGTTGTCATTGAAGTTTGAATTTGTTGACGCTGAGGGTTTTTTGAATTAGGAAGTTGTTTTTTTAACGCATGGGAATGTTGTTAGATCTGAAAATTGCTTTTGAAGTCCGGCAGTTTTGTTGAAGATGAATATTGATTATGGAGCTGTGAATAGTTTTTTGAAGCTGGAAACGATTGATTGAAATATGAAATGCTAACTACATCAGTCTATACTTCCGTAACCAAGATGACAATTTATTAAGTCCTACAGTCATGATAGCTACGTAACTCTTGGTGGTGCCAAACATATCGAAGGTTCGTCCAATCTTAAAATCTGTTCAATCTTCAAATTTTATGCTCTTTTTGAGAATTTTTCTCTTAATTAGAACCATAAATATGTGTGTGGATCGTGTCAATGTAGTGAACCATTAACCTGTAATACTGAAGCTTCAGATGACATGTTCTGCTTCGTATCAATATGGTGGCGTATTAGCCCCAATTATTGAGTTGAAAGATGTCTCGTTTAACGTGTTTCGGTTGTATGGTATGTGTGTGTGTTTGGGTGTGTGTGTGTGTGTGTGTGTCTGTGTGTGTGTGTTTGTGTATGTTTGTTTGTGTGTGTGTGTGTGTGTGTGTGTGTGTGTGTGTGTGTGTGTGTGTGTGTGTGTGTGTGTGTGTGTGTGTGTGTGTGTGCATGTGTGTGTGTGTGTGTGTGTGTGTGTGTGTGTGTGTGTGTGTGTGTGTGTGTGTGTGTGTGTGTGTGTGTGTGTGTGTGTGTGTGTGTGTGTGTGTGTGTGTGTGTGTGTGTGTGTGTGTGTGTGTGTGTGTGTGTGTGTGTGTGTGTGTGTATGTGTTTATGTGTGGAGTTAAAAGTACAGAAATAATTAGTTTCACCAAATAAATAATGCTCTTCATTTAGATTTAAAAACTACTTAAAATATATTTTATCAAATGAACTATGAGTTTTGTCAAATCCTATAAAAACTTATAAATATAGTCTTCTTAATTTATGAAATTAAATAAACAATAGTGAACAATTATATTCAGTCTGATAGGATTCAATAGGATAAAAAGTCTTCAGGATAAAAAGTCTTCAGAATAAAAAGTCTTCAGGATAAAAATTCTTTAGGATAAAAAGTCTTCAGAATGAATCTTTCCGGTGTTTAAACCAGTGTTTTAAACAATTTATAAAATACTTCGGCATTCATTTTCAAGTATTTTTTTTTTAAACTTCAAGATTTTGAATTTTTTATAAAAACATAAACGAGCTGATTAAATACTTTTTTCTTCGGTGGATTCGTTGAAGTCATCTGTTGAAAACTTTTTTCTCGTCACATTCACATAGCCTCTAAGCTTTGAAATAAAATATTGTTCGAAGCTATAATCACTTGCTGCAGAAAGTTTTACTAGCCAATTCTGATCGTTTCTGATCGAATGGTGGTGCTTTTGGTGTTAGTTGAAGAGCTGTGTTGTAGTGCTGTAGTGATGGTTGAAGTGAAAACAATGATTCTGTGACAATGATGATCGATGTGATGTGGGCGAGGTTGGATTATTGAGGTTAATTGTGTTTTTTATATAAATTAATATACTTGCGGGGAATCCAAAAAGCGGTTAAATTTACCAAAATTTTGCAAAGCGCTATACAAATGGTTTTAATTGATTGATTGGTTGATTTCTAGAGGCTTTTTCTCCAGGAGGCCGATTAGAGCTAGGTTTGAAAAAGGACTTCAGTTTGGGTCAGAATGAGGATTAAGATTAGAGTTAAATTTATTTTGAAAAACAAATTTTGAATTTATAATATTATTATAATATACTATAATAGTATATAGTCTATAGATCCTTTATCCTAAAGACTTTTTATCCTGAAGACTTTTTATCTTGAAGACTTTTTATCCTGAAGACTTTTTATCGTGAAGACTTTTTATCCTGAAGACTTTTTATCGTGAAGACTTTTATCCTGAAGACTTTTTATTCTGAAAACTTTTTATCCTGATGGCTTTTTATCGTGAAGACTTTTTATCTTGAAGACTTTTTATCCTGAAGACTTTTTATCCTGAAGACTTTTTATCCTGAAGACTTTTTATCCTGAAGACTTTTTATCCTGAAGACATTTTATCCTGAAGACTTTTTATCCTGAAGACTTTTTATTCTGAAGACTTTTTATCGTGAAGACTTTTTATTCTGAAGACTTTTTATCGTGAAGACTTTTTATCCTAAAGACTTTTTATTCTGAAAACTTTTTATCCGTTTACTAATAATTTTTATTGTATTTGATAAATTAAAGTTCGTTTTAATTATGTATTTTTAAAAATATAGTCCGTTTTATTTATTTAAAATTTTGAAATGAATCTATTAAAAAAATAAAGTCCGTTATAGTTATAATTATAGTTCGTTTTAATTATGTCATTTAAAAAAAATATAGTTTGTTTTATTTATTTAAAATTGTGACATGGATTTATAAAAAAATCCGTTTTTTATATAAAAATTCCGTTTTATTTATACTAAAATAATAATAGAAAGACTTTTTCTCCGAGAGTCTTTTTCTCCAGGAGGTTTTTCCCCGGGAGGCTTTTTGTAGAAGGTATTTTATCCGAAGACTTTCTCTCCGAAAGGCTTTTTGTCCGTTCCCCCTACTACTACTACTACTACTACTACTACTACTACTACTACTACTACTACTACTACTACTACTACTACTACTACTACTACTACTACTACTACTACTACTACTAAAGTTAAACAAGAGAAAACCTTTCTTTTCCGAACTTCCAGATAACAGAGCATAAGTAATGTACATGAAGAATTTGTTAAGAAGCCATTATAAAGTTTAATACAGTTTAAATAGATCGTCAAAGACAACTAATACTTAGAATAAATAGAGATATAATGCATAAACACAAAACGGTAGGAGTACATTCAAGCAGAGTGGTTGTAGTGAATGCATGGGACTTTTAATTAGTTTATGGGATTAAAGAGTTAAATGAAACACGGTAAGGAAAAAGTGAAACGGTAGTTGACAGTAATATGCGTGAAAAAGATCTTATACTATTTCATCATTAAAGCAAGGTATGAAAATAAAATATCTTATACAATTTATCATCATGTCCATTTTCGTTAAATGAATCGATAACAAGTTTTTTGGAGCCTTAAATGGCTCGAGTCGTAATTAAGAAAAGATAGTTTTGCGTACATGCATACTATGAAACTAGTTGAGAACAGTTGCATGATTGAGTAGTTGTATGCGAGAGCTTAAACACGTGATGAAATTACCTTCCATCATATTGTACAATTTCTAAAATATAAACATTCAATGCTGATGTATATCAAAAAACTCATAACTAAGAATATTTATAAAAATGTAAACTGCATCAATAATTATGCAAACTCTGAAAAAGAAAAACATTTTGTAAGCCCTAGCCCCTATTCAGGCTCCAAGACCATAAGTAACCGGTCACATCTAAAACAATGAAATTCAGAAAGCTTGATTATAACGTTTTTACAATTAGAGCAAATCGACCCACTCCACTGCCTTCTGGATCTAACAAAAATCCAATAGTTGAACATAAAGTTGTTAAATAACTCGTCAACCAAATTTAAAACTTTGATCCTATTTCCTGTTCATCCGCCCATCTATCTAGCTCCTCAACAATCCCATTTATCCAACAACAACAAATTCCTCACCACAACATAAAACCACCCTCCCACTCATCCAAACACTAAATCCTCCATCTTATCCCACCCACGCTTTCTATCAAATCAACCCCCAATCCAACCTAACCCTCCTATCAACCTATCCATTCCAACCTCTCGACACAGACCTCTTCCAACCAGCCCCTTCCATTAACTCAACCACTCCCATCTTATCAACCCAATCCCTTCCTCCTTCCCAACTCCTCACATCAACCCACTCGACCCCTCCCACCATTCCACCCCAGAACCCTTTCTCGACGAACCTTGCCCATCATACCCATCTACCTACCCACCCACCTATCCACCCACCTATCCACCTACCTACCTACCCACCCACCTACCTACCTATCCACTCACCCACTCACCCACCTAACCTGACACCTTCTTACTACCCACGATACGCAGAATCATGAGGAATAGTTGAACCATATCCAGGTAGAGTTGCAGCGCTGCGTAGATGTACTCCTCGGGACTGATCTGGTGCTTGCGGTTTTTGCCGCCGATTATCATCTGGGTGTCGACTAGGAGGTACTGTCGTCGTATTGGTGGTAGTAGTGGTTGTCGTAGTAGTGGTTGTCATGGTAGTGGTGGTTGTCATGGTGGTGGTGGTTGTGGTAGTGGTTGTCATGGTGGTTGTGGTAGTAGTTGTCGTCGTATTGGTGGTAGTAGTGGTTGTCGTGGTAGTGGTTGTCATGGTGGTGGTGGTTGTCATGGTGGTGGTGGTTGTGGTAGTGGTTGTCATGGTGGTTGTGGTAGTAGTTGTCGTCGTATTGGTGGTGGTAGTGGTTGTCGTGGTAGTGGTTGTCATGGTAGTGGTTGTCGAGGTAGTGGTGGTTTTGGTAGTGGTGGTAGTGATTGTCGTGGTGGTGGTTGTCGTAGTAGTGGCGATGGTAACGGTGGTTGTAGTGGTTTTATAGATGGTGGTGGTAGTAGTAGTAGTTTAAAATAAATAATAATCTTAGTTGTAGCAGTGTTAGTTTTATAGATGGTTGTCGTAGTGGTAGAAGTAGTAAATTTGTGGTGGTAGTAGTAGTAGTTTTATGGTGGTGGCAGTAGTAGTTTTATCATCACCATCACCACTCACCATGGCGAAGAGAAGAGCTCCAATACACGCATATACTAAGTCAAGCGTCTGCAGGGAAGAAGGATTAAAGAGAAGTAGTGATGCTCCGAGTTATAAAAGCGCTTCATCTAACAAAAATTAATTTGAAATGTTAATGAAGTTAAATACATTTTTTATTAAATAGATTGATGATAAAGATCCCAAAAATAAAAATAAAGATCATAAAATATATTTTTAAAACAACGATGAACATAAAAATAAATATAATAGTGATAATCAAAAAAATATAAATAACAGTGATGATCATCGAAATAAAAATGATAGTGATGATGGTGATGATGACGACGACGATGATAATAATGATGATACCTCGTTGAAGCCATATTTGATTCCGATGATGAGGCAAGCGATGCTGAAGATCATGAAGATGAGCGAGAAGACACACAAGCAGCCCCTGCACAGGGTGAAGTCGATCTGGTGGGTAGGTGAGGGGGGGGGGTTAGATGAGTGAGTAGGTGGAGGGTTAGATGAGTGAGTGGGTAAATGAGTAAGTAGGTGGAAGGGTGAGTGAGTGGTTAGGCGAATGAGTAATCGGATGGTTTATTCCAGACTGAAAGTTAAGCGTTTAAATTACCTAAAACTCCTGACATTATTAACTCTAATGAATTGAAATAATGAATATATTTTTTAATCTTTGCATTTAATTTAAAATCATGGAATGACCAACGGCTCAAACCTTGGTCTGAATGGCGAAGACGGAAATGGCAAAGCAAACTCCGGCTGAGATGCCTACAGCTATGAGCACGATCTTCGTTTGATAGAATCTGTAATAAAATATTTTTTTGTTTTTATTAATTTCAAAGATGGCGATATAGATGATCGATTGTTGAGTAGATGTAACAGAAAAGCGAATGATTTATGAGTATTTATTAATAATTTAATTAAATTAAAACTGGTAAATGGATCATGTGATGGCAGGATATAAGGGTGACTAACGCAGTAACAGTGCCCGTCATATAGGCCATGGCAATAGTCTGTGTGGAGGTGGGCGTGCTTCATCAGCCAAGTACACACTTAAAATAGAAAAAAAACAACAACAGCCACAGCAACAACAACCACAACAATAGCAAAAAAATCAACAACGAAAATAGAAACACCAAAAACAACAACACCAACAACCACCCAAACTAACCAAGCACCCAAACTAACCAAGCACCCAAACCAAGCAACCAAGCAACCAAGCAACCAACCAGGAGCGAGAGGCAGATGAAGTTCCAGGGCCACTTGCGCCTGATGCCACTGCAGCACGGACACGACAGCATGAAAAACGTCACGATGAAGACGCCACTGTGGTGGTAGTGGTGGTGGTATTTTCAATGGTGGTGATGGTGATGGTAGCGTGGTGGTGGATGTGGATGTAGAAAGTGGTTGTTGGCGGTGTTGATAATAATGGTTAATGTGATTGTTGAAGGATTTCTGCTATTTATAGTTTTAGATAAGATGCTTGTGGTGGATTTAAAAAAAAGAAGACAGTGCTGAGTCTTTATGGAGAAATGTCACAAATAAAAAACGAAAGACTGATCGCTACTTACTAGGAGGTAAAGTAAACCCACGTATTCTGTATAATGAATTTTTTCACAACAGTCCTGTGGTAACAATGGTGATGATGATTGTGGTAGTGATGATGATAGTGGAAGCGATATTGATGATGATTGTGGTAGTGATGATGATGATGTTGAATTAAAATTAAAATGGTCTATAAGGGATTTTATTGAGAAGCTTACGTTTTGCATTCAATCATAATAATGGTTGTGATGATGCTGATGATGATGGTCATGATGCATGATGATGATAGTAGTAGTAGTAGTAGTAGTAGTAGTAGTAGTAGTAGTAGTAGTAGTAGTAGTAGTAGTAGTAGTAGTAGTAGTATTTATAGTGCCTTTGTCTCGACACTTCAAATCTTTTTCTTCATCTCCCCCTTTCTCTCCTCTCCCTCTGTCTCCAGATTGCTCCCACACTTCTCAGCACCACTTCTTCCATCCTCCGATCCTCTTCCTGGTAACCAAGGACCCCTTCCATCGGGTCCTGTTTTCCACGCTCCCTTCTCCAAACCGTCAGCCATTCTTCTCTTCACTCTTCATACAACCCACACTCCAGCAAAACGTGCCTCTCATTCTCTTCCTTCCCACAAACACACTTCCTATCCTCCTTCTCATACTTCCAACGCACAATTTCATTATTCCTTACCGTCAAGCTATCCCCCCTACACATCCTCCTAACTTTCGCTCCATCTGAACCATCTACATATTTTTCCAACTTTCTGCTTTCTGACTTCTCCTCACGGTATCTTCTCAATCTTTCACTTTCCTGTATCTTATTCCCCCATTCCTCCCTTCCCTTTTGTTGGATCCTCTTCACCAGCTCCCTTTCCCCCATCCCTCCGACCTCTCTTTCTGAAACGCCCATCATAAACACTCTTGCTCGTGCGCCTTTTCCTCCACGTACCATTCTGCTCATAACCTCCACATCCTATTTTTTTCCTAAGTTGGCTACACCTCTCCACCATTTAGATTTCTTACCTATCTCCTCTACACATGCTCTACCTACTCTTCCTACTATATCTTTCCCCTCTAATGTCCTAATCATAAAGTCTGTCATGACCTTAGCCTCTCTTTCCCAGAATGTACTCCAGGCTGTTTCACCATGTACTACTACATTCCTAACACTGGTCTCTACCCCCCATATTCATCTCCCAAACTTAGTCTGCAAAACCTCTAACTTCTTTCTCTCCTTAGCTGACCAACCAACTGCTGCAACCCCATAAATTATCTTTCCTACAACCAAGCTTTTCCATGCCTCCCTGCCCATGATAAAACGACTTCCCGATCTTTTTGCTCCATATTTTACCATGCCGATGATGATAATGATGATGACTCACAATGTACAGACGAATACAAAGCCAAATGTCAACAGCAACTGGGCTGTCAGGATCAGGTAGACCTGTGTGGTTTATTATTATTATCATTATTATGTTTTAAAATGTATTATAATTATTATTATAATTATTATTATCATTATTAATCATCATTAATCTGCTTTAAAATAGACTTTTATTTGATCCCTTCTATAAATATTTTGGTTTACATGGGTTTACAATATAAACTTTATATAGCACATGACTTTTAACTTTTATATTATATTTTATTGTTATTATTGTGTATTAAATATGAATTATATAAGATACACATCATTATCGGTATCATCATCTTCATCATCAAAATCCTCCTCATCATAATTATTATTATTATTATCATCATCATCACCACATCGACACATCACCATCATCTTGTTTATATTGTATATGCCTAGATCAATCTTCAGCAAGATGAGGCCAAAAAGCATACCTTCCTGATGAAGGCCTTCCTAATGGCCTTGTCAGAGAACGGATTGTCATCGCCAGTCTCCACCATCACTCCCTCTTGGTCCATCAAATTCATCTGCTTGCCCGGAATCATGGCAGCTGCATTGAAACCGGGCTGCCCAGGAAACTGGGGAAAACCCGATGGTTCAGGCTGGCCGGGTTGAGTGGTTACTGGTTGTTGTTGTGGGGGATAGCCGGGCTGTTGTGGTGGGTAGCCAGGTTGTTGGGGAGGGTATGGTTGTTGTGGAGGGTATGGTTGTTGTTGAGGGTAGCCGGGTTGTTGTGGATATGGTTGTTGGGGTGGGTATCCAGGTTGCTCAGGTGGATAGCCAGGCTGTTGTGGGTATGGTTGTTGTTGAGGATATGGTTGTTGTTGAGGATATGGTTGTTGGGGTGGGTATCCTGGTTGTTGGGGTGGATATCCAGGATAAGGAGGAGCAGGCTGGTTTGGATTGAAGCCAGGGTCTTAAAAAATGAAATTATTGTTATTCATTATTCACAGCTGTGTGTGTTCAAAAGATAAAGTTTAACTGAGGTTTAAGTTTTGTATTCACCTTGATTGAAAGGAACTCCTTCAGCTCCTAGTGAAACATATTGAAATATAGAAAAAAATTATATATCCATTTTATCAATATATTATAATATAAATATAAAAATTTTGATTCAACCTAAAGATACCATGATGAAATCGATTAGAAGGATAGAGAAAATTACTATGAGATAAAAATCAAAACACCTTGTGGTTGAAATGGAGCAGACATCTTTTTCTTCAACTCTGCCCTTTCGAGAGATCCTTAATCTCGAACAATTTTCAAGAGATACCAAAGATAGTGATTAGGCTAACTTGCTAAAATAGTTAAAGGGAAATCCCTGGATTTTAAAGTTTAGCGCTAAGCTATTTTTGCTAAACGAACAATTTTGTAAGGATATAAAACTTAAAGATTTACGCGAAATTATAGGAAATTTATTTTTATTTCACGTTAAGAGGCGAATTAGAGATAAAATCGATGAAACAAATAAATCTATAGATATGTAACCAGTCAATTAATAGAAACCTCATTTAAAGAATCTTTTTCGTCTACATTATTTGTTAACTTTTCATCATTTTTAACTTTAACTGAATCCATGTCATTACTAGTAATATTTTCAACAGTATCAGTAGAAGCATTATCATTACCAAGAGCACCGTCATCCTTACTACCACTACCACCACCACTATCATCACCATCATCACTATCATCACTATTATCACCACCACTTTCATCACCACTACCACCAGCATCCTTATTACCAGTAACCCCAACACCATTACTACCACCAGCAGCACCCGGACAAACACCATCATCAACACCACCACCACCGCCACCACCATCACCACCACAACCAGCATCATAATCACCACCAACATCAGCAGCAGCAGCAGCATCTTCTGAACTCTGCAAATAAGAATGCCACTTTTTAAGTCTTTCTTCCATCTGCTCCTCACTCTCCTCCACCAGATATTTGCTCCGTCCATCCCAATTGCATGCGCTTAACAGACGCTTGTCGAACCAGCGGCCGTTTAGTGCAGCCACACAAACGTCAGCTTCAGCCGGCGACTTGAAAGCCACTGTTACAACGCCTTCTTCGTTACGCTGTATGTGTGTCGGCGTGTCGGTATGTGTGCGTGTCGGTGTGTGTGTGTGTGTGTGTGTGTGTGTGTGTGTGTGTGTGTGTGTGTGTGTGTGTGTGTGTGTGTGTGTGTGTGTGTGTGTGTGTAGAATGGAATGTTGATAACATGTCATATTATTCTACATTTCTATCTCATAGATATACCAGCGAACTAAAATGAGTTTTGATTTTAACCTTTAGATACACCTCCCCCCTCCACCTACGTCATACACTGTGACCTTCTTGACCCTTCCAAACTTCTTTGCTTCGTCTCTCACATCCATCATTATCTCGCCCACCTGACTTGGTTCTTTCTGGTTATCCATTAGAAGTAAGCAATTAATATTTGAAAATGAATAGAAAAATAGAAAAAGTTTCAATTTGAAATCTTAATCAAAATTTCATATCATTAATGGAAATAAAACTAATAAAAATAACTCACGTTTTTACATAGTGCCCAGGCACTCAAACGCCAACATTCATCCATTCATACGTTCCTTGTCACCCCATCCCTCTTCATACCACACCATCCCAATCCATCTCATCCCACACCATTCCATCCCATCCCACTCTATACCAAGCCACCCCACCCCATCCTAAATCCTTAAAGCATCCCAACCCATCTCATCTCACACCCGCTCATCCCACACGTTCCCATCCCATCCCAATCTATCCTAAACCATCCCATTCCATCCAAAACAATCCCACTCCATCTACCTGCATCAGCTGATGATCGAATACATTTTTGATGACAACCACCCTTTCATATGATGGCCTCGAATCCTCATTATCAGGCGTCCATCCCAGTAACCTAGGTTACCATACAGGGATGGGTGGAATTTTAATTAAATTATGATTAATTGATGGATAATCATAATCACTTTTTTCTGAATTATCTTTATGAAAACTTAAACTTTACAAAGACTCTTCACATCACTATTCCATCAGCAACCATATCGTTTTCCCCATGCATTCGACAACATAGCAACCCCCAAACCCACAAACCCAACCACCCCCCACCCTCGCCAACCACCCCTCACCAAACCACCCACTTTTCCTGGTTCTCCTTCCACTTCTTCCTCTCAACCTTCGACAACTTTCGCCTCTTCTTACCCGGGTCGAAACTCCCCTTCATCTCAAAACGGGCGCGTTCAACACTGATGCGATGCCCATGCACCTCGGAGCCGTCGATGATGTCCAGGGCTAGTTGCACTGATTCGGGCTGTGGCAGTGAATTTATTCAAATTTAATTATTTTTACTAACATATATTAGTTTATATTGAGATTTATTGTATTTTAAAACTCTCTATTTTAATTATTTTATTACAATACAAAATTTTATAACCTTTCATTAACAATGTATCTTACCCATCATTCTTAAAAAAGATTTGTCACTATTTAATTACATTAATACTGTATTATTCCAGGGTATGCACCTTGACATAGCAGCACCTGGCATCCCCCTTATTCAGTCCATCCTCCCTCTTGTACAACTTCACCTTGGCTCTCTTGCTGATAGGGTCTACTGCCAACAAACCTACCTTGATGATAATGGTGGTGGGGATGATGATGATAGTGATGATGATGGTGATGGGGATGATGATGACGGGGATGGAAATGATGATGGGGATGATGATGATGGTGATGAAGACGATGGGGATGATGATGATGATGGTGATGGGGATGATGATGATGATGGTGATGAGGATGATGATGATGGGGATGGAAATGATGATGGGGATGATGATGATGGGGATGACGATGATGGGGATGATGATGATGGTGATGAAGACGATGGGGATGATGATGATGATGGTGATGATGATGATGGGGATGGAAATGATGATGGGGATGAAGACGATGGGGATGATAAATAAATAAATAAATGTCAGTTTTGTATAGCGCCCGGGCATGCAACTGAAGCGCCACTCACACGACATAAGTCGTGAAACACTGCATCATATACACTAGGTATATGATAGCTCACGGTTGGCTGTACAGGGATTTGAACTGGCGACCTTTAAGTTGCAGGTCTAACGACTTACCATCTAAGCCAACACGCTCGCCATGATGATGGTGATGGGGATGATGATGATGGGGATGATGATGATGGGGATGATGATGATGATGATGGGGATGATGATGATGATGGTGATGGGGATGATGATGATGGGGATGATGATGATGGGGATGATGATGATGATGGTGATGGGGATGATGATGATGGGGATGGAAATGATGATGATGGGGATGATGATGATGGGGATGGAAATGATGGTGATGGGGATGATGATGATGGTGATGATGATGATGGGGATGGAAATGATGATGAAAGTGGAGGGTGCGAATCTTCAAATATTATTATAAAACTAACTGATCAACTAATGAATAAATAAATCGATAAAATAATAAAATTTATTAATTTCTTATTTTCACATACATTCCCTTCACCTTGCTCATCAGAGTTACAAATTCCTCTTCTGTGGTTTCTTCTGGCAAGCCACACACATATACATTGGTGTTTTTATTTTCACCTACTTCGCACCAAGCTGTGTAGTAGTGGAAAGTAAGTTAGAAGACAATTTTATTTTATTAAATAAAAAAATTAAATTATTTCAATAAAATTTTAACATTTTGTTTACCAGGTAAACTTTACCTGGTTCGGTTATTTTTCTTTTTGCTTTTTCTTTAGCAAGTTTTTTAGCTTTACTTTTTTCAAGTTTTTCATCTTTTTTTTCACTGTCATCATCAATTTTGATTACAGCTTTAGCATCTACATTTTCATCTTCATCTTCTTCATCATTTTTATTTTTTATAAACTTTTCAAGTTCTTTAGATACTCTTTCTTCATTCTTGGCGATTTCTGCTTGCTGTGCATGATACAGGCGACAATATTCTTCATACCACGACCTGTATTCCTCAGAATTTATATCCGCTGGTTTCCTAGCCATCAGTTCATTTATGTTAGCATTGTGAGAACTGAGGTTTGCAGGAGTTTCTCCGTAATTCATCTGATACTTTGCTATGAAAAAATCGTCAATCTTGGGAAACCAGGCCTTTTTCTCTTCGTCAAATTCATACACAGTGCCATCTTCATCTGTCCTAACTTTCTTGCTTGCCTCTTTTTCTCTCTCGACTTCTTCTAGTCGTAACTGCTCTTCAAATTCATCATACTTTTCCATTTCTAGTGAATTGAAAATAAATTTAATAAGAGATCAGTTTGAAAATATTCATTGACCATGAATTCTTTTTAGTTACATTGAGTGAAAATCTCAATTTGAAAGTGAAAACTAATCGTTAAATCGTGAATATTTCACAAAAACTTTAACAAGTTTTTTTTCAAAAAATAATAATGACAATTTTAAATTCTTTATCATTATTAGCTAGTGAAAAAATAATATTTTTTTGATAAAATTTTCTTATTGAGAACATATTATATTAAGAAACTCTGACTCTACCTCAATTAAGTATCATTAATGTAATTAAATAGTGAAAAATTCTTTATAAGAAGACGTGTAAAATAGATTATATATGATTTTAAAGTTGTCTGATTATATGAGAAAGGTTATAAAACTATATAATAATGAAATAATGGAGGTAGAAAGCTTTAAAAGAAATAATAAGTGCACTTACACTATTGGCTAGCATCCTGGAAGGTCTGACATCCTTTTACCTTGCATTCGTCAATGGTTTTCACAATTTTGACAATCAACAAAAATCTTTGAAGACATTTTTAAACACTCTTTCCTTAAACTCCACTCTCAAACACCTCAATCTTCTTCTTTCTCTCTCTAGATTAAAATGCCTGGAGAACTTACTTTGAAAGACGAAGAAGATGGGAGAAAGTATGTGGTGAGTGGTGACGGCCTCAAGAAGCCTGTAAAATGCAAGGTTCTCATGCTGGATGGAACGGAATCCTTGTTCGAAGTTGAAGTGAGTGAAAAAATATAATGGAAATTATTAAAAAGTTAATAATCGATAAGTTTTTGAAATGTGATAGTATTAATCTTATTTAAGGATTGTTAACTAGACCAAAACATCACGATTTATCGATTTTTGTAAAATCAGGAAAGTTCCATAGGAAACGTACTGTTCCTCAAAGCATGTGAGCACTTGAATCTACTGGAGACTGACTACTTTGCTTTGAGCTTCACCCAGGCCGATACCAAGGTGATTGCATGTGAAGTAAAGGTCAATAATAGTGGTGGTGTTATGAGTGAAGATTGTTGGAAATTATTATAGTTAAGCGCTTAGAAAAGAATTGATTTAGTATTGTAAAACAGTATAAAATTTCATGTAACGCTTAAATCATGATGTTTAGGTGTGGCTGAAGAAAGAAGAACCAATAAAAAAGCAGCTGAGAAGTAAGTCCACGACGCGCTTACCACGCATTCTCATCATCGCTTGCATCATTGTTACACATTTTTAAATCATTTTCATCGATATTTTAAAATTTAATAAATAAATAAAATAATTGTAAAAGGCGTAACTTCAGAAAGCACCAAACAATAGTACCAAACTTGATAGCGCTTTTATTCAGCATCTTTAATACACGATGCATCCCTGAAGTAAATATAAATAATACTTATTATTACTACACAACAGAAGCCCCTTGGAACTTCAGTTTCGAAGTGAAGTTCTACCCGAGAGAGCTTTGTCACCTGAAGGAGGAACTAACCCGCTACCAAGTGTACCTGCAAGTCAGGGTGGACGTGCTCGAGGGAAAGTTAGTGTTGTGTGCTGGCGCCTTAATTATAAGTATAATTTTATAGTTATAATTATCGTCTATTGCTTTTTTAATTTAACTCGACATAACCGAGTGTGGTCAAATATAGGTTAAATATTTATTTGATTAATTTTTTTCTCAACGGTGGTTGTTAAAGGTGATCGTGTATTTATAGTAATTAAAATTCCATTAATATGAAACGAAAAGACCAATATAACTTATGGGAAAATTCTAAAAACCTCCCATGAACTCACTCCAGACTAGTTTGTTCTTTTGTGACGCAAGCGATCCTGGCTTCATACGCCTTCCAATCGCAACTGGGTGACTGGGATCCAACGGAGATGGGCGACGATTATGCCACCAACATTCGCTTCTGTCCCGCTCAAACTCTTGAACTGGCCGCTGAAGTGATCGAGCTGCACAAGAATCACAGGTAGAGGAGAAAGATAAACTTGATAAGTATTTTATTGTATTGTATTAAAATACAATAAGACGATGAATTTAATTAAAGTGACCAAAACCCTTACAGAGATTGGAAATTTTTAGTTTGACAGAGAATTAAGTGTATTTAAATTAAGTTCACAGCAATAATTATTCAATAACGCTTTTTTTCAAGTTACTTTTTTTATCAACTTTTTTAAACTGCTTTTTATCTTATCTAATAAAACCATTGAAATTAATCGCTCGTTGTAATGCAAAGTCTTAAAGATATTCTTAAAATCCATCAAAATTGCAAAAAACTTTATTTTAAATTTCAATAAACTTTATTTTAAATTGCATTAAAACTTTATTTTAAATTGCAATAAAACTTTATTTTAAATTGCATTAAAACTTTATTTTAAATTGCATTAAAACTTTATTTTAAATTGCATTAAAACTTTATTTTAAATTGCATTAAAACTTTATTTTAAATTGCATTAAAACTTTATTTTAAATTGCATTAAAACTTTATTTTAAATTGCATTAAAACTTTATTTTAAATTGCATTAAAACTTTCTTTCAAATTGCATTAAAATTCATTTTAAATTGCATCAAAACCTTCTTTTAAATTGCATCAAAACTTTCTTTCATCTCTACAAATCGTAAAAACGCAGAGGAATGCCAGCGGAGACCGCAGAGTACAAGTACCTCGAGAACTCCATGGTGATCTCGATGTACGGCTGTCACATGGTCGATGCTAAGGTTGGTTGCCTCTTAAGAAAAAAAAATAATGTATAAATGTTTTTTTAAACATTAAAAAGCCGGTTTTATAATTTAAAAACTGTAAAAATAAAATACACTCTCATCATTAAATAAAGCATCAACCGCACACCCACTAAAGGACCGTAACGGCTCTACGTTAAGATTGGGTGTCAGCGGGGTGGGCTTCGTATGCCACAAAGAACGCATTGTTTTGCGCAGACATCATTGGACAAGAGTGGTGAAGATCTCGTTCAAGAGGAACAAGTTCAAAGTGCTCCTAAGGTCTTTCGAAGGCTCCAACGAGGTGGATGTTTGATTGTCTGATTACAAGATTTGTAGAAAAAAATATAATTTAAAATTTTTATATTTTAATGAAAATTATTTATTTATTTGAGTTTAAAATTTAATTGTTATTGATTAGAATCAATAATTTTAATAATTATTTAACATCACGCCACCAGCCAGTGACCGAAGAATATGCGTTGGCTGATCGCAAGGCGGCCAAGCGATTCTGGAGACTGGCTGTTGAGCACCACGCCTTCTTCAGGTTCTTGTTGCTGTTGTGCTTGTTGTTGCTGTGGTGGTTGTTGTGCTTGCTGTGGTGGTTGTTGTGCTTGTTGTTGCTGTTGTGCTTGTTGTGGTTGTTGCGGTGGTTGTTGTTTGCTGTGCGATTACAGTTTTTGTCGGAAATATTTTGGTATTTTGCTTTATTGCTGCTTTTATTTGCTGGGAATTTTTTTATAGTTGTTTTTTTTCTTTTTTTCCATAATTTTCTTGATCTGTATTTCTACACTAGTCGTTCTTAATATATATTAAACCACTGTAAATTATAAAATATCTAACTTAATCACTTTTTAAAAAATTATCTTTCACCAACCCAACAACACCCCCTCATTTCACCCTCCCCACCATACAGACTCAAAGAGCCGGTGAAGACAGGCAGGGGCTTGTTCACCGGGAGGAACTTCTTGTGCGGACCAACTCAGTTCCAGGCGGAACAGGCGGCCGAAGGGATAGCGCGCCAAAACATCAATTTTGCCCGAGAGTACCACACGATGGGAAGAGGGGTGCTGGATAAAGGAGAAGCGGGGGCTTATGGTTCGTGGGTAGAATTGAGGATACAATTAGCGTCGTTGATGGAGGTTGATTGACAGTTTGAATTAAATACTTCGAAATTGAAATTAATTTTTTGGGTTTTATTCTATGGATCTTAACGCAATAGCACAAGCAACACCACTCACAGACTACCAGTCAGCCACGGTGGACAGAGCCGAAGAGACAATAGCAGTAAGCTCCACCACCAGAACGCTCGACAGAATCAAGAAGAACAAACCGTCTGTCAACTACCTAGCAGAAGAGGCTGATAATGTGTGTTGTGTTAATATTGGTGGATTTGTAATACACTTTCAAAAATGTAGAGGTATTTGGATTGATTTTTCAAGTTTTAGGTTTTGATTTATCCTTTTAACGCTTGGGATAGATTCCAAAGAAAAGACACACTTTTATTGGAATTATCACTCGCATTAAAAAATATTCTTGAGCCGTCATAACGCCGACCATCTTCAAACCCCCAAAACTACCCCCATGGTCGCAATACAACCTTGAACTTTCACACCAGCTCTCGAAAGGGACTCCCGAAACTCCAGGCGATGTTTTCTATCAGGGTCAACTTGGTGGCAACTACGGAGACCAGGTGAGAATCGGGATTTCAAACATTTAAGTGAATTTTTCAAACATAAAAAGTCTAAAATACAGTTTTTTAAAACTTCATCAACACCGTTATAGCTTTAAAAAAACCACTCCATAAAATGTATAAAAAAACACAGATTAATTATAAAGCCGCCACAACTTTTCATCAAAAGTATACTTGACACAACACTCGAACAACACCACAACTTTACACCATAAATCTACTCCACACCTAAAAAAACAACCAAAAAAACTGCAACGACAGCAACCGCACACGATGCGAGTGTCGATGATGAATGTGGATGAAGGGGACAGGACCGGACAAGCCTATCTCAAGACGCCCTATCCTACTGAGAAGTAGGCTATTTAAAATAGTCGTATTGAAAAAGGGTGTTTTGAATGAGGGAAACAAGTTCTAGTGTTAAAGGGTGATAGAAGAAAGATTTCAGTGTCTATGGACACGATAATATATCATTGTAGAGATGGTTATTCCATGGGTGCTTTAATCATGTTTCACGTTCAAAAGATTGCTTTTAAATATTATAATTTCTTAATCACAATCATCGTCGTCATCATCACCATCATCCCCCTCATCACCATCATACAATCATCATCATCATCATCCAGTCAAAGACGTCTGGTCTCAGAAGACATGGAAATCGTGACATCGGTTCACAACCACAACACCAACCAAACTCAGTACGATTCTGCAGATGGAAGGAGCAATGACGATAGATACTTAAACGTGAGATGTGTGTTGTTGATGGGTTATGGATCGGTGGGAGAGGGATGCATGAAAATGATTAAGGGTTGCATTAATGGATGGCATATTGGGTTTGCATGAATGGATGGCATAATGGGTTTGCACGAATGGATGGCTCAATAAGATAATAGATTAATGTAAATGATTGAATTCTTTAAAACATTCACACACTCACCCGCACAGCAAAATGGCGTTCAACACATGGATGAGCAGGACTACGACCAGGTGAAGTAGATGGTTAAAATGTTATTGTATATTTAAAAATTTTACACTTAAGTATATCTGAAATTACGTTTGGAACTACGCTTGGTTTAAATTTTAATTAATTAAATGCTAATTTAACTAAATTTACGTTCGCATACCTGCGCAGATGCTGAAGGACGCCATCTTGGGAGTGACAGACATCGACGAGAATCTCTCAGTCGAGAAGATTGAGATCACCAAGAATGAGTGAGTGAAAGAAAGTGGAAAAGAATGAGTAAATGAAAGAGAAAAGAATGAAGAAAGGAAGATGGAGGGGGAAATGGGAAAGGATGGTGATATGGAGAAATGGATGATGTTACTGAAGGGTGAAACAGGATAGGAGGGTGGAGAAGGAATGAAAAAGTAATGCAGATGCCTCGAACTTATGCATTTTAAAAGGGTTTATTATGTCGACTTTTAATGTTTCCATTTGATCATTTTTGAATTAAAAACATATAATATTAGTTAAGAGTTTCATTTTTCGTGCAAAAAAAGTGAACATTTCATGATTTTGTTTCGATAAAAGATCAAAATATCATATTAATAAAAGTTAATACTATATCAGTCCAAACCACTTATCAAGTTTCATCTGACAAATTCCTTGGGCTTAAAAACCTCAAAAAATGACCGCCGGTAATTCACGGTTTCTTTCACTTTCTTCCTCTTCACGCCGGCAAGTGTAGCAATAGCACCTGCTTTCAAAGAAAATATAACTAATAAAAATATGTTAACAACAATTAATTCATATTATTTCAAATTGTGTTTAAATATTCAAAAATATTAATAATGAAATAATCAAATTTATGCAACAAAAGATAGTAACAAAATTCGATCCACCCACTCAATCAACCCAACACACCGGTGAAAAGTTTTTCTTTGAAATTGCTCTTCGATGCTGCTTTGTAATATGATGACGATTGCGATGATGACGTAATAGATGAGGAATTAAAGTAGGTTAGTGGGTCACTCGATTCACTCTCACACGTCATGTCCAGCACGATGTCATCGCCTACGTCATTGCAAACCTCACTCACTACGTCGCCATGGCCACCGTCATCGTCGTCGTCAATGCACGTGACTGCTGTTGTAGCTTCGGCAGCGGTTGGTGTGTCTGTGCTTGGAATGTGCGTGTGGTTATGGTGGTTGTTGCGGCTATGAGCTTCAAGGCCGTTTGTGGTTGTGGTGGTAGATGGTGTGGTTGTGATGGTCGTGGGTGGAAGAGTTGTGATAGTGGCATTGGGTGGTGGAGAGTCAATGGTGGATGCTTTCTCTAATAAGGGTGGTGGTGTCTTAGACGTTGATTGCATATTCAATGATGGAGGAGTAGTAGGGAGAGAAGAGGATAAAGAAGGTTTTATGGGTGCTGTGGTGGACTTGTCAAGAGTCGGCTGTGAATGACTGGAGGGGAGTTTCGAAGAAAAGGAAGCCAAGACGCCATTTGAAAGCCTGTGAACTGCACCACTACGACCAGTCTTTCCACCCCCGTTTGAAAGTTGACCACCCCCGTTTGAAAGTGGACCACTCCCGTTTAGAAGTGGACAACTCCCGTTGGATAATTGATTAAAGATGTTCTTGGATGGTTTCTTCTCTGGTTCTGGAGATCTCTTCTTGGTCTTCCTGTTGCCGCCTTTATCATCATCTTTTCTTTCGCTTTCTCGTCTGTGGATTAAAAAAAGCCAATTCCATCACTCCCCCTGCGATGAGGATGCTATATATCGTATTAAAACAAGTAACAATACCAACTAGAATATCATCATTATTAACATCATCAGCATCATCATCACCATCACTTCCTCATCTTCATCTCGATCCTTCTCCTCAGCATCTCCACCACTACCACCATCATCATCATCATCATCATCACCATCATCATCATCACGATCATTATCACCATCATCATCACTACTATCACCAACTTGAGTTCTTCCAACTCCTCAGCGGAGATGGGAATGGTTTTAACGTGATCCTTGCACGACGGATCGGGCAGTTGGAAGCCCTGCTGCAAAATCAACATGGCGTCGTACCTGTGTGTGCGTGCGTGTGTGTGTGTGTATTAATGTGTGTGTGTTTATGTGTCTGTGTGTGTGTATTTGTGTGTGTGTGTGCATCCACAACAACAGCAACAACAACAAAACTCACCGCGTGACACCCCTCCTCTTCAACTCCTTGGTCTCGAGCAGGTGTGAGTGCTTCTCGAGAAAGTTTGTGCGCATATCCCAGCTGTCTGTATTGCGGAAAAGATGAGGAGGAGGAGAAGGAAGAGGAAGAGGAGGAGAAGGAAGATGAGGAAAAGGAGGATAAGGAAGAAGAGGAAGAGGAAGAAGAGGAAGAAGAGGATGAGGAAGAGGAGAAGGAAAAGAATTAAGAGGAGGTGGAAGAAGAGGAGGTGGAGGAAGAGGAGGAAGAAGAAGAAAAAGAGAAGGGAGAAGAAGAGGAGGAAGAGGAAGAGGAGGAAGAGGGAGAAGAGAAGAGGAGGAGATCGAGGAAGAAGAAGAAGAGGAGAAGAAGAAAAAAGAGGAGGTGGATGGAAGATTAAATGGTTTAGAAGAAGAAGGAGTGGGAAAGGATGATGAAAGAGCAAAGTGTATAAAGCAGAATAATGGAAATAAAATAGATTAAAAGTGCATTTAAAAAAAGTAAACCAAAAATTCTAAATCAACATTAAAGTGAGCCACAGTGTTAGCCACACACACACACACAGACACACAGACACACACACACACACACACACACACACACACACATAAAAAAACACACACACAAACATACACACACACACACACAAACACGCACACACACACAAAGACAAACACACACACACCTCCTGGCTTGACTCCGACGGCATTGAACTTGTCCTTCTTGTTGTCCTCTTGCATACTCCTCTGCAGGCGTCTGTGTGTATCTCTGAGTAGGTAGCCCTCCGACACCACTGCACTCTCCTCGCACTTCGGAGTGAATGCGCCTGTCTTGCGCCTTTGTGGTGCCGTGGGTGTTTCGATGATGATGATGATGATGGTGGTGATGGTAGTAGTTTTAGAAGTTGTATTAGTAGTTATAGTAGTATGATGAATACTTCTACTACTACTACTACTACTAGCAATACAAATAAAAACCAAATAATCATTATCACCTTCAACCCCACCCCTCATATACCCCTTCCAATCAAAGCATACCTCTCACAGGTTAGACATTCACACAAGGCGTTATTCTCGCCAAAGAAGTCAGGTCCGTAATAGCAGGACACCTCTGTGCCCGTGTCTATGTCGCTGAGTACCTGTACGTATGCCTGCTCGTGCTTGTTGGAGACAAACTGGGGAAGAGAAGGGGGAGGGGAAGGGATGTTGGTGGAGATGGAAGTTTAAGTGGTGGGATTGATTGTGGTTAGGGTTGGGGTTGATACAATAATATAAAATGAAACGACGAATGACATTTACCCAAACGAGCTTTGCTTGGCAGTATTGATGTTCAAATATGATAATGACGCTTCAACGCAATACAACGACGAATACTATTGAGGTGGCTCAAACCGGGACGAGCTTCAAGGTTTCGCCTCGTCAGCCACTGCCAACGCCATCTCCCTTCCATACACACCTTACAATTCGGCTTGCAGTCATGGTTGATGTAGGCGGCAGGCCCGAGCCAGAGCTGGGCGCAATTCTTCCTGCACGAGAACATGATGCTGAAGTCGTTGAGGCCTGGAGTTAGCAGCACCTCCTCGTCCTCCTCTGTTAACTCCGCCGAGCATCCCACTAGGTAGGGAATCTTTTCGCCCTTTAACCTTTCGTTTTTTGGGTTTTTGTGGGTGTTTATATATGACGAAATAATTAATTAATCGACTAATTACTTTTGTACATATTTTAGTGGTGAATAAGGATATTTTTTCTCTTAAATTACATTTTGTATTCAATTCCTAGCGCTTATTTAGTAATCTAAATCCACCCCAACCCTCTTCA
The DNA here is from genome assembly GCA_943735955.1 of Piscicola geometra. Lineage (NCBI taxonomy): Eukaryota > Metazoa > Annelida > Clitellata > Hirudinida > Piscicolidae > Piscicola > Piscicola geometra. Next base: position 7,275,414 of record OX030960.1, read on the forward strand.
TCTATTCCAGAACCACCACCATTCCACGCCCTCACCCACCCACCACTTTCGGGTCACGACCACCTTGGCCCCGATGTTTCCCTCAAGGGTGTAGCGTCTGCAGGGTTGGAGTTCAAATCCCGAACCCTCCTCGTATATCCGTAAATATCGAAACAACTGGGGGATTTAGAGGGATGGATGTGGTTTGTGATGGTGGGTCTAGCTGTTATACACACTAACTCACACACACACACACACACACACACACACACAAACTCACTCACACACACACTCACTCACTCACTCACACACACACTCACTCACTCACACACACACTCACTCACTCACACACACACACACACACACACACACACACACACACACACACACACACACACACACACACACACACACACACACACACACACACACACAAACACACACACACACACAACTAACGTGTTGTTTAAGTGGTTCAAGTTGTGCAGACGTGCGTGACTCAAAGTAGGGCTGCAGGAAGGAGCAGGATAGGAGGTTGAGATATGCCCTCTCGAGGTCCTGGTGCCGTCGAAACTTCTCAATCACCAGACGTAGAACTTTGCGATTCAAATTTGGAGATTTGTAACTGAGGGGGTTGTTGAAGTAATGTTGCACTGATGAAATAGTTAATGAAACTTTTTTTAATATTTATTTATACAATTTTTGATTAATTAAAATGTATTAATTAAATGCAATAGCCTATAATCTCTATGGGCTTACAGAAACAGAATTAAAGTGATAACTGTCTAAATGATTATTGGTGCAGGATTCTAACTTGGGGTTCATCTTGTGAGTTCTGAATCCGATGACAGGATCGACGAGAAGGGTGGTCGCAATGTCATCTATCTCTATCAGCTCTGCATAATCTAGGCATATGAGGTTCTTTGCTACTTGGCTGTGAAAGTTAGTTTATAATTTTAAATGTCACAAAATATGTTAAATAAAATTTATCGAAATGTATTCATTTATATTTTTTTTTACCTTTTGAGTGTCATTGCAAAAGAACTATAGTTTCAGCTAAATCTGTGAGGATTTTTGCATTTTAATTAGCTTTTTATTATGCTTTTATATTGCTATTTAAAAAAAGAATATTTTAGAAAGTAAAAGCTTTCATGAATATATATTTTTACTATTGAATATTTAGGAAAAATCGAAAATATAAAAAAGGTGGGATAAAGCTACTTTTACATTTAATCAAAAATCTTTGTATTGATAAAATATATACTTTTGAAGCTTAACGTCAAATAACTTATATTATTTAAAATTGCAAAGTTGAAAAATCTCAAAGAATTTACTTCTTTAAAATATATTTGAATCGAGTTAAAAAGAATTCCAGTTGTTTACATTGACCATTTTCTTTCTATGCATTAAATTGTAAAATGTAAGTTTAAAAATCATAATTTACCTTTTGAATCTTTTAAAAATAAAATAAAATTTCATTAATAAGATTACATTTTTTAAAAAATTTCAGACTAGAATCTTGGCCATAATCATTAAGTTTAAATTGCAAATAATGGATTATATTGTTTTTATTTATCCCAAAACAATTGTTTTGGACACTGTGTAATCATTAGTAAAGTCTTTAACTCTAAAAAATCCTAATAATAAAATGAAGTTTTGAATTATGCCACTATAATTGCTTACTGGTTATTGTGAAGTGGTTACTGGGTTGTTACTCCGAAGAGAGGACTGTTGAAACTTTTTGTGTAAACAAGAACCACAAAAATGAAAAATGAGAAGAAGAATGTCCACTCGTGTGATAATTATCTCGACTGATAAAATAAATATTTGATTATTCAACTCATCAGCTTCGAATTTGGCCTCTTTTTTAAAGCACCCTTTAAAAAAACTTGATTTAACTAGATAAATTTCTACTAACAAGGACAAGGATCGATGATTGAATGAACGAAAACTTATTAAAAAGTGGGAAATAAAACCTATTAGTAATGGGAAAAAAGGTTATTTTAAAATGTCTCTCTGCAACAGACATAACTTTTGAAAGTTTAACTGTAAGAATTTTGTAATAAAAAAATGATATGGAAAGTTTAAAAGATGAGTTTTTTCATTTCAGTTTGTTGTATCGCTGGTTTCCGTCATTTTCTCCTGCAGTCCTTGCAATGAGAGACGTTTTAGAGCTGGTATAAAGGTTATTTGAATGAGAAAATTTTAATTAATTTAATTAATAAAAGAAGCGAGTTATTTTCAAAATGAATCCATTCAACAATAATTCAATTTATTCTATTCAACGAATTATTACAAACATTTGTTCTTATGCCATTTTTTAAAAACCCCATAAAAAAGCACGTTTTACCGATTAAAATACAACTCATATTCTTATTTACTTTATTTCTATGGCATTAAATATATTTTATTACTTTTAAACTTTCCTATAATATAACTCTAGTATTTTTTCTTGCCTTTCATCCATTTAAGAACATCATGCAAGAGAAGCACGGAAAGGGGGGGAAGGAATCACCAGCCACGATTTGAAACACTGTTTTATGAGATATTCAATAAATAAATCTATCTATCAAATTTACAAAAAAATAATAATTGATATATTATATAAAGTACTAAACCAACTTATAAGAAACTTGTATATCTTACTAAGATGTAAGTTAATTGAAATTCTTTGAAATTGGAAGTTTAAAGACATTTTCAGATGTCTATTAAAAGTTGTCTGAAACTCAATCACTTACCTGTCGAAAAAGATCTCAAGTCCATAGCAAAAAAATTGTAAGAAGGAAAATGCGTATGGTATTGTCTGTAATATTTTAAATTATGGTAAGGTATATCCCATTGCTACTATTATTACCTCAACTGTGATGGCATTAAAGAAGTCCCGAAAGAGTCAAGCTAGGAAATAAATTGAAATGGTTTTGTAGGAGTCTAGGAAGGCCAGTATAGCTTATTGGAAAGACTTTGTATACTAGCATTCCTAGTCTCACGCAAAACCATCAGTCTTTTTCCACTCAAACACAACGGTGAAATCAGTGATGGAGAAGCAACTTGGCGAAGTAAAGCACCGTCTAATACTGAATCTCGCTCAGACACCACTAATATACGGATGCTGAGTGACGATGATTATGAAATTGGCAGAAATACTATTGTATTTAAGCCATATAAAAATATTTTCACTGTTTTCATCATTTAAATCTCAGTGCACTACTATTAACCTATTATTGTAAATTTTCTTTTAATTATGTTGCTACAATTATTCCTTCTTTATTCTCTAAAGAATGAAATTATATACGAAGTTTAAGGTATTAAAACAGTATTTATTGAATTTTTATAGATAAATATTTAATCTAAAATTCGAATATATAGTTATTTAACATTTTTATAGGCCTACATTATAACAATAGTGCTTGAGTCAATTATTTTAAAGTAATTGATTTGATAAATAATTGGCTTTGGATAGAAGAAAAAAAGTGATAATTTTTCATTAACCATTATAACTATATTTTTACAATTTAAGGCGTGAAATAAAATATTAATCAATGATTTTATTAATATAATTAAATTCGAATAAATTTTAAGAGTGGAAAAACATTACTAGTTTAAAAAGTTCTTTTAAATATACTATAATTTAAACTATTTGCTAAAAAAGTAAATTGAATTACTATTTTTTTTGCAATTTTAACGTGGCTTCAAAATAACCCCCAAAAAATTCATAACACAAATTACAAAATTATTATTTGAAATATGTACTTAAAAGCGTATGATAAAAACGATTTACAATGTGTTCCCGTGGTGTAGTGGTTATCACGTTCGCCTAACACGCGAAAGGTCCCCAGTTCGAGCCTGGGCGGAAACAAATTTTTATGTATTTTGTAAAAAAAGTTTTTTATTTTAAAGAAAAATAATATTAAAATGTAGTATTTACTTTTATTATATTTTAATTATTTTCATATATTATTTCCCCCAAATACTTCTTCGTGGAATTACTTTCATATAACTTTCTGATTTATCCTTCCAGATAAAATTCGCCCTACCCACGCCGCTCCGCAATCAATACAAACAGGTGTTGAAGATTACTTGTGAACAATCTCGCAAGTGCTTTTAATTACGAAATATAATATTTTATAGAATGTAAATGTTCATGATACAATTAATATAAGTTATATAATTGACATATTGAATATTATATTATGTATCTACTAATCTTTACAAAGCTGATATTACGTAAGATGACGAAAAGTAAATGTAGTGGCAGTTTCAAATTGTATTAAGATTCCCTAACGCAAACATTCAAAATATTTTAGATAAATATACGATGTAATGCAAATTCATAACTTTACATTTAACCATAATGTAAGCCCAAAGTTATTAAAATAATATATTTCTTTAAAAAAGAATGTTACAATATCATTTACCTCTGAAGTATCAAAAAATTAGTATTAATCAATAAATGAGGTTTGATTTTTTATCTATCCCTCTCACCTTCCCGTTGTTCCTAGCGTCATAATCAATAATTCGCTACGTGTCATTCAAGCGACAGCTGTAACCTTTTCTCTGTCATTAAATCGTATTTTGAGTAATGAAATTAATAATAATATTCACCATAATCATTTCACTTTAATATTCAGTCAACCATAAATGAAATTATTTCTTCCTTCACCTATTTTCAATCCAAACCTTGTTTTCTAAACTTTTTCTTTTCTTTGTCTTCCTTAGCCATTATTATATATTTACATTTCCAGAAATATCTCTTCATTTATCTATCCATTCTTTTATAATCCACTACTTTAGTAAAGATTATAATATCCATTTTATTTTCACTTATTTTAATTATACAATTATAGATAGAATAATTTATTAATATAAACTATTATGTAAAAAAATATTTTTATTTCGATAGCTAAAAAAGCATTCGATGCATTTTTATGTTAAAACAAATATATGCATATTCATTTTGAAAAAACACATGCCTATTCAAAATATATATCCATATCGCATCCTCTTACATCCTGTAATGTAGCTATATATTGAAGTGAAGGTGTGCGTATATAAATACATTCGCCGGATACTGGCCATGAGATTGTGAAAGTGGGCAAGAGACGCTTGGGAAGAGTGAAGAAAAGTTTTTCTATCGAGGATATAAAACTTTTTTTTTACCTAGTTCAGATTTTGTTTTTTAAATTAAAAAATCGAACTTTAAGACTGAAAACTAGTAATTTCAACTAACATTAATTTAAAAAATAAAAATAAATAATTGAAAAACGATTGAACATTAATTAATTGAAAAAAGATTAAGCATTAATTAATTTTCCCAAAAATATAACCTCTAAAACTTATTATAGATACTTTGCGAACAATTAATAATCAATAAGTAATTCGTTTAATTAAAAATCGTTTGAAGGAACTTTGTGTAAGTTTTCTTAGCCACCAATAATTAAAAGTTATAAAACAACAAAAATGAAACGTCTCTACGATAGTTCTTTGACCAGTGTCCCATCAATGACGGCCCTAACATTCCTGTTGATTCTTCTGAATCCACCGCCCATCCATTCGCTCTACCCCGCTCAAACATTGACGAACCAAAGCGTGCAAGTGAGGTCAACCGCTGCCTTCGAATGTTCTTTCTTTTCAAACACCAGCGTCTACATTCTATGGATGTTTTCTCCGTCCCTCACCTACCAGCAACAACCCATCTTAAACCTACCAAACTCACCTCACGCTCTTCCTCAAGACCCATATAAAACCCCATTATATCCTCAACTACTCCCACAACCGCAAGTTGTTCTTTTCACCGGCGAAAATCGTTTCAAAGCACCCCCAAACATGAGAGTAGAGAATATAATGAATGGTGCCGTGGTGGTGGGAAGTAGGTTGGTGGTGGAAAAGGTGGGTGTGGAAGACGATGGTAGGTACTCTTGCTCTGTTGGAGGACAAAACGCTGACCAGTCTGCCTCTCTGAATGTTTTAGGTGGGATGATAATAACCCTTTCCATCTTAGAATTAAATTTTAAGATATAAATTTTAAATAAAAAAAATTGATACTGAAAACTTGAAACGATTAAGAGTTGATTTTTATATTATTAATTTTCACCCATCTGCCAGTTCCACCCGGCATCGTGAGAATAGACAAGACGAGCGAGAAATGGCGTGAAGGGAACAGCGTATGGCTGAACTGTTCAACACAAGGCGGTAACCCGTACCCTAGATTAGAATGGAGGCGAAATGGAGAAGTGATGAAGGAAGGATGGATGACAGAAGAAACAACTGGAGAGGGCAGTGAAAGACCAAGAAGTGCGGTGCTGAAGGAGGTGATGTTGGCAGATGGAATGAAGTTCGGCAGGGTCTCAAACAACATGTTCTACAGCCTGAGCCATCGAGACCACTTGAGTAACTTCACGTGTGTAGCCTTAGCCCAGAACTCTCCTTCCAAGACCATCCTCTCTCAAGCCTCCATTACAATTTATGTTCATTGTGAGTTAGAAATGTGAAAACTTCTTTCAATTTTTGATGCAGTGTTTTAAATCTTTTTCTCTGAAAAGTATAATTTTTTTTTCTTTATTTTTATGTCAGTTTGCAAAATAATATATTTCGCTAATACGGCTTTCGCTGCCACTAACATTTTATCTGCACAACTAGAGCACCAACAACAACCCCTACAGTTTCGCCTATAATTTCCTTGGGCTCCCTAGCCACTCTAAAGGTTCTAGAACATTCCAACTTCATCATCAACTGCTCCGTCCTTTCTTTCCCCATTGTCTCCTTCCGTGATGTCACGTGGTACTATAAAGAATCTCTAATTGGTTAGTGCCTGATTTTGGTTTCAACGCGCTCAATGATGATTTTGGTTTAAAATCTAGAAATGTAAACATTTTAAGTTGTTTTAAAAAGTTATTTGAGACAAGAGGTCAAAGAATTCGTATTTAAAAAACAGAACAAGTATTATAAAAACCGATTTTTTTTTATATCTTTAAAAAACGTAAAACTTAACTCAGAGTGGTAATTGCGCCTAATGTTGAGAGGTTGTGGGGTTAGGAGGGTGATAAACGCTTCAGAATAACAATGATAAGCTGCTATGAGGCTTCCTGTTTAGTGCAGCCTTTTAGGTGCAAGCATCATGTTTTAATAGCGAAAAAAATAATTTAAAGATGATTTTGGAGGTGTTAGGCAACATAATATGTAGGTCAACCAGGAGAGGAATTTGCAATGCTTTGAAGGTGAACTACAATAAATACTATAAACTTTGTCGTTAGCATTTACCGGGTTAATTTATACGAATTTTAGAACGTCCATAAACAAACACACAAACTGCGTTAATCTAGCTTTCCGAGGCACATATGCAGTTGTGGAGTTTATGATGCGGGGGCGTGGATGGATGCGTGGTGAAAAGCATGCCGGGTAATTATGGAATCAGTCATACCTCTCTCTATAACATTTCTTCATTTACTTCTCGCTGCTGGCCTTTAATGCTTCAACCCTCGTAAATTGTAATTTGGAAAGATTAACTACTATTTATAAATATACTTATTTTTAAATACATTTCATTTTGAATGCTTGTTGTTTGAAAGAAAAAACACCACTTTAGAAAATTTATTAGTTTAATTTCCAAGATACATATGCATTTTTTCGATATTCAAAAGCATCTTTCAAATAATATTTTTATTTTGAATTTAAGAAAATTCAAATTCATCGACGAGAAATGCATCCCTCAAAAAGCAATCTGCCAAAACAGCATTAGGGCGTTATCGAGCTATTTAATCAGAGGCCAGCTCGCCATCTCTCCACACCACCCTTCATTTGAATTCCGCATCCCACTTCAACCCATGTATCCATCAGTCGTCGCTGCTATATAATCTTAATAAAACGAAGTCATGAAAGCATTTAAAAGCTCGTAACGCTCGAGTATTCAAGGAATTATTAAACAAAGGTTGAAGAGAAAATAAAAAGGTTTTCATTTTGTTTTGACATCTTTTTTACTCTAAAAAACTTTTGTTTTTCAACGGCTCTACATCAATTTCATTGTTCGACGATAACCTTTTCCTGATAAACGTTATAACATTTCATATCGAAAACAGCATAAAACTATTTCATCCTTGACTCTTTCAAAGCACTCTTCCCTTTCCTTTTCCTATCTTCATCTTTATCTACTCTGCCAAAATTATAATTTCTTTTTTTTTCTTACTCGTTTTACATTCATTTACGTACACTCTTTATAATCATATTTCCCACCACTTCACTCTCAAATTCTGCATTTCTTTCTGCTACTTTTCTTCCACTTATTATTGCTACCTCCGCAACGCCCCATCGCCTTCACACGCCGTTAAACTCAACTTCATATTTAGACAAGCAAGTCATAACCCCTTATTGTTTTAGTGCCTCTGCGTGATTAATATTTTAATGGATTGATTATTGGAGTTTTTTTAATTATAATTATTATTATGATTGTAGGTAAGTGTAAATTCATTAGACTGTATCTATGAACCATAGTTCCGAGAAATCGTTAGGATTTCTCAGATGTATCACTACAAAATGTTTACACTCAATCAATCAGGCTTCTCTATCCATACAAACAGTTGAACATCTGAAGAAATAACTATTTAACCAACCATCCAACCCTCCATCAAACCATCCATCCAAGAAGTCATTAATCCAAACTACCAAATTGCATCCATCCATTCTCTAATTGCACCATGTGTTTCAATAGACTAAGATAAAAGAATACTCTGTATATATTAGCCTTCATGCCTGTGTGCTATTGTGTGTCTTGTGTATGTTTTGTTTATTTGTTTACACGAAAATTCATTTGTATACATACTTTGTATATCTGTTTTGTTAGTTTAATTATTTTCATGATTGTTTTTCTTGAGTTATTGAAATCTGGAGAGCCAAAGACATTACCTGAGACGATTAATATAACGAACTCTGATGTTTGAGTTCTAAGGGGCTTTGCTTGGAAAAAAATTCATTTTATGTTTAAAAAAGGCTCTTAAGAAGAAGAAATTAAATGTCAAAAGAAATAGAAAACAGCACGATACAAATCAGTGCAATTCAATGCATTGTGATGAAGGTTTATCCAAAGAAGCGTGACTAAGTCTATAAAAAGTTTTTATAAAAATAAAGCTGCTAGGAATTTATTAGTTTTTACTTTTTTAGCGTAAACAAGTCAGTTAGAAAATATTGTTTTGTTGGTGAGTCAATCTTGATTAATGATTAACCTTTTTGAATAAATCTATGAATTATTTTTTTAAAATAGATTAGCTTTTTTAAAATCAAAAACTTTACTTTTCATTAAAAAAAGGTAAAATCAAATGACAGCATGTAAAAAGGTGTTAGAGAGAGTCTGAAAAAACAGAGTTAGTGTCAATTCCAATTAAAAGTGACGCTTCACGGAGACTTGCGATGGTAGATGTAAGCCTTCAGAGTGTGTTCTGGAAGTTTCTTCAATCAGCCAGTGGCAAGGCATCACTCACTGCATTGTGGAAGTCGCACTGACAAACAGTTATTCAGAATGTATTATCCCCCCAGGCCAGCTTCAGTTTCAAGTGGGTTAAAGTTATTAGCGAGGTAATAGATTTGCGCGTCTTGTATACTTGCCTTGTTGCGCTTCTTGATTGCATTTTAAAACCTCTCCAGGTTGCACTGCATGCGATCTAGGTTTCTGAATCATAATTGAATTGCGGGAAAAAGTTAATATTTTTTTCCTAAAAAGTGTAAAAATGAATTTATTCAGTTTTGAGGGTTAATTAATATTTATTTCTTTTATTTATTAACATAAAATTATAGGTTAAATGCTAGATAATCCAATCTTATAAATCTTTCGGCATGTGCGAGTGGTTATTTCGAGATTGATTTATGTTATAATAATATATAATAAATTAGTATTAAGTAGAAGCGGCTTTCCTAATCATCGTTTCTTTAATTAAAAGCATGTATTGTATTTTATAGTATTAATCTGAAAAAATACAAGATTTTAAAAATTATCCATAATGAAGATCTTCTAAAATTAAATAAATATACAAAAATTAATACAAAAACAACACTTCAAAAGACATTAGGAGTGAAAAAACGTTAAAAAAACTGTGAAAACGAAAATACAAAGAACGGTACAAACAAAAGTTCAAACAATCAACAAAAGTATAAACACTAGTACAAACAAAAGTTCAAACAATAAACAAAAATACAAACAATAGTACATACAACAGTACAAACAGACACACCCCCGACAACAACGACGGATGCAATTCGTACAAGATAAGCGCCAGAACTTAGTTACCACAACATCCTTGATCCATATCGGAATAAAATAAAATAATAAACGATAATAAATATAATAAATCATTTAAAAGCTTTAGTGCAAGCGACAATTAAATGATAAGGATATAAAAAAATTATTATTTAAATATCTTAAATACAATATTATAGTAAATATGGCGTAAAAATAAAGCGTGGGACATTGCAAGGCCTCAAAGAACTTATTGCTTTAATTTTTCAGCCTAAAAAAAGATGCTATTCCTTGTATTATACGAAGTAATAGGATTATCCAATAAATAAATGAGCATATTTCAAAAATCGATAATTCAGTTAAAGTAACAAATAAATGTAAGCATATAATACCAAACCGAAACCATGGCGATTAATTTTATTAATAAAAAAAATTAGAAATAAATGTAGAAATAATCCTATTTTCCAACTTTAAAGTGTCGCCGATATTCAATTATCCAATATATTTATCGTACTGACGGACTTCTTATCAACGTTGTAAGTGGCATCAAAACAGCGCTGATAAGTTCTCCGGCCAGAACTGCCTTTTAAAAGTATCGATAAGAACCGGTTTTGGTTTAATAAAATCGAAATAAATTCGATTTTTCATTATAAATAAATGGGTATGTATTCTATAAATATGATTAGTTTAGGGAACATTTAAGAACGTTTTAAATAAATCTATTTCGATTCCATTGGGATCGGTCATTTTTTATGATCGCTTTGGTATCGACTCATTATGGGCGAGTAATATGGACCAATGCTCCAATGAACCAATTGATGCGTGCTCGCTGATGGAAAACATGTGGTTGTGGAAGTAGTGGTGGTTGTAGTTTTAGTAGTAGTTGTAGCTTTAGAAGTAGTTGTAGTGGTTTTATGTTTAAGAAGTAGTTGTAGTGGTAGTTGTTGTTGTAGTTTTATTTTGAGTGCTGGAAGTTGTAACCATGGCTGTTTTATAGTGGTATTAGTGGTAATGTGTGTAGTAGCATTAAAGTGCTAGTACATTTTTAGTGGCTGTAATGATTGTTTTATATACAATAGTTGTGGCTGTGGTATTTATTAGTGCTTTAATAGACCGACTTGGAGATTTTATAGTGGTTGTTGTGGAAAACTTTGAGATGGTAAAAACATTTCTATTTAGTACATAGTTTCACAGTACTACTGTGAAAAAATAACTTTAAAACGTAATTATTTCAGAAACAGTTAGCAGTTTGACTAGGTAAATCTCTGTATTTTTCCAACACGCCTTGTACTCCTACTACAAACCCCATTCTTCAGACAGAATGATGAATGTTGTAGCAGTAAGGTCTGGCATTTCCTCTCTTTTAACCTCCATGAAAACGCTTAAACAAGAATAATTTAAATGGGTCAAAATGCCTTGTAAAACTTTATGTCTTGAACTGCACATTAGCGTGGTAATGGTTCGAATTAATGGGTTTTGATTGCAAAAGTAGTAAAGGAAGGATCGAAAAGAAAAAAATCAATTACTACTACTATTACTTACTACTACTACTACTACTACTACTACTACTACTACTACTACTACTACTACTACTACTACTACTACTACTACTACTACTACTACTACTACTACTACTACTACTACTACTACTACTACTACTACTACTACTACTACTACTACTACTACTACTACTACTACTACTACTGTTACTACTACTACTACTGCTACTGCTACTACTACTACTACTACTACTACTTCTACTACTACTACTACTACTACTACTAATACTACTACTACTACTGATACTACTACTACTACTACTACTACTACTACTGCTACTACTACTACTTCTTATTCTACTACTACTACTACCAATACCACTTATAGTATTAATAATTAAATAATAAGAATAATACGCAAAGAATAATTATATGAGTGCAATGATGACGAATTTTACTGTGGAGTAACAGACATTTAGTTTGAGATGTTGTTTAAGATTACATTGCCGGAACAAGATGAGGGTAATGATGACGATGATGATGATGATGATGAGGATATTGCGGTTGCCTCTGGTGATGATTATGATGATGTTGGTGATAGTAGTTATGATATTGGTGGCAATGATAGTAGTGGTGATTAGGGAGGTGAGGGTAATAATAATCATGATAACTTGATAAACGACGATGATATTGATAAAAGTGAAACTAAATTAAATAAAAAGAGTTATAAAAAATATTTGAGTTAGAAAAACAGACAGACACATCAGCATACACACGAGCACATCTTTAAAAACCATTAAAACCCGATGCGAACAAAGAAAATCAATTCGATAAAAATCTAATGTCAGTTCTGAATTTGAAAGATGCAGCCCTGCACTGCGTTTGAATAAAAAGCTTAAAAATTTAATGGAACCATTAGCGTGATGGAAGTTTTGAGGAAACACGCTTTGGTGTGTTTTAAGTTTAATTGAATATTTAAAATATTTTTCAAATAGTTTTTAAACTTTTAAATTATTTTTATCTGGTTTGTTCATTGTATAATAGATTGTGTGTTAGGTTCTTTAAAAATAATATGTATAAATTATGCGGTGAACAAATAAATAGGTAATAATTCTTTATCATTCCATAAATGACATCATGAAAATAATAATAATAATAATAATAACAAACATGTTTTCATAAAAAGACTGATTTTCTTGCATTTCAACACTTCATAAAAAGTACATTAGTTTTTATCTATCGTTACAACTCCTAATCTCAAAACCCGTATGTACCTCCAGTCATTTATCAGCACCACCATTAGGTCATCCTAGACGCTCTATGCATTTTCTTGTTACTTTGCATTTATTATTATTTTAAAAATATTTTTCAGTAATTTACTTATGTTCTTTTCATGAAAGATTTTTCTCACAGCTTTTATATTATTTATAAATAAATAAATTGTAAAAATTGTAATTTTGTAAAATTGAAACTACTTAATATGCTTTTATTAATCCCAAAGAGACCACTTTTCAAACCCTTTTAAATTCCAATATCCACCAACAACTCTTCCTTTCTCACTTTCTAATCATCATCTTTTCACTCATTAAAATGACAACCCTCCTTGGCAATGCAACTATTAGCGAATCTTTAAATTGTTGGTTGTGTGTTCTTTATGTGAGCTTGAATGCTTTGTTCTTAAATGACAGGGTTGCATGAGAAGGGATGATTGATAGATGGGTGTGTGGATGGATGGGTACATCGATGAGATAAAAAGTCGATAGCCGTAGAGTATCTGTTTTAATAAAAGTTGAATAATCGTGAAATAATGTGGGAAAATACTCTAACAAAATGCCCTTAAAGCAATCGCAAACGCAATTGAAAACATTAAAGGTTGTTTAGAAAAAACGTTTCGAAAAGTTATTTGCATCACCTCACCTTATCCCATCCTATCCAACCCACCCATTCACTCCACTTTTATTCCATTCCATCCCATTCCAATCTCCCACACACGGCATCCATCTCACCACTCCCCACATCCTTTCTTGAGTTTCTTCAAAGAGAACCATCCTTCAACAACTAACTAGAAACATGATAATCCTGAATGAACTACAGTAGCCTGGGAACTAGCTCTATCAGACATTCACACACGTGAATAACACGACTTGATCACGCACACACATATACAACTCATGGCAAGATAACACAAACACACATGCACATCGTGGAATGATCACGCACGCACACACACATTTTGGTGTTAAATTCACACATCATTGAGTTTAACACGCACGCACATGTCTTATCATATAAACACACTTTTATGCGTGTAATTAAAAAAGTATTGATCAAAACGTAATGAAGGAGGAACGTGTAATTTAATAAAAATTTTTTATAGATAATTTTACACAATACGAAAAAACTTAAAACACCATCAACACCGTCCCCAATGCTTCTACAAACCGGTCTCAGTGACACTACTACAACTAAAAACCAATCTCATCAACACCATTACCACAAACAACTTCAACATCAACACCACCACTACCATCTAACCAACATCAACAACACCACCACTAACAACCAACTCTAACAATCAACCTCAACACACCACCAACACCAACGACACCAACATTCCTTCAGACACTGGTTTCGAGTTGGCAGTGAAGAATGTGACGAGGTGGAGTGGAGGGGAGTACGAATGCAGAGTGGGCGGAAACAGAAAAGCAGTGATGGTTGCTGTGCTGTGTGAGTCTAAATATTATAAATTATATATTAAATTTTTTTTTTTAATTGTAGATTTATTTTTTTAAAATTAACATTTAGAAATGTTTTACTTCATTTTCACATGTTCAAATTCTTCAATTAGCTATAATCAGATTTATTTAGAATTCTTAAGAAACATTTTATTTACTGCTTTTTTTATTTGTACAATTCTTTTGACGAATAAGCCAGTACCCGCATTGAAAGCTGCAGAGATTTAACGGTCTCATTAACAAAGAAAAACATAAAATAATAATTTTGGTGTTTTACTAGAGTTTTTATTTTATTTTCTATTTTTATTTTTACAGCGTGTTAATCAGTATTAGGCTATCGAATTTCACGTATTTTTTCATTCCTTTTGTACACTATCATTACCCTCTTTTAATTATAATTAGTGCCTAAATACTTCTTCATCATTACCACTTTTTTTTCAACTATACTTTTTTCATCCTCTTCCACCATCATCTTCTCTCCCTCCATCCCTTCCCACGATTTATAATGTCATGCACACCTCTTAATTATGCATGCATCCATCTTCGCGGCGCTTTGAGGGATTGAACCCGCGACCTTTGCATTCTGACCCGCTCAACGAAGCTTTTGTCCTTATCACTTCTCTTATCCTTTGTTATCTCCATATGTCTTTTATTATATTTTTCTGCTAAAAACTATTTAAATTAAAAATTTTATTCAGTTATTTTTAAAGTAGTAGGATCTGTTTAATACTTAAATTTTAAAAAATTGTATATTTAAATTACATCTGTTTTTTTCTTAAATTTTTGCTTTAGGTGTGTTTTTAAAGTTTCAGTAATAATTATATTTTCGATTTTTTCAAAACTAAAAATGCAATAAAAGTGTTTTCAAGCATAAATACTTAAAATCTTTTAAATGTTCATCCATCAAAAAGCTTCAAAGTAATTCACACGTTTCTAACTTAAACGTTTTTGTTGCTGAAGTTGTTGATGCCTTCTCTTTGATGTTTCTTTTGATGTTGTTGCTGGCGATGCAGTTGTTTGTTTTGTTGCTGTCATCTCTGATTGATGGTGTTGTTGTTGTTGTTGCCCATCAACTTCCAAGAAGGTAAGTCTCGCCTTCTCACTCACCCATTCATTTAATAGGATCTTATTGCTCAGTGGCTTACTTCAATGCGCTAGGAATTTCCCAATTCACTATTTATTTCAAACATGATCGATTCACTGAAGCGTATTGCTTTATGCTTTCCTTTATTGAGAAAAAACGTGGAATTATTGTCTTTTTATTGTGTTTAAAATGATTATTTTATTTATTTATTTGCCGAATTTTCAATGAACAATCAATCTATTCCATTCTTCATAAATTCATCTGGTATTCTTACCATTTACTATTGAACTTCACAATTCATTTATTCTTCCAGCCTCCATTAATCCATTAAAATCCTGTTTCCTGTAGAACTAATAATGGCATAATGAATGGACGCAAAGGATTTGAAAAGTTCACTTTTGAACTGAATATTAATTAGCTAAAGCCTTTAAAGCCTTTCCACTCTGTATGTCTGGATACTTTTATATGATTAAAATCATGCTCAGAATGTTATATTCCAGAAAGTATTTTTTATGTGTGGTAGGATGTGTGGTTGGATGTGTGGTTGGATGTGTGGTTGGATGTGTGGTTGGATGTGTGGTTGGATGTGTGGTTGGATGTGTGGTTGGATGTGTGGTTGGATGTGTGGTTGGATGTGTGGTTGGATGTGTGGTTATATGTGTGGTTGGATGTGTGGTTGGATGTGTGGTTGGATGTGTGGTTGGATGTGTGGTTGGATGTGTGGTTGGATGTGTGGTTGGATGTGTGGTTGGATGTGTGGTTGGATGTGTGGTTGGATGTGTGGTTGGATGTGTGGTTGGATGTGTGGTTGGATGTGTGGTTGGATGTGTGGTTGGATGTGTGGTTGGATGTGTGGTTGGATGTGTGGTTGGATGTGTGGTTGGATGTGTGGTTGGATGTGTGGTTGGATGTGTGGTTGGGTGTGTGGTTGGATGTGTGGTTGGATGCGTAGTTGGATGTGTGGTTGGATGTGAAGTTTTATTTATGATTGGATGTGTGGTAACATTTGTTGGATGTGTAGTTCGAAGTGTGAATGGATGTGTGGTTATATGTGTGGTTGGATGTGTGGTTGGATGTGTGGTTGGATGTGTGGTTGGATGTGTGGTTGGATGTGTGGTTGGATGTGTGGTTGGATGTGTGGTTGGATGTGTGGTTGGATGTGTGGTTGGATGTGTGGTTGGATGTGTAGTTCGAAGTGTGAATGGATGTGTGGTTATATGTGTGGTTGAATGTATGTGTAGTTGTATGTGTGTGGTCAGTGGTGCGGTAAAGAGATGCTCTCAAAGTACCTCTTTCTTCCTCCCTTGGGCATTCCATGGGGAGAACTATAAACAGGACTTCACGTGTGTCAATATTTTCCTTCGCCACTAAAACAACAAGTGTAATAGTTTGATGAAAGGCGTAAAGGTAGACACATATTCAGACAAACATACAGACATCCAGAAAACAAAAATAACACACATTTAGTATTTAAAAAAAAGTAACATATAAATTTAGGTATACACAACTATGAATATAAATGTAAGAAAAATAAATTACTATTAAAAATCTAAAAAACATTTAAATAATTAAAATTCTCGAACAAAATTGTATTTAAAATTGTTTCGAACCGTGACGTTTTTTAATCTGTCAGACATAAAAAATTAAAAATCAATTTTTAGAAGCAAATTGACTTTTCGTGTTGCCTTCTCTGACATGATGACGATGACGCCTGGGGCAGTAATATAGGCGATTATTCCCGGACTGCCGCTGTGAGACAATCATGTAATGTTATCTAATTATATGTCGGAAAAAGTTCTGATTCTTGTCACCTTTTTCCATCATTTAAGAGAAATAATATAATTATATTTGAATAAATTATGGTACAGTCAAATTAGATAGAAATAGTAAAATTAATTATTATTAATTAAGCAAGATTAATGTAAAGTATTATAATTTAAAACCAATCAAATAATTAATTTTTAAAATGAAGCTAGTCGTTCCAGTAGATTCGGGGACTTTCCAAACATCTTTGATCGTTACGTCATTTTGTTACGTAATTTAGCTTCGTTGTTACTTTGAGTGAATTTGTTTGGTTTTGCTTTAAGATACTTGATATTCGTACATGAAACTTGTTCTTTGACCTATATTATATAGCCTATAAATATATGCTCATCAAAAACTGACAATGACGTTTTAAATTCATTTTTTATCACCCATTAAATATAACGTCTCATTTTTATTCATAGAATTTGAGAATTTATACACGAGATCATTCCATCATTCTCCTTATCTAGATCTAATCTGTTTTATTGACTTTTTTCATATGACATTCTTACAAAAACTTTTATTAATAAGCTTATTAAAGTTATAATTACTACCATCATCATCATGATCACCAACATTATCATTATCATCCTAATTACCGCCACAGCTTCTGAAATACATCGACAGTCTTTTTTGTTTGCTGAGTTATTTTTTCATTATTTCAGCTTTTCCTTTCATTCATGGAGTCCCTTAACGTCCAACAGGGTCATAAAAAAATAATAGCAGACGATACGAGATGGAAATTATTTTTTAATTCAATGTTCTTCAATCGTGTATGTATTATAATATATATTCTTTTTTATTTTATTAAAAGATTTTATTAATAATTATTCAACTATTATTATTTCTGACTATTTATATAATCCTCACAAAAATCCATCTATAATTTCATTCATTTATTCATAATCCTTAAACCTTTTACTCATGCACTCATCAATCGATCCATCTTCCTTCAGATCCTCCGAGCATCAGCGTCAACATTTCACTGGAACAAGTCATCCCATCCAACGACTATGACCAATCTACAAGTCAACAACCATACAACAGCAACAACAACAACAACAACGGGATCAACAACCTCTCCTCGTTGCCAGTAACAGCAGTGGAAAGCCAAGTGGTCTTCATGGATTGTTACTGCGACGCCAATCCTCCAATCAAAGCAGGCGACATCAACTGGAAAGAAGAAGTCGATTTCAGAAAAACGGACCAAAAAACAGACAAACGACTTGACCAATTTCCGATTTTAAGTCAATCTTCCGGCAAGCGTGGCCCGGGAAGTAGATTATTCTTTCGACCAGTGAGTGCTTTAGACCACGGCAAGTATGAATGTGTGTGCAGCAACTACCTGGAGCCCTACAACCTTCCCTCTTTCAACGCCTATGCCCGCAAAGAAGTCTCCCTTAATGTCCTGTGTGAGTATTTTTTGATAGTTGTGGCAGTGCTAAGCTTGTTATATGATTTAGTTAAAATTTTATGTTTTTAAAATTTTTGAATAATTGTTATAATTTAAAATAACAAATAGTTTTTATTCATATTAGTTTTGTTAGATGGGAAGTTAATTTAACGAACGAACTATTTGTGTGAATGTTTTTAAAGCTCATTTTGAGTGATACTTGAAAAAAGTATTTCAAAGGTTACAAATAAAAGTCATCAGACTAAGTTAAATGAGGGTGGAAATAATATTTTTTATCTGATAATATTACATAAAATTGACATCAGTTTCTGAAAAGTAAAAGAACTGTTCAAACGATAATTAGTAGAATATTTTTATCGAATAAGAGACAGTAATTAGAAGATAATAGCTTCCGGTATGGTGATGAATAAAGTTGCAACGAGTACCTTCAAGTTATGACTATTAATTCTATAGCAAAGTCATTAGGGTCATTATCTTGTAATAAGTTTTTAAATGATTAATTGTTATTACATAATAAGGATGATGTTGACTGTTTTTGAAGAATTTTTATCCTTGAAAGGCATTTTTAAATGTTTCGAAAACATAATACTCAAAACGATATTAACAGCGGAATACAATAATATAAAACACATACTAAAACATAAAAAAAACACATAATAAAAAATCCATACACATAAAATCCCAATGACTACCACACAGACAAACCAGGCAAAGCAGACATCATTCTTCCAAACATTGCACTGGTCGACAAAACATCAGTCTTACGTTGTAATGCGAAAGTTAAAGGTAGCTTAAAACCCACTCAAATAAATGTTTATTTATCTTTTTTTGTTGTTTAAATATTTTTTCAAACAAATTAACAGTATTTAAAAGCAGAAAAAAGATTTTTCCAAAATTATAATAATAATTAAAGTGTTTAAAACAATTCTCCTTCACATAGGAAATCCACCATGCAACTATACATGGTTGAGAGAAGACAAAGTGATTGGAAACGGCTCAACACTAACCCTCCCACGTACCCTCTTATCTCACTCTGGTCTCTACACCTGCGTTCCCTCAAACGCTATCGGACAAGGCCAGAATGCTACGACACTCTTCAAAGTTTTCGGTACTTCAATCAGAGATTTTATTTTATAGGAGATAATGCAACTTCAAGGTCTTTTTTTCCAATTTAACCAATATTATATAAAAAAAAGTTAATAAATGATCTTTTATAACTTTATATTTTATTATATGTAAGATATTTCAAGTCAAATTTTCCACGCCAATCTCTTTAGATCCAATACTTTTTCAGAGTCTCCAACACTCCTGGACCCTCCCCTCAACAACATCACCCTCATTGAGGCATCGCTGCACCAAAGCGTCCCCATCTATTTGACTTGCAGCGTCCGAGCCTCTCCTACTCCTCTGGTATCTGAAGTAACGCTATTTTAGTTCTTAAATCATTGAAATAAGTATCGAAAATATATTTAAAAAAAGTATATATTTATTTATTTATTTTTAAGTTTTGAAATAAAATATACATGAATTTAATAATTATTTTCTAGGTGGCTTGGTTCAAAGACGACGTAGAAATTAAACATGATCTGAAAATTGCTTCCGAGGATGATGATAATGGTGCTTTTGATGGTGATGATGAAAGGGATGCCTATTCAGTCATGTGTGTGAATCAGACGATTGAGGAGTTTTCGCAGAATGTCACATGTGTTCTGAAAATTGAAGGTTCCTTTCATATTGGTCATTTTTTATCACAAGATTCTTATAAATAATTGTAAAATTAAATGTGGAATAAAAATAAAACAAAAAAGTATAAGTAGTTAATGAAGTTTTGTATAACATTTATTAGCTTACACTATTCATATTTTCCAACACTTCTTCCAGGATCTAGTGAGGAACAAGGTAGAGGAAGGATAGGTTTGAAGGATGCAGGGGTATACAAGTGTGTTTCATCTAATGATGTCGCTCCTGCCAAGGAGATGAAGCAAGTGGTAGTTGCAGTGAGATGTAAGTGGTGGTGGCTTGGAATAATTATAAATAATAAATAAATAAATTTTGACTTTTAGTTTATTTTAAGAATATGTTTTACGATTAAGTTTTTTAAACGATTTGATATTTCAGCTTAATTAATTGAAATATTTTATCAAATTTCTCCACCTTTCTTTAAAAAATCACCTCACTGTTCTTCATTTTCATCCATTTTTTTCATCCTTCATCACCTTCCTCCACCACAGTTCCACCCGAAGTGACCAGCAAACCAACGCAGGCTTTGGAAATCGGAGCTGAAGGCATCATCTCATTTACCATCCACTCATACCCCGCTCCAACGGTCTATTGGTTCAACGGATCAACGTCCCTTGATGACAATGGGAAAAAAGTTGATGAAAACACCACTGAATCAGGGCGTGAAAATGATTTTGATGGGAATAGAACCAAAAAAGATTCCGATGAAGACTTGCAACAAGACATGCAAATGAACCCACAGGCGGGCAAAAAAAAGTACTCGACAGAACTGACACAAACACTGCCTGATACATACTTAGCTACTCTAAAAATACTTCGAGTAACAACGTTTGACCTTCAAGGCTACTCGATCGAAGTCCAGAATGCTGTCGGAAAAATCTCGTCGTCAGTGCTTGTTGTTGCTGCTGGTACGTTTGCTGGGTGGTCTGTAAAGGGTTAAGTAAGCAACAAAACATTACATAAATTTAAAAAACTAGTGTTAACTTAATTTGATATTAAGTTAAAATTTTAAAATATTCAAACAATTATTTAAACAAATATTCAAGAAATTCCGGAGTCCCCTTCAAATCTGAATTGCACCTCGGTGTCCTGGCATACTGTTGGATTGAGCTGGCAGGAGGGAAAAAACGGAGGCTTGCTACAGCAGTTCCTGGTGGAAGCTGAAGTTGTGGGAGGAGACAGCAAGACTCAAACCGCAGTCGTCAACAGAACTTCTGTTCTTTTCAAAGGTATTTAATAATTTGCTATAAATTTTATTTAAGAAAAATGAGTTTATTTTTAATAAAAACCGATAGAAACATTAAAGGAAATTAAAATTTTATTAACTATTGAGAAAAGTATATTTCTTTTAATTTTTCTTCAAATATTTTTTCTTCATAAAATTATCAATTCAGGTTTGAAACCAAGCGAAAGTTACCACTTGAGGGTTTACGCCGAGAACAAGGTTGGGAGAAGCAATGCTTCTAACCAGATCACCGTGAAGCTTAAAGGTATGCCCAAAATTGAAGTAAAACAAAGATTAAATGAATAATTGATAGTTTATAAACTAAATATTAGTACAAACAATCAAGTTAATAAAATCAGACAAGTAACTTTTTTTAAACATTAAAAAACCTTTCGCAGAACTGAAGATCAACCCGCCAAATAGGATCTTTTACTCAGACCTTGACGGCAGCGTCACCATCAGCTTGCCATCCACCCTTCACAACCTAGATCCTCCCTATATTGACCAGAACTCAGAGCCAAGAATGTACGCTTTCAAAGACATTATAAATTATTACGATGCAAACGCATTCACGACAAAACAACGAATTAGAAGAACACTTTGAAATAAAAATATCCAAACATAGCATATTATAATGAACTTCAAACCAACCAAAACCGTCTAAAATCAGATTAAAAATACACATAAAAACACTTTAAAAACCCTCTTCCACACCACAGGGGCGGCAGCAATGACTGGGGCGAGTTCTGTGCGAGGGTCGACATTTACGACGGCGATAAATGGGTGACTGAGTACCCTTGCGTGAGGGAATTGAAGGTCAAACTAAAAGGCCAAGAGGTCAAGATTTCAGCGGTCCGGGTGTCCATCTGTTCGGAGAGCAGGCCTGACATTTGCAGTGAGGAGAAGTATTCGAGTTCCGGTAGTTTACCGCTTCCAGCTGCTTCTTCACACTATCGCTAGCAATTCCATGCTTTTAAATTTGAAGTTTTATTTGTTAGGCTTTTAGGTCGTTTTTATTTATGTTTTAGATAACGGTTTGGTTCTAGATTTATGGTTGGGTATTTTTCAGATCTCTTATCACTTGAGCCCACTTAGCGTCACAAAACTTTCAATGGGCTTATGCTGGCTACCTAATGAATATTTCCCATAAACCATTTTGTTTTTAATCTTTTGTTATCAGGGAAATGCTTTTATTTGTTTATATTAAGTTATTTTAAATAATTCAAAACGTTTAAGAATTTGTGAATAAGGTCATTTCATCAAAGGCTTCTGAATATTACTAATTAAATAAATTAAATTAAACTTTTTATAATGACATTTAAAATAAAAAATAATTTTTGATATTTTTTCAAGATATCGTTTCGACACAAGCGATGATAGCTGTGGGATGTGTGTGTGGACTGGTGGTAGGCGTTTTGCTGTTGGCAGTTCTGTGTCTTAGCGCCAAAAGAATGAGAGAAAAAAGTAATTAATTTTTGAGTTTAAAATTTTTCATTTATATTCGTTTATATTTTTAATTAGTTAATATTATTGTTTTGTATTTCAGAAAAGCATATAAAGGCTCGAGTGTGAGTTGAACTATTTTATTAGTTTTTCCATATTTTAACTAATTTTGAATAAAAATTGAGTTTAGGCTGCCTTGAAAAATATTTTACTCTAAAGAATACTACTTCCAAAAACAAACAGAACTGTTCACAGCGAAAGCAGCAAAGAAATCAACAACATCAACAGCAACAACTTTTGGGACAGCAACCACTACACCAAAGCTACTTACAACATAGGTAATCTTAAAGCGCAAAACTATTTGAAATAATATTTGAAACAATTGCAATGAATAAATTTATTTTATTTAAGTTGAAAAAAAGTTTTCAATAATATAATATAAGTTTTTAATAATAAATAGTTTTTATTAATAAATATCAAAGTGAAAGTTTTTTTAAATAATAAATATTCAAGTAAAAGTATTTTTAATAAAATATATTTGAATTCATATTCGATTTTCCTACAACAGACGAATCTCCAGCTGTCAATGGCTGTCTGCAAAGTTCTTCTGACCACAACGACCACATCAACACCAACAACAACAATAACAACTACAACAGTTTGAACACCGTAAACCACAACAACCACATCAACAACAACGGCATCAACCACATCATCAACAACAATGGCAACAACCACATCAGCAACAACACATATTCCTCAAACGGCAACGTTAAATACAACTGCACGCCAAACCCTCTGGTCTACAACAGCAACAACATTGACCTTCTCAGCAACAACAACTCCACTAACAACCTCGTCGTTAGCAACAACCACAACAACAACACTTCCAGAACTAGTCTTTTCAACAGCAACAACAACAACCTCAACAACAACAAAACAGTTTCCTACATAAGCCACAACAGTCACTTCAACATTCCTAGCAACTACAACGGCAACACCTTCACAGCTTCTCCCAACATCAACCATAGCAACTTCAACCTCAACAACTGTCATCATCACCATCCACACCCTCACCTCCATCACCATCTCACTCCTCATCCCCTAGACACCCATCGTCACCCTCTCTCACCAAATCTTCACGATCTCACTCCCCACTTCTCACCATACATTTCAGAGGATGAACACCACTCCACCATTGAACTTATTCACTCTCCCATTAGCCCCTCTCACATAGGTGAGTGGAAAGAAGATGGAGATAGAAAGAATTAAAGAATATTAAACATTATTTTTTAATCAGTATTATTATTTAGTCAATTAAATTAATTAAGTTTTTTTATATTAAGATTAAATAAATAATAAAAATATTTATTTAAAAATTATAATTATTTCCAAATTCCTGGTGCCACAGGAAGCACGTTCAAGGACAGAGCTCCCTCGGAAAACAAAAAGAAGATAATACACGAGGTGATCGTGTAGTCGAGCGTGATGATGACGATGATGATGATGATGATGATGATGATGATGATGATGATGATGATGATGATGATGATGATGATTAAGAAGGTGGTAATGATGATGATGAAGGGGGTGATGGTAATGGTGATGACGAAGATAATGATGATTAAAAAGGTGGTAATGATTATGATGAGCGTGATGGTGAAGATGAGGAAGATTGTAATGTGGACGATGATGAAGATGATGATGAAAATGAAGATGATTATGACGATAATGATCGTGATCATGGTTTTGCCTCAATGGAGTAGCTTCCAGCATGCAAAGAAATTTTTTTAATTGTAAAACCTTTTTGATTATTCGATAAAAAAGAAATTTACATTAAAATTGAACTGGAATGTATGTTGTATTTTGCAAATAAGTTCATCAATTGTATTTAAATGTAAAAAATGTTTAATCTGAATAATGCAAGTATATTTTTGTGCATTTACACTTCTAAACAACGCGATTTTAAACCTTAAAATCAATTATTAAAATACTTTAAAGCTTCTAATTTCCATCGCGCCTTTTTTTTCCCATTGCAGTTGATTGTGCTAATCAAAAGTTTGAGCGAGTTTTTATACTTTAAAATAGAATTTAAAATGTGCATTTTTACAAAATGTCTTTCTATTATATTTCTCAAGCGTTCATATATTTATTTCCTTCTTATACTTATGAAATGAATCTCATGGAAAATATACGTTCTTACAGAATTTTCATTTTAAAAATATACATAATACTTTGTATTTGACATTTTAAAGTCTGTTTTATTATTGAAACTAACGCTATATTGACCGTTCCTTAAGACATCTATTCAAATACTATTTTAGACCAAGCCTCTAATGTTATAAATGTTCTACAATTTAGCCCCTAAATCACTTTTGCAAAGCTTTTTTTGAACCTTTTACATAAAAGAACTTAATGCCTTTTAATAAAAGGAAAATAGATAAGCAATAAAATACTGTAAATATTAAAATAGAAAAACATTTATTTTTAAAAATTTTACTCTGAAATATATTTTGTAAATTGAAGGCTTTTTGGCATGAATTATTTATGAGAATTATGTGTTTCAGATGGTTAAACAATTTTTAATAATTAAAACTATGGTTACTACATTTTGAGAATCTTATAGTTTTTATATTAATGAGCGTTCAATTATTTTTGAATTGAATAGCTATGTCAAATATTTTCAATTTGTGTCACATCACGATTTTGCTTTTTGAAAACGTCATAAAGAAACAAAGTATTCAGACTTATTGAAAAAAATTAATTAGTTTAACAGTTAAACTAATTAATTTTTTTAACTTTTTACTAATTGTGTGTTTTAAATATAAACGTAACCTAAATGAAACAAAAATATACAAAATTAAATGAAACTTCAAATTTTATTTAAAAAATCTTCCATTGTGTGTTTTAAATATAAACTTAACTTAAATGAAACAAAAATATACAAAATTGAATGAAACTTCAAATTTTATTTGAAAACTCTTCCATCTCTATTTTTATTTAAATGATTTATAATCGGTGATTTAAAATTTAAATTAAGGCTTAATTATTGAGCATTCATAAAATTTTCAGAAATGTTTTTCTTAATAAATAAAAACCGTAAAAATTAAAACTTCAAATTAATTCATGATATATTATAGCATGTCAAAACAAATGTGTATAACAAAGGCATTTAAAGTTTGTAAAAAGAAGGAGAAAAACGACCAAAAAGATACTTTAAAAGAAAGGAAAAAGTTCATAAAAGCAGAATTTGTATCACCATTAAATGATATTTCATGTCCCTTGTATGGGAATGAAACAGTTAAGCAAGAAGATGTAAAAAAGGATGATCCAAAGACCAAAGAGGCCAAGCCAAAAGGGAAGAAGGACAGGTTTGGTGGCTGCAGTGAGCAAGAGGTGCTGTTGAAACTTCTGCCTGACCACCTTGTGCAAGGGCTTGACATTGTCATAGTAGGTTGGAAGGTGCATTATTGAAAAAACAATATGGTATTGTCTATAACTCATCAGACTATCATGGGGGATGATATAGAGACCAAATCAATAGGATGAAAAAAAAAAAAAGAAGTATTATTTATCATAAAGTACCTTACGAATACCACCACCAGGTTGGCTTTAACCCTGGTCTGATGGCAGCCCATATTGGTCACCATTATGCTGGTCCAGGCAACCATTTTTGTGAGAGCTTTCATTCAACTTCCATATGCTTAAAGATGCAAAACACACCCACCCAAAACATGCACTTGAATATCAACAAATATTACTGCAATGAAATAATAAATCATTTATCATCACAAAAAGACAACTGCAATCATCACCATAACCACATCCATCATCATCATCACCACCACCAAAATCATCATTATCATCATCATCAATTGGAAGGGAAGTGTCTACATTTGAGTGGTCTCACAAAGGAGCTTTTGAATGCTAGGCAAGACGCTTGGTGTATGCAGGAGTATAAGATAGGTGGGTGGGAGAGAGGGGATGTGGATGAGGGTTGTTTGGGGGGGGGGTTAGAATGTAAGAATTGGGTGAATGGGTGAGGGAAGAAGATGAGGTTTGGTTGGGTGGGTGAATGGGTGAGAAGTAGATATGGTTTGGTTGCTGAGGGTTCGTTAGATGGGTGGGGAATTGGGTGAGGTTTGGTTGTGAGAGTGGGAAGTTGGTTAAATAAAAATGTGTTTGATAATCTATTTATTATGATAATCATCATTGCCATTATTAGTATCATCATTGCCATTATTACTATCATCATATTTTGTATCAACATCATCATCATCATCACCATCATTATCATCTTCATCATCATCATCATCGTCATCATCATCATCACAGGACTAACCAATATAGTGAGTAGGACTTCAAAAGGAAGCTCAGACCTTTCTAGGTAGTCATGGTTATATTTAGATGCTTGCTGGATCACTATCATCATCATCATTATCATCAGTATCATTATTATCATCACCATCAGTATAATCATCATCACCATCATCACCATCATCTACAGAAAGGAGTTGAAGGAGGGGGTTTCATCATTGCTTGAGAAACTTTCCCTCTACAAACCCCTGATTGTGGCTTTCAATGGGAAAGGCAGGTGGTGGTGGGAGTTATGATGATGATATAGATGAAGATGATGATGATGATAACGATGATGTTAATGATG
This sequence comes from Piscicola geometra, assembly GCA_943735955.1. Classification (NCBI taxonomy): domain Eukaryota; kingdom Metazoa; phylum Annelida; class Clitellata; order Hirudinida; family Piscicolidae; genus Piscicola; species Piscicola geometra. The sequence continues at coordinate 7,303,221 of OX030960.1, forward strand.
AAGTCGAAGTTTATGATAATGATACCTTTACCGAAAGGAATTTACGAGGTGGTGTGTGGCAACAACAAGTTTCCGTTGGGCAGACAGGCGGAGAAACTAGAGGGCTGTGACGCGGTGAGTGCTTTTCAATGTGGTCTAATTAGGTCAGAATTAATTAATTATTCAATATTTATTCGTTTATTCATTAGTATATACACTAATAAATACACGCACACACACAAACACATTTTTAATTGATCAATTACTTGCTCTTTCATTAGTAGAATTTTAACCCACACACACACACACACACACACACACACACACACACACACACACACACACACACACACACACACACACACACACACACACACACACACACACACACACACACACACACACACACACATACACACACACACACACACACACACACACACACACACATACACACACACACACACACACACACACACACACACACAAACACACACACACACACACACACACACACACACACAGGAGGTCTTCGTAATGCCGTCATCAAGTGCCAGATGCTCACAGCTACCAAGAGCCATTGACAAAGTAAAAAATTAAAAATAATAACTTTAATGATAATGATTATCATTATGAATGTAACCTAAATCTTTATCTTCATCATCATAATCATCTTGCCATCATCATTATCGCCATCATCATCATCATCATCATCATCATCATCATCATCATCATCATCATCATCATCATCATCATCATCACGGCAGGTACCTTTCTACATAGCTCTAAAGAGGCTCAGGGACTATTTGAAAGGAGATAGTGAAGTGAGGGTGCATGAGTTGGTGTTTGCTGACGTCAAGTTGCAGGTGAAGAAGAGAGAAAAGGAGGAGGATGAGATAGGAGATGTTGAAGAAAAGAAGAGGAAGAAGAAGGATAATGGAAATGTGAAAAAAGAAAATCATGCAAATGGTGGTGACTTATACCTATTATTAAAAACCATGTTTGACCAAATTAATAAATTAAATATAAAAAATATAAACAAAATAAATTAAATCTTTTGTATCCCTTAGACACGAGCTTGTTGGAAGGAAAGAACTGTGGTGTGAAGTTGGAAAGACCTGGAGCAATAGAAATGCGTGCATCTCAAAATGAAACGGGAGATTCGCTTCCGCTGGGCCACACGCCACCACAACAGCTTCTGTTCGACTATAATCTCAATTTTGAGAATAAGTTCGATAGTACTTCATCTAATCATCCATCTTCTCACTCTTTGTATCCTAATCATCGCACCTTTCACCCAACTCCGAACCACACTAATCATCCCACCCGCCGTCACACCCCTGACCACACTAATCATCCCACCCGCCGTCACACCCTTGACCACACTAACCACCCCATTCACCACCACAACACCCCTCACCACGCCCCCCATTGCAAATCCCACTCCAGCCCTATTCCATACTTCGCACCAGCACACTTCAACCACCATTTCTCATCCATTGAAAACATGTACCAACTATTTTGCTCGCAAATCAAGGATAAAAATGATAATAATAATAATAATAAGAATAATACTAAAAATAATAATTTTGACACTACCCACGCTAACTTCACTTACGAACAAAATGCCCTGGTTAAAGTGAAAGAGGAAAGATGTGATGATGAAGTACAATTAGCAGAATCGAAATTCAATGTTTTAAACTCATCGGATAAAAATTCAATTCAACAAAACAGCGCCTATCAAAATGATAACGCTAAAAATATCACGTCAAAATACTTTTAGAATTTCATTCTTTGGAATTTTGTTTTTCGAGCGTTTTAACTTAATAAGATTTTAAGATCTTTTGTTGAATTAGTCATTTTGTTTTTAGAATTATTGAGTTATTCTTGTGTTTTTCAGTGTTCATCGTTTTTTGATTTATCAAATTTTCATTAAATTGTTCAAAATAAAGTTCAAAAAGTCTGAAAATCATTACAAAAACGATATAAGTTTGGATCAAATGAATGGAATGATAAAGAAATATTATAGAAGACGAATAAAAGTTTAAATAGTTTATTAAAAAGATTATCTAATATATTTATTATATATAATATTCAATAGTTTTATTTGTTAAAATAGGTAGTTAAATAAAGAGTTTGAAAAACACTTTTAAAATACTTCAAAACTGTGTCAATTGAAAGCTAAATTTTTGTAGCTCAAGTTACTCTTTCATAATTATTTATTCTCTTTCTCCTCATTTTCCTTCTTCTCATTTTCCTTCTTCTCATTTTCCTTCTTTCTCCCAACTCTTTTTTCATCAACTTTCCCTTCATTTTTGTAAACCTTAACGAATCGTAAAAGTTCAGCGTCTGAAATCAAAGAGCCTGAAGCCGAGTTGACCACTCGTTTTCCTCTCCTCTTCCTTCCTCCTCCATTCTCTCCTTCTTTTTCTTCCTCCTTTACCTTCTTCTTCTTCTCTTCCATTTCTGCCTTCCTTCCTTCTTCTTTGCCTACTTTCTTTGCCTCCTCCTTCTTCCGTTTCAAGTCTTCTTTTTCATTCTTCTTAACTTCTCCTCTCTTGTAAAAACCTCTCACAAAACTAAGGAGCTCCTGGTCTAAAGGTCCTTTCGCCGCTTTTATTTCTTTCGTCGTTCTTTCCTCTTCCTTTTTCTTCTCTTCCTTCTCTTTCTTCACTCCATCCTTTCTCAGTGCATCCGGGGCTAGACTACTGAACGGCGGCATCATCTTGGCCTTTACAGCTCCTTCTCCGCTTGTTTCACCAACAGACTCAGCGGTGATGGTAGGCGGAGAAGTCGACTCGTCTCGCTCACGTTTAGGCTCAACTACTATCGGAACGACTGGCTGTTTGTCGGCAGTTTTCGCCTTCAAAGAGGGTTTTTCACGACTACTTTCGGAGGTTTCTTTGGAGTCTTTATCGAACACGACTGTTGGTTTATGAAGGTGATCAGGCTTGACGGAAGGTTCGTTGGAAGAAATTGGCTGGGAGACTGGTTGGGTGCTAGTCTTGGTGGGTGTCTGGGTGGGTGTCTGGGTGCTAGTCTTGGTGGTTGTCTGGGTGCTAGTCTTGGTGGTTGTCTGGGTGGGAGTGTCATCTTTGGGAGAAGACTCAATGGTCAAGTTGTCACTTAGTTCAACAGGCGATGCACTGGTGGTTGTGGTGCTCTGTGGCACATTTTCCGCTGCTGTCGCCTGCGTTTCTCCCGTCATCGTCGCTGCTTCTGATGCTGCTTTTTCTTGAGTCTCCTTAACTTCCTTCGACTTTACAGATTTCACCGACTTGCTCGCTGTTGGAGGCGCGTCTTTCAAAAGCTCTTGGAATTTGTTCACTTTTTTGGGAGTATTTGAATCTCGCACTTCGTCCTCTTCATCTGAACTCGCTTCGGATGGTTCCAACTCCTCAGAATGCTCCTTGGTGGAATAGAAAACAAAAATATTGGAAATTTAAAAACAGAGTTTTCATTTTTCTACCTCATTCGTTTCCTTTTCATCATCTTCTTCATCTTCTTCTTCTGTTTCTTCATCATGTTCCGGCTGTAAGAAAAAAATTTCATGAATGAACAAATGTTTGATAGTTATTTTAAAGATTCGACCGTAAGTTAGAGTATGAATGCTTGAAATAAACAACAATTGCGTCTTATTTGAAATTAAATACGAAAAAATATCAGACAAAAATAAATCTTCAATAACCACTAATCCAGCCATTTCAGAAAATAGACTTTGCTTCTTCTGAGAAACCGCAGAATACTCCGTCATTCTTCTCGTTCTCTTACTTTCAGTCTTGAACTATTTTGAGTTGCCGCTCATTCATTCAATTATTTTTTAATTATATTAACTAATTAATTAACTGAAAATATTAATTCATCCACAATTGAATCTGTACAGTAAATCCCTTATGCATGCATTCCTTCTCTACTCATCAATTCAACCATTCGTCACACCTCTTTTTCTTTGGACGCTTGGGTAAGTTGCAGAATGACCGTAATGATAATCATAAAAATGCCTATAACCATTAGTAACACCACAACTATCCATAGGCCTGCGTTAAAAATATTTTGTAGACATAAAAATGATTATCAATATTTGTGCAAATTATATTTATATAATCAGTATGAAATATACAATGGAATTAAGTTTAAATTCTTTAAACCCTAACCATTGGATTCTTTATTCGGGGTTTTCATTTTTGCTACAACCACCCCTCCAGCTTCCACCCTTTCTAGCAATCTCTCTTAATTTAGTTTAAGTATTTATAGTAAAAACTAAATAAAACACAATTAATGAATAACTAATAAACTATAAATAAATAAATAATTAATTATTAAACTAAAAAATAAATAATTAATTATTAAACTAAAAAATAAATTGGAGTCAATAAAAACCGGCAAAGAATGTTGAGCAGTTGGTGTGGTCGAGGTGGGGCGGATGTGGCTGCAGGAGGCAGAGGGAGGGAGGCGTGAAGTTGGAACGCTGGCAGGGAGGGTTTTCGAGACAGGCACTAGCGCACTCTTGCTCGCTCGTCACTGTGCTCAAGTTCAGTGGCGACTCGCATGCTGGTGTGGAACGTTTGAATACCGCATTGCTCGGTCATGACGAAGTGTTTCTTATTTTTAATAGACCTATTTATAAGGCGTCAAGGCACGCAACTGAAGCGCCACTCACACGACATAAGCCGTGAAACACCGCATCATATATGGTATATGATATTTCACGGTTGCTCATCATGGATTCAAGCCAATGACCTCTGAGTTGCAGGTCCATCTAAGCCAACTCACTCGTCATTTATTCATTTCTTAGTTTTATGAAACAGACTTAAACACGCATCAGAGGCGCATAGGTGACTCACGGAAAGCGCAGACAACTAAGTAGCTTTCAACCGGGCACAATTCCAACAGTATCTTGCCTTCTCTCATGAACAACACTCCATTCTCCGCTTCACAAGACGACATGGGCAAGTCCTCAAAGCCAATCACTGTATAAAGACGGTTTCTATATCAACATAAAAGTATGCTCTCAAGAAAATAAATGTATGAAATTGTATTTATTTATTTATAAAAGCTAATCGATCAGAAGCGTTTATCTTCAAAAAGTCTGTAGATGGAAAAAACTTTCACCTTTGCTTTGATCAAGTCGCCAATGGAAAGAAACTAAACGGTGGTTAGGGTTCTTAATCGCCACGGCATCCAGCAACAAATCCTCACTAAAATCGTTCTCTGTGTCGTTTTTTTTGGCATCTTTAAAGTATTCAAGTGGCTAATTTTTATGGGAAACATTTTTCTATTTAAAATATTTTAATAAATTAAAAGTATAAATAATGAACATATCACTTTCCTAAATAGTGTTTTGGTAATTTTAAACTATATGTTTCAACAATTAAGAAAAATTAAAGTCCATCTTAGTGTAAAAGAACCTTCGGCAATAAAGTCACTACTGACCAATTTTCTTGAGAACAGATCTTTGAAACATTTTTATCTGACCAGATGCCTGCCCAATCAATGTACCTCCAGGCCTGAACATTCTGCATACATCGTTTGCTTCACCCACCTATGTTTAAAATTTAAACATAGTTTAAACTTTAAATGGACGTTGTTCATAAAATGGTCAGTTATATATCATTATAATATAATATAATATAATATACCATAATATAACATAACATAATATAACATAATATAATATAACATATTATAATATAACATAATATAATATAACATAATATAACATAATATAATATAACATAATATAATATAACATAATATAATATAACATAATATAATATAAAATAATATAATATAACATAATATAATTTAACATAATATAATATAATATAATACAACATAACATAATATATTAATTATCATATAATATATTTGTTATAATATAATATAACATAATATAATAATTATAATATAATACAACATAATATACTAATTATAATAAAATTGCAATATATATTTTTTATTTTAAGCTACGAAGTTTTTAAATAGCATATTACTAACGAATAATAACTATTTAAACTTTTTAATTTTACAAAGTACATTGGTAAAAAGTAAACCTTGTTTGTCATGACAGAGCGAGGCATCACCAACAAGCAACCAACTTCATCAAAACACCACAGTCTTTTGGACGCTTTTTGCTGCCCTGCAACCATTACTACCATCAGAACTTTTACCCAAAACCATAATTTCATATTCTCAATTATTTAGTTTAATTTTTTTCTACATTTTGGCGTAGATTGATACATAAATAAAAAACGAAGTCAAAATCTAAATAAAAGTTGAGATGATAAAGTCTGTTTAAAAAATAAATACAAGACCATGTTTTTGTTACTAAGTAACATCAAAATGAACACAATGATTTAAAAATTTTAAGTTTCAAGTTAAAATCCTGTAATTTAAAAACTCATTAAAAACTAATTTTATTACTTTTATTTTTAAATGAATATTTAAAATAGTTTATATGAACATTTTTAAAAGACGTGAATAGTTTATTTGAAAAATTACAAATTCTTTTTTGTGTGAAAAATTTTATAAATCATAAATGTGATTTCATCAGAGTTAAAAAATAGAAAGTATAATTCTAAACAATTATTAAAAATCTATTATATTTTTTGTTTTTTATTTTTCGTCAGGTTTACTTTCAGATTTACTTTCAGATTTATTTCCAGGTTTACTTTCAGGTTTACTTTCAGGTTTACTTTCAGGTTTACTTTCAGGTTTACTTTCAGGTTTACTTTCAGGTTTACTTTCAGGTTTGCTTTCAGGTTTACTTTCAGGTTTACTTTCAGGTTTACTTTCAGGTTTACTTCCAGGTTTACTTTCAGGATTACTTTCAGGTTTACTTTCAGGTTTACTTTCAGGATTACTTTCAGGCTTACTTTCAAGTTTACTTTCAGGTTCAAGAACATTTCGTGAGGGAGTTTTAGAAACGTTTTTTTGTGTAGATGCTTTCCGAGTAGGATCGTAGGAAGGTTTGGCATAAATGCTTGAAGACTTCTTTTGAAAAGCATTTGAAGGTTTTTTTGTAAAAGGCACTTCGGATGTAGCTAAGGGACCTTTCAATGCCTTTTTTGGGGCATCTACTGAGGCGGGTCGTCCATGAGCTCTCGAATCACTTCCTACAGTAGACTTTGGAAAGTTTGTCATAGAAGGCACTGAAAAAGATACTTTAGAAGTTTTCGTAAGAGCCCCTATTGTTGATCTGGAAAGCGCTGATAAATAAGCCTTTGTAGAAGTTCCTAATGATGATAAGGAACCAGTTCCTATTGAAGACCTTGGGAGAGAACCTCTGGGAGACATGCGAACAGATCCCAGAGAAGGTCTCCTTACGATTGCTCCAGAAGACCCACGCGAAGTTACGTATTGAGATGGATTTTCTTGAGGAGACTGAATGGCAGCTGCAACAGAGGGTATTGCAGCAGATGCTTGAAAAGCATTCGAAGCAGGCGCTGTAGCTTGTTTCCAAAGAGGTGCCTCAGAGGGAGTTGGAGAAACTTTAAAGAGAGAGTTTGACGAAGCATCTTTCCGAGGCACTATGGGAGCTCCTAATGGAGTTCTGCTCGAAGCTTTTCGAAGCTCACTAATAGGGATAATTGGAGGGTCTTGTGAGGTAGTAGCTGAAGAAGATGATTTTGAATCTATTTTCAATACATTTTTTACTAAACGTTTTGGAGCAGTGTTTGAGACACGCTTTGTTGAAGTTTTTAAGGGATTGTCTATGACCGGTCTAGTTGATCGTCTTAAGGAATTGTCTATGACCGGTTTGGTTGATCGTCTCAAGGAATTGTCTATGACCGGTTTGGTTGATCGTCTCAAGGAATTGTTGTATTCCTGCCTTGCAGAATTCCTTGGAGCGACATTTGAAACTCGTTTTGTTGAATTTGTTGCTTGAGTGTTCACGTCACGATTGTCTAGGACTGGTCGTGTTGAACGTCTTAGAGAATTGTTTAAGACCGGTTTAGTTGAATGTATTAGGGTATTGTTCAATTCATGCTTTACAGAAGTCCTTGGAGCGATGTTTGAAACTCGTTTCGTTGAATTGATTGCATGAGTATTCATGTCAGGTTTTGCTGAAGGTTTCCTATCCATTTTCGAAAATTGCTCTTTTGAATGTATTGGAGCTGCATTTGCGACTGGTTTTAACGATTGTCTGGGAGCTATATTCGGGTCTAGCTTTATAGAATGTCTCGGAGCATTGATTGAAACTGGTTTGACCGGTTGTTTCGGAGCAGAAGTCTTTGAAGAATTTTTGAAAGTTCTCAATACGGATTTCAAAGAACTTGTTTGAGAATCTTTTAAACTTTCTTTTTTAAAACTTTTTCGAGGACTTGTTGAAAGAGCTTTAGTATCTTTTTTAACTTCTTTATTTTTTGTTTGCAACCCTTCTGCATTGCCTACTTTATATCTCTGGTAAAAAAATAATTGAATAATAATAAAAAATAATAAAAACTATTTGCTTTTTTAGTTTTCTACTATATTAAATAAATCCACGTTGGAAAATAACCTTGATTTCAGCAACTTTGAGTGTCGGCTGCGAGGTAATGCTGTCCGAGAACATCTTTTGTACCCAGCCTCCTAAGGAGTCATTCTGGAGAATGTTAAGAGATTTCAAAAAACTTTAAATATTAAAACTTTTAGTCATTTGCTCACTTAGAAGTTGAAGATATTTATATATTTTTTATTTCGTAGATACCAGAACCAATGAAAGATCATTTGTAAATCTAGGGAATCAGATCGATCTGTTTCTCCGACCTTAAGTGGTCAATTTCGAAAATGATCTATGAAAAAAGTTTCTCACGGTATTAATTTTTTCTTATTTAAATTTTTAAAAGTAATTTTATTTTGTTTTTTTTCTTTATCTTAATACTTAAAAAACTTGTTCATATATTTGAACAAATATCTGATAAAAGTTTTAGCAATTTGTCCGAAGAAAATGGGAACCAATACGAATTCCTAAATCATACTCTCAGCTCTTACTTTTTCCCGTTTCACACAACAGCACAAGCACGCACAGATCATTATGCCACCACAAAGGCCAATGAAGAGCAGCAATATAGCGCCCACGATCATGAGCTCTGCAAATAAGTTTTAAATGAAATTTAACATAAATAGAAAAAATAAATAAATTTTATTTTTTTTCGCCTAAATTAATTATATTATTAAGTACACACATTCTTATTATTAAAAAAACATATAGTCAGTTTCGTCAAGAATTTATTTAAATTTTAAAAAAATCAAAGCAGAAGTACAAGCTTTCACAAATTACCTCCGACACTCTTAGTTCTCTTACCATCTTCACTTCCCAATTTTATTCCTATAAGTTTTTCTGCGTTGGTATCACCTACAAACTCATCTGCATAAAATGATGACATTCCAAAGAATATAAATATCTCAAAGATATTTCTAGCTAATTCACTCATATAAAATCCTCACATTAAGTAATATTTAGTAAATAGATTCCTAAGGGTGATACGAACCGGCAAAGAATGTTGAGCAGTTGGTGTGGTCGAGGTGGGGCGGATGTGGCTGCAGGAGGCAGAACGAGGGAGGCGTGAAGTTGGAACGCTGGCAGGGAGGGTTTTCGAGACAGGCACTAGCGCACTCTTGCTCGCTCGTCACTGTGCTCAAGTTCAGTGGAGACTCGCATGCTGGTGATTGATGAAGTTGCCATCGTTTAGATCTAAACTCTTGAAACAGTTATAAAATCAAATTTTTTAAAGTACTAAGAATTCTATTGATCAAAATTTAAAACACAAAAAAATGCATTGTTTCAGAAATTTATTTTAAAAAGTAAAATTTTGAGTCCCAAATGTAAAAAACAATAATTTGAACGTACGGAAAGCGCAGACGACCAGGTATTTTGATTTTTTTTGTAGTGAACACATTTCAACTACAATCACTTCTTTTCTCATCAACAGCACTCCTTCTGCCACTCCACAAATCGATTTGGGAACTTTTTCAAAGCCATCTACTGCATATTTCAAAATAACAATCAAATAATCAATCAATCAAATAAATTTTTATAGCGCTCCTTCACCAACATCAAAATAACATTAATTAGTTGCCAAATAAATAAAAATAACAGTGAATTACAATGCCAATCCCACCTAGCTTCTTATCCAGTCGCCAGTAGAAAGAGACAAATGCTTCATCATTGCTTGCCGATTCCATTGCATCTAGCAGCAAATCTTCTTTCCATTCGACCTCTGCGTATTTAAAGCGTTTTTAATTAAATTATATATCCTCTGATTCACCTTAATAATAAATAAAATTCCAGGTCACTATGATCTGATTTTTATTCATCTTTCATCATCCTCATCTACCTAACTCCGCCAATGCAGTTTTGAAACTCGGTTCTTCATTACAGGCGTTTCGGCCAATTAGCCTTCCACTTTTTTGTACATTGCAGCATATATCATTTGCTTCTTCCACCTTTTAAATTGAATTTTTCTAAATGAATTAATATCAAGAGTATCACACACAATTCTAAAATTCAGAAAAAGCCAATTCTCTAACTAGTCTTTTCTTTACTTTAATAATAGAAAAGTTCACATTGTTTGTCATGAAGGAGTGAGGCATCACCAGCAAACATCCAACTCCAGTATTACACCACAAGCGTTTTTTGCATTCGGTTTCTTGAAAAAATATCAAAAACATCAGCCCCATTACCACCATTTCTCTCATTTTCGAATAAAATACTTTAAAAACATTTTTATCGAAACATTTTACAAAAAACGTATTTTGAAATGCGAATTACTGTGTTTTAAAAACTTTTGAATAATTTGAACTTAAAACGTGTTTTTTCTTCTTCATATTTGTTCAGGACGATGTTATTATTTTTGTTTTGTTGCTAGGCACAAGTATTTTTAAGTTTAAAAGTATTTTTTTTCTGACATTTTTTTTCATTTATAAATAGTTTTATAGCAATTTTTTATTTAAATTTTTTATAAGCGTTTTAATGGAAATTATATACTAAGTAAAATAAAATGCGTTCAAGAAATGAGTAAAAATAAGAATAAAAATGATTTAAAAAAATAAATTTTCAAGTTTCTATTATCATCATTACCATCTTCATCCTAACTATTGAATACTAAAAAAATATTGTACTAGGAAATAATGATAGTTGGAAAAATCTCACTTCAGAAAGCAAACTTAATATATATATATATATATATAATTTAATTTAGTGATTTTACCCAAACCATGATTCCCGGAACATGCATCTCATGGATAATTTGAATTACTCATAAAAATCATAAAAAGCACAAACACTATCAAATTATTTATTCTCACATTTTGATCGTAATAAAGCTTGGTTCTTTTTTTTCTATAACATTTGGTTTATTTTATAAATTTGTCAATAATAACTGAGTTACCAACTCATAAAAGTAACCATCCTCTTTTATGAGAAATGAATCGAATATTACAATAAAATAATTTTTTCCTTTTTTTTCAAAATTAACAAACATCATTTTAAATTACCATTGATGATGATGATCGATTTTTTCAATCCATGTCCTCACAAATGGTTTGTAAAAAATGCACTTATAAAAAAATATATATTCTTAGAAAATAAAGATAGTTACAAAATGGCAAAAAACCATCGTTATGAAAGAAACAAAAGATTTTTACATTTATTGTGTCAAAAAATCAAAGATAATATCATTTCCCAGCAACTATATAAAAGATCCTTGATTACTCTCTTCCTTACTGCGTCTGTGTCCCTTCATCTCTCTTCAATGGTTTGCCTCTTGAGAAATCACTCTATTTTAGTATTAAGAGTGCTTTTATTTTGGTGGTTGAGAGAAAGGGTCGAAGCGGCAAGTTTCAGTTTTAGACTGTGTGAAGATGAAGGCATTCCAGTTTGTAACCTTCAAGAGCCAGATGCCATAGTCTTTCAAGTATACAGCTCAACTTCGTGTGGAAGTTTGTGTTCCAGATACAACTCTGACTCTGATAACCGTTTCATTGACAGCGAAAAAATCAAAGCAAATTTGTTCTCCAAATATACCGTATCCAGTACCAAAACGAGATATACTCCATTGCTCTTGAGCCATATTTCAAGTTTTACGATAGATAGAGACAACAGCTTGATTTATTTCGGAAATCTCAGTTTCACAGCGTTTGCACTACCTCCCGTTGATTACGATAGATTCAACTTATCTCTTGGTTGTGTCGCTTTTAACTACGAAACTTCGACTCAAACCTGCCTGCTTTTCAAACCTAAAACAGTCAACCGTTCTTCTTCAGCTCAACTTGACATTTCTTCCTTCTATGATCAGATTTCCAGCTCTGTTGTCTTTCAGAGTGTGTATCTCAACCAACCAACTTCGCGAAATGACAAGTTTAACGGATACTCATGTTTTCATTATCAAGTCAGATTTTCATTCTAACAACCAAGTATTTTTAAGAATTAAAAGTAAATATAATTATTTTCTTTTAGATGAAGTTCTATCCGAGGCAGTCATGTTTCTTTGGTGAGTTCTTTCCGATTTTTTATTTTACTTTAAAACAACAATATTTCGCCCATTTACTACTATAAAAATCTAGTTTTTACGTCTCATCTAAAAATGGTGGTGTCTTAACAATATGGGTGTCTGAAAAATCTAAGACTCTGTCAAATCTTCAATTAAAAAATGGAATTTTAAAGTTAAAATTTGTTTGAAAAACTTATTGATTATTTTGTACATCAAGTGTCTTTGTGTTTTTATTCCTTTCTTTATATCGTATTTGTATTAATCACTCATTCGATACAGCTTTACAATTGAAATCAATGTAAAGTTTAATAGCATGAAACCATACGCAAGGGAAAACCGATTGCTCTGAGGTCAATCTTCAGGGTAGTGGAGACAATGGGGTCTACTACATTTCAACTCCCTTAGGCATCAGACCAGTCTTCTGCCACTACTCTATTATCGGGGGCAGACCAGTGGTTGGAATGGTATGTAAAAATATTTTAAATGGAGAAAAAAATTAATCGATTTTTTTTCAAACAAAGCTTATTCAAAGAAGAGTGTTAGGTACTATAGATTTCAATCGCTCGTGGAGTGAATACGAAGATGGATTTGGAGAATTCGATACGGACCATTGGCTAGGTGAGCTTTTGGATTCAAAAAATATTTAATAAACTTTTTGTTGAAACATCCACCTGCAGGTAACAAGTATATTAGTTCGCTCACCTCTTCGAAGAGCTATAAATTAGCTGTAGAGATGGTGGCTTTTGACGATTCCTCCGCCTATGCTCTGTACAGCTCCTTCGTCGTTGGTGCTTCGAGCACGAAATACCAGTTGTCGGTTGGTTTTATTAATAATTAATAACTTTTTCAATGTTTAAAAAAATAAATGATTAAAAACAGTTGCTGTTAAAAACTCAGTATAATACCAAACTAATATTAAAATATCGTTCCATAGACATAGGCTTTTTCTAACAAGCACTTGATACTTTAAAACCATAAAAGATATTTAAAGAAACCTTAAATGTAAAAAATATTATTCTATAAACACTTTTAAAGTATGATTTTCAGTTCAAATGTGATTTTTAAAAACAGTACTTATTAGTAAAAAAGATTGATTTCTATAACTTTTTTTCCCCAACAGGTTTCAGGCTATTCAGGCAACGCAGGAGACTCTCTGACTCCCCATGACGGAATGGCATTCAGCACCACCGATAGGGATAACGATGTGTATGCCCCTTACAGCTGTGCCAAAGAGTACGGCAGTGGTTGGTGGTTCAGGGACTGTTACGACTGCAACTTGAATGGAGTCATGACAGGTCCTTTTGCTTCGCATATATCTGCCGGAGCTATGTGGCTGTTGTTTAAGAGAAAAAATATGAGCTGTTACATGAAAATTTATCTCTGAAATGTTTAAAGTAGTTTAATTTGTAAAATTTTTTTCTTCACAATTTCTATATTTTTTAACTTTCAAAAATGTGTTCTTATAAGCACTCAGCCGGTTTGGTAAAATTTTTATATGAATCGTATGCTATGCGCCATTTGAAAATAACTTTCGATATCAGTTAAGCGGGTTTAAATAAGATTTTATATTAAATTTATGACACTATTGATGTAAATTAGATTAATCTATTTTTGCAATAAATTTTTTCAAAACTTCAATTATTTTATAATGCTCCTTAGCTTTCTTCGTAATAATCTAAGGCGCAAAATTTTATAATTGCTATTCAAAAAATTGTAATAATTATTTAAATCATTTTTCAAAAATCTATTTTAAACATTTCTACCGAGCTGATTTTTTCTGCTTTGATCGCTGATTCTGCTAAACCATTAAAAAAGCTACAAGCAAATCATACATTTCTCTGATGTTTTAACAAAAGTTTGTTTTCTATATATTTCTGTTAAAAATCTTTTTCTCACTGTTTTTGCCTTTGCACCCATTATTAAAGATGTGATTCTTGTAGAGTATATGGTTCACTATGAAAAAACCTCAACTACCAATTATAACATATTTTTAACGCCTATTTTTGCCTGTTTCAAACAAACGCACATGCAGTAGTCACTTTTTTATAGCAATTCTTTTATCTCGAGATCTTTTTACAGAACTCCTTAAAGTTCTACTTTTTTCATCATCATCATCCACACCATCCAGTTTATATTACACAGGTCTGAATTAATATTTTCACAAGAGCGGGGTTTTATCCGTCTATTAGCCATTTTTATTCAGCGAATTTGATACTCCTTGTTTCTGATCCTACTTGTCCCAATTGTCTGAAACTAATGCACAAGACACTGAGAGACTCTTGAAGGATGGGAGCGTCTTTCTACCCGTACACAATACAATACAATACAATACAACGACGAGTATTATTAACGTGGCGTAAACCTGGACAGGCTTCAAGACCACTTGGTTATGGAAAATAATATTAATGATAGATGAATAAGTGGAAAATTTAGGACAAGTAAGTTATTGAAATTTAACAATAAAATCATTTATATATATATATATACATATATACAAACACACATATATATACATATACATACATATATATATTTTTAAATAGACAAAATATTTTTTTATTTTATTTTTTTATTATTATTATTTTTAAGATTGAAACTGAAATGATAATAACAATAAATTTAAGGAAAAAAAAGTAAATATCTATATTATATTATTATGATGATTTATTTATTATTATTATTTATTTTACAATTATTATTGACCATTAGAATAAATATTTATAAAAAAAAAGAATGAAATTGGGAAGCAAGAAATTGATTAATGAAAAATGAGGAGTAAATTTGTAAGTTATTGTTATCGGTCGAACAAGTACGTTTTCAGGGAACGGCTGAATGTCGCGGTCGAGCTCGGGGATTTGAGTCTATTGGGAAGACTATTCCAAAGAGTCGGCGCTGCAACAAAAAAGCTTCTTGCACCTGCATACTTGAGTTTGTAGCTCTGTGGAACTACATCTCTTGACCTAGCAGACCTGAGTCTTTCCCTCTGGGGAAGACTTGCTCTCATGACAATGCTACTCGACAAATAATCTGGGCACTCATTAGACAGACACTTGTGCATTAACAAGATGTTTTTGTATTCAATTCTATTTTCAACACGGAGCCAGTGAAGCTCCTTGAGAACAGGGCTGATGTGATCATACTTTCTAGCACCTGTTATGAGCCTAGCTGTGGTGTTGATTATAGACTGAATTTTCTGCAGCTGCGTCATTGGCGACCCAGTAAGAATGATATTGCCATAGTCAATTCGACTGAGAACCAAAGCAGAAGCCAATGTTCTCAGTGAGTCCTTGGTCAATAACCATCTTATGGATCGTATTTGGCGTAATGAAGCAAAGCAGGTTTGAGTCATCTTGTTGATGTGTGTCGTCATGGTGAGGTCTTTGTCGAGATAAACTCCTAGGTTTCTGACACTATCGGAAGGAATTATCTGTTCTGACAAATGCGAACTGGATCTTTGGGAGTGTGAGTAGAGTTTCGACGGGATGAGAGCCAGATAACTTCAGTTTTGCTGGAGTTAAGTTTCAGTTGATTGGCACCCATCCAAGCAGCAATTTCATCAATGCATAATGACACCCTTTCTTGCAGGTCAGCCTGATGACCTTTAATGCAGTGACCGTAAATCTGGGTGTCATCAGCGTACTGATGAAAAGCGAGCTCATGTCTAGCTGCTATTCTTTCCAAATCTCCAGTGTACAAAGAGAACAGTAAAGGACCAAGGACTGAACCTTGGGGGACTCCTACAGCGGAAACCGACATTGTCGATTTTGTCCCACTACAGTGGATGTCAAAACATCTGTCATTTAAGTAGTCCCTAAACCATTCTAACGCAAAGTCAGAAAAACCGCAGGAGATGTGCAGTCTTCGGAGCAGTGTTGCGTGATCTACCAGATCGAAAGCTGCCGATAGATCAAGCAAAACTAACAATGTGAGCTTACCGTCATCTGCTGCCCTAACGATGTCTGAAAAGACTTTGGTTATGGCAGTTTCTGTCGAATGATGACGACGGTAGGCTGACTGCAAGGGAGGGAAAAGATGAAATTCTGCGAGGTAGTTGACTACTCTGTGGAGAACTAATCTTTCCATGAGTTTGGACAACACCCTCAAGTTTGAAATAGGCCTGTACGACGAAGTTTCAGTGAGTTTAAGACTTGGCTTCTTGAGCAGTGGCGTGATGTAGGCCGACTTGAAAGACTTCGGAACCCTGCCTGCCGAAAAAAACCTGTTGAATAAGCTCACTAAAAAAGGAGCAATTATTCCAGATATCTCCTTCAACAGCCATGTGGGAACCGGGTCATTCGAGCACTTCCTACCAGAGATGAAGGCAGTCGTTCACTAAGAATTCACTCAACTAAACAACATTTTATGGTTTTTAAAAAAATTATGAAAAACTAATTTTTTTAGAAAATTGTAGAAAAAAATATTTTGCTGGTTTTAAATGTCGATTATTCATGATTCAAAAAATAAATTAATGCTAAGTGAATGCTTTGAAGGGTTGAATTGTTACAGGGTGAATATGTTGCGCACGGCAATTCTTCCAGACCTGCCCACAGTCCCAAAATTTCAGAGTAAAATTTAACGAAAATTAAATGTTCTTTTAGGCGAAAAATGTATTATCTAAGTATGCATATGAAGTGCTGTAGTGTTTAAAATCTAAATATTATACAAATAGTGGCTTGGACATGTTATAGACAGATCCAAGAGTTCGTTATAAATTTTTCAGAATGCATTTATTTAAAAAAAACAAGCCACCCCACTAGCCAATCCGAAAACTATCTATCCCACAATCCAATCCAGTTCATCCATTCCACAACCAATCAAAACCCTTCGAACCTCTTTTCCATGCCACAACATCCAATTAAACGCAAGATCAGCCCATCAATCAATTCAGTCGACCAATCAGCACCCTCTCCCAAACATCCAAATCACCATATCAAACACTCAACCCTCCTGCCCAAAGTCTTCAGTAAACTTTCTCAATCTGTGTGTGTGTGTGTGTGTGTGTGTGTGTGTGTGTGTGTGTGTGTGTGTGTGTGTGTGTGTGTGTGTGTGTGTGTGTGTGTGTGTGTGTGTGTTTGCTTCGAAAGTGTCAGTATATTTATAAATTTTCATTCAAAGTACGCGCTTTTGGAACATTAATTATTTTAAAGATAATAAAATTACAAAAACAGCAACGATTACAGAGAAAGAAAAGAT
This sequence comes from Piscicola geometra, assembly GCA_943735955.1. NCBI lineage: Eukaryota > Metazoa > Annelida > Clitellata > Hirudinida > Piscicolidae > Piscicola > Piscicola geometra. The sequence goes on from OX030960.1 coordinate 7,320,866, forward strand.
TACAAAAACGTCAAAAAACTAAAAAACGTAATGATTACAAGAGTAGTAACGATTTTTTATTAAAAGTGCAAACTTTTCAAGATCTTGCTCGTTCACCGTAGGCTTGGAGTTCTGAAGACTGCGCATCATGTCGGACTGGTGATGTAATTAAACTTAATTAAAAGTAATTAATCAATCAAAGCTAATTATCAAATTAAATATTGGTGAAATATTATAAAATAAAATCAATTAAAAACATAATTATCAAATTAAATATTGGTGAAATATTCATAAAATAAAACAACTAAAAGTTAATCATCAAATTAAATAATGGTAACATATTCATAAAACAAATTTAAAAAAAGTTAATTTAAGTTTTAATTGCATGTATATAGCGCGCAACCATGTTGAGGAGGGGCTCTAGGAGCTTCTCTCCAGGCACATCTACCCAACTCATCTCAAATGCTCCCTAGGTGGTGATAATGATGTGGGTGGTGGTGATAATGATGTGGGTGGTGGTGATAATGATGTGGATGGTGGTGATAATGATGTGGGTGGTGGTGATAATGATGTGGGTGGTGATGATAGTAAGGATGATAGAGGTGGTAGTGATAATGGTGATGATAGTGTTAAGAAAGATAATGCAAAAATGGGGGTATATGACTACAATGCGGCTTCGAGATCGTTTCGAGCAAACGCCACTTCATTAATGCATCAATAAATATATTAACCACTAAATTCACCGAGCGGAGACCGATTAAATAGCATCTAGAAAAAACATCACGAATTTATTCAACGAGGATGATAGGATGATTGGAGGGTGTGTCTCGATGAAAACTCAACAAACCTGGTCTCCAGGCGAGCAAGGCGTCAGCAGGTCGTCCACGATCACTCCCTTCTCCACCCTGCTCTCTCCCCTCATCTGCGTGCAATGGTGGTTGATTTGGTGGAGGAATGGTCATAGGAGGTGATTTTGCGGAGTCCCGATTATCATGATGATCATCATCGGTATAATCATTACTATTATAATAACTATCATAACCATCATCATCATCTTCATCATCATCACCATCATTAACACCATCATCATCATCTTCCTTAACATAAAAACCATCATCACCACCACCACCACCACCGAGACACACCCGCTTGAAGTGCGTGGCAGACTGCACCTTCCTGACCGGCTCCATCAGGGCGTCCCTCACCACTATGCTGATGTCCGCCCCTGAGTAACTGTGGTGGTGGTGGTGATGATGTTGTTGATGCTGGTGATAGTGATGATGATGGTGGTGGTGGTATTAGTAATGATATTGGTGGTTGTAGTGATGATGATGGTGGTAGTAGTAACGATGTTGTTGGTAACGATAGTGATAACCCTAGCGCAGGCAAAGGCACCCTCTGCCACCACGAACCCTTCGGAGACTTCACCGAGAGTTTTGAAGTTCTCCTCGTTGAGGAGGTTAGGCGTGTTTCCGATGTGCAGCTTGAACATGATTGTTCGTGCGTTCTTCTCAGGTAGCGGAATGTATATGCGCTTCTCGAATCTAATGGGGGGGGAAGGGGAGAGGAGGAGGGGGGGGAGGGGAGGAAGGGGGTGTGTTTTTGTGTGTGTGTGTGATAATTTAATATCACATGCACCAGCCTACACACCATCTCTCCATCCACCTACCCATCCCTCTCACCCATCTACCCTCACACCCAGCCCCCTCTCCCACCAACTTCCCCCTCTCCCACTTACTTCCCCCCCTCCCTCCTCACCTCCTCCTTATAGCAGCGTCAAGCACCCATGGTATATTAGTCGCACCCAACACCAGGATCTTATCATTATCAGTGCCCACGCCTGTATGGTTGTGGTAATGTGGTTCTGCTTGGTGGTGGTTGTGGAGGGTAATGGAATAAAGTGATCTAATAATAATTATAATATTATTATTATTATAAAGTTATCGTCAAAATATCACAATAATCCCCACAAGACCAGCATCATTACCACCACAGCACCACAGAATCATTATCATCATCAGCATCACAGCATCACGAATATTATCAACTCATCACCAGCAAGTCGACATCATCATCTGCACCACGACAACATCATTATCAGAACTACAACACCATCATTACAACCACACAGCATCATCATTATCACCACATCCTCATCATCAGCACCATAACATCATCATCATCATCATCAGCCCCACAACATCACCATCATCAGTTCCACAACAACATCACCACCACCACAACATCATCATCACCATCACCAAAAGAACATCATCATCAGCACCACAACGGCATCATCATCATCATCACCACAACGACATCATCATCATCAGCACCTTGCATCTGCACCAAGAACTCCGTCTTGATCCTCCTTGCCGACTCTGACTCATTCTCATTACGTGAAGCGCACAATGAATCGACCTTGATGATGATGATGATGATGATGTGGATGACGATGATGATGTGGATGACGATGATGGTGTGGATGATGGTGGTGATGACGATGATAATGTTAATGATGGTTATAGTGGTGATGAAGAGTCCAACCTCATCGATAAAGATAATGCTGGGTTTTTGTTGTCTGGCCATCACGAAAAGATTCTTTACAAGTCTGTGAATGATGATTGTGTCAGTGAAATGATGATTGTGTCAGTGAAATTGATGATTGCGTCAGTGAAAATGATGATTGCGTCAGTGAAAATGATGATTGTGTCAGTGAAATGATGATTGTGTCAGTGAAAATGATGCTGTTAATGGAAGATGATTGGTAACTCAAAATCATTTCTACTCACTTATTCATTATTATCTCCCAACCCCCCCTCTTTTTTTATCATCATCATCTCCCAACTACCTCTTTCTCTCATCCTATTCATATTTTTTTATAAAACCTCCACCCCTCATAAAGCCTCTCTCTGCTCACCTCCACCCACATCTAACTCTCCCGCACTCTCACTCACTGACTCTCTCATTACCTCTTCTCTCCCTCATCCCACACACACTCACTTACTTCTCATTCCACTTCCCAGCCTCCCACACCCTCACTCACTCCCTAACCTCCACACACCCTCACTCACTCCTTAATCTCTCCACACCTTCACTCACTCCCTAACCTCCCCACACCCTCACTCACTCCCTAACCTCCCCACACCCTCACTCACTCCCTAACCTCCCCACACCCTCACTCACTCCCTAACCTCCCCACACCCTCACTCACTCCCTAACCTCCCCACACCCTCACTCAATTCCTAACCTTCACACACCCTCACTCACTCCCTAACCTCCCCACACCCTCACTCACTCCCTAACCTCCCCACACCCTCACTCACTCTCTAACCTCCCCACACCCTCATTCACTCCCTAACCTCCCCACACCCTCACTCACTCCCTAACCTCCCCATACCTTCACTCACTCCCTAACCTCCCCACACCCTCACTCAATCCCTAACCTCCTCACACCCTCACTCACTCCCTAACCTCCCCACACCCTCACTCACTCCTTAACCTCCTCACACCCTCACTCACTCCCTAACCTCCCCACACCCTCACTCACTCCCTAACCTCCCCACACCCTCACTCACTCCCTAACCTCCCCACACCCTCACTCACTCCCTAACCTCCCCACACCCTCACTCACTCCCTAACCTCCCCACACCCTCACTCACTCCCTAACCTCCCCACACCCTCACTCACTTCCTAACCTCCCCACACCCTCACTCACTCCCTAACCTCCCCACACCCTCACTCACTCACTAACCTCCCCACACCCTCACTCACTCCCTAACCTCCCCACACCCTCACTCACTCCCTAACCTCCCCACACCCTCACTCAATTCCTAACCTTCACACACCCTCACTCACTCCCTAATCTCCCCACACCCTCACTCACTCCCTAACCTCCCCACACCCTCACTCACTCTCTAACCTCCCCACACCCTCATTCACTCCCTAACCTCCCCACACCCTCACTCACTCCCTAACCTCCCCATACCTTCACTCACTCCCTAACCTCCCCACACCCTCACTCAATCCCTAACCTCCTCACACCCTCACTCACTCCCTAACCTCCCCACACCCTCACTCACTCCTTAACCTCCTCACACCCTCACTCACTCCCTAACCTCCCCACACCCTCACTCACTCCCTAACCTCCCCACACCCTCACTCACTCCCTAACCTCCCCACACCCTCACTCACTCCCTAACCTCCCCACACCCTCACTCACTCCCTAACCTCCCCACACCCTCACTCACTCCCTAACCTCCCCACACCCTCACTCACTTCCTAACCTCCCCACACCCTCACTCACTCCCTAACCTCCCCACACCCTCACTCACTCACTAACCTCCCCACACCCTCACTCACTCCCTAACCTCCCCACACCCTCACTCACTCCCTAACCTCCCCACACCCTCACTCACTCCTTAACCTCCCCACACCCTCACTCACTCCCTAACCTCCCCACACCCTCACTCACTCCCTAACCTCCCCACACCCTCACTCACTCCCTAACATCCCCACACCCTCACTCTCTCCCTAACCTCCCCACACCCTCACTCACTCACTAACCTCCCCACACTCTCACTCACTCCCTAACCTCCCCACACCCTCACTCACTCCCTAACCTCCCCACACCCTCACTCACTCCCTAATATCCCCACACCCTCACTCACTCCCTAACCTCCCCACACCCTCACTCACTCACTTCTCACTCTCTCCAAGCCACTTGGAGACCAGGTCGGAGGAGGAGACGCTGAAGAATGTGGAGTTGTTCGCTTCGGTGGCTACAGCCTTCGCCAGGTAGGACTTGCCTGTGCCTGGAGGCTGTGGTGGTGTGTGGTGAATGGATGGATTGTGAATGCATAGTGTGTGCGGTGAATGCATGGATTGCGAATGCATGGTGTGCATGGTGAATGGACGATGCATGGTGAATGGACGATGCATGGTGATTCTATGAATGGATGGATAGTGAGAGAATAGATGAATAGTGAATGGATTGTGAAAGATAATTGCATGGATGGGTGGTGGATGAATGATTGATGGATGAACGGTGAGTGAATGGATGGATGGATGCACTGATGGGATTAGAGAATGTGTGTGGATAGTGGATGAATGAAACGAAGAAACGTGAATGGATAGACAAGATGAAGTATTGAGAATGGATGAACGGATGGGAGGACGTAGTGTGAACGGATGGATAAATAGGTGGTATGAAGTGGGATGAATGAGTGGATGAGTTCGAATGAAAAATGCAAAGAAGAAAACTCACTCCAAACAACAAGATGCCCCTCCATGGCTTCCTCTTTCCTGTGATGGTGATGATGATGATAATAATGATGATAATATTAATAATAATGATAAAAATAATAATGAAACAACTACCAATAATAATCTAAGCTACAAGATGAAACAGACCAACCATGTCCCCATTCTAAATGAGCCATTTACATTCACACATCCCTAAACCTGTGAACTAACCACATCCCATTCACCCCCTAACCTGTGAACTAACCACAGCCCACCCCCTCTAACCTGTAAACCATCCGCACCTTATTTATACCCCCCCCAACCAATAATGATTCGAACCAAAAGAAATTAAACCAACCACATCCTATTCACACATGTATGATGGTGCTAAACAAGTGAATCATCCACCCTCTCCCCCTAACCATCCACCCCCCCCCCTAACCATCCACCCTCGCCCCTAACCATCCACCCCCCTCCCCCCCCAACCATCCACGCCCCACCCCCCCCCCCCAACCAGTGAACAGATGCGGGAACTTGATGGGCAGGATGACTGCCTCTTTGAGGGCCTCTTTAGCCCCCTCCAGCCCTGCCACGTCGTCCCATTTCACGTTCGGTTTTTCGATCACTATGGCCTCTGTGAGGGGGTGGTGGTTGATTGGTGGGTGAATTGGGAGGTGGTGGTTGATTGGTGGGTGAATTGGGAGGTGGTGGTTGATTGGTGGGTGAATTGGGAGGTGGTGGTTGATTGGTGGGTGAATTGGGAGGTGGTGGTTGATTGGTGGGTGAATTGGGGGGTTGGGTTGATTGGTGGGTGAAAGTTGATAGTGGTAGTGTGTCGCGGAGGGTGTGGGAGTGGGGTGGGTGGTTTATGGTGGTTGTGGTCATTGTGGTGATGAAGTGGTTGAAGGGGAACGATGGATGTAGAACGGGGGCTGGTTTGGGATGAGAGATAAAAGCAGTGAGATCATGTTTATTTGTGGTGTGAAGGTTTTTGAGAAACGGAGCAGAATGCCTCACCTGTGAGTTTGCCTTGAAGCTTCTTCCTCTCAGGGTCGCTGTCATTGTCACTGTCGCTGTCACTCCTATGGTGTATGTGTGTGTATTTGTGTGTGTGTGTGTATTTGTGTGTGTGTGTGTGTGTGTGTGTGTGTGTGTGTGTGTGTGTGTGTGTGTGTGTGTGTGTGTGTGTGTGTGTGTGGGTGGGTGCTATGAAAATTATAAATACTATCACAGAAAATATTTAAGATTAAACGCATCACTGCTATAATCTAGAATCTCTCCCCCTCCACTCCAAAAAAAAGAATTAATACATCACTACCATGACCTAGACCCCCAACTCCCCCCTCCTTCCCGACTAACTTCTTTCCATCAGGACCAGCCTTCACCAACTTCTTTCCACCACCACCTGACTTATTCTTGACGTGTTCCTTCAACTTTTCGGCCCTTTCCAAGTACTGCGTGCACTTGCTGCGGATGCTTTCCTTTGACCTGTCACTGTGTGTCTCGTCTGGGATAAAGTGGATTGTTGGATGATTGGCTGTTTTTGTCTGGTAGTTTGGTTGGGATTGGTTGTTGGGTTGAGTTAACTTGATGAAATTTTGATTAAATAAGCAATTTTGAAAATGTTGCAAGAATGCGTAAAAGGTTGAGTGAATGACATTAGTTTTATAGATGCTATTTAGTAATTGTTAATAGGTAATATTTTAAATTAAATGGGTTAAAATGAATGAGGATCAAAGCACAAAACACACGCACACTTGATGGCGTGCAAAAAGTACTCGACGCCGTGTTCATACAGACGCAATGCCTCTTCATAGTTCTTGTTCTTGTCCTCCACTGTCGCCTTTGTCACTATCTCGATGGCTTTCTTTATTAGTGGAAGATGGATGATTTAGATTCTCAATTTTAGAAGTGTAGTGGTAGTTTTTTTTAGGGTTCTAAATATTGAAAACGATTTATATTGGTAGAACATTTTTTAGTAAAAGAATATTTGGAGATAAAATATTATTTAGAAATTAAAAAAAAAATATATGTAATTGAAAACATATTTTTTCTCATTTATGAAGTATATTATCTTCCAATTAGAATATTCATTTTGAAGAAATAAGTAAAACATAAAATTGTTTTCTAATTTTTTCTTTTCTCTATTCTTATCTAATTATGATATATAAAATAATTTAAAAGCTCTTTCTATTAGTTCACATTTAGTCCTAATCCTTCATATCTTAGTCACTATTTGAACGAAACAAAAAATTCCTGAAAATTTACCTGTAAACTAGTTGTCATTTTTCAATTCAGGAATTTTAACTAATTTAATTAAAAAATTATTTAAACGGACATAAAACTGAATAATAATTAAAAACACCTAATTCAGAAATCTTCGAGCTTAGGGATGTGTAGTAATAAATTGAAATAAACAAAAGTTACTCAATTTTCAACTGGAAATGATTGTTCATCACCTATTATTGATGAAAAAGCGCAGAAGATTTCATAAAATAAAGTAAAAACTAAAAAAAGAAAAAGAAAAAATATTTTCAAACGATTTTCAAACTTCCTGAATGAAGCAATGCTTCATTGAAGCATACTCTCAACTTAAATATATTCATATTTAATTTTATTAAGATGATCTCTAATATGGAGTTGAAGCCCAAGAGGTCAGTATGAAGTGTAACCTCCAACAAGAACTTTCTGGCTCCTGTGGCTGAAAAGACGTATAAGCCACTCCAGCGGATTATCTCTGATCACTTAATGATTCAACTGAACGCGAAGTCTCTTGGGGGCACTTCACCAAAGGCCTTGTTGAAGTTCAGTAGCACAACATTGATCTGTTCACCTTTATCTAGGCTCAGTTCTGTTTTTAGCAGCATTGAAAAGACTGTTCAAGGGAAGAGACGTCCACTCTTTCACATTGTCTATCTAGCTCTTTTTCTGACGCCCTCGACGAAGACTTCCTTGTAGAATGCCCTGTAAACGTCCAAGCCTTTTTAATTATAAAAATAACTAGTGAAGCAACACTCATTTCTAAATAGTTCTAAAAGCTCAAGAAATAAAACAAAAATATTGTTTACAAAAACTTAGAATCAGTTTATATTAAATTCCTATGTTACTTTAAAAGTTTAAACCATAAAATGTAAAATTCGTTAATAACGTTTTAACGGATTATCGGTTTGGTGCTCAGTTTTGGTTTGAGGCGAGATATGTTTTTTATATGAGATGGAATGAAATTGGAAAAACACTTGCCACAGGCACTCCATAGTTTGGTTCAGGATTCATTTTTGAATAAAGATTAAAACGTAATATTTGGAAAAAAGATATTAAAATATTTTGAAATGTTCAAATAAAAAAATTAAAAGATTAATAAGCATAAAAAAATAGTAAAAAACAATAATATAATATAATATATTATAATAAGAGAGAGAGTAAGATTGGATTAGAATTTGTAGAAAATTATTTCTAGAGAGGCATTCAAGACGATGAAGAGGGTGGGGAAATTGGAAAACTTGTGTGTGTGTGTGGATGTGTTTGTGTGTGTGGATGTGTGTGTGTGGGTGTGTTTGGGTGTGTGCGTATTTATGACTTTTTTTAATCATGACTTTTATTTCTTAAGAAAGACTCATAAAAAATTTATATCAAAATTGAATCTGGTTGTTAAAAAGAATTTATTGTCATTAAAATTATTTTTGTTTTATTTTTCGAAATTTAAATGTGTATTATTTTTTTTACATCAAACGATTTTAGGTTTCAATAAATAGTTCAATAATATGGAAAATAATATGAATTCTTACCTCTAATTTGACTTTGCTCAGCTTTTTGTTAAACGAAAATCTAAGTTTTTATGTCCTTATTTATGACATAATTTATTCCTATTAATAATTTTTTTGAAGAATTTAATAAATTTATTTTTTAATGTGTGATAAATTATAACTGTAATAAAGCGGTATAAAAGGTTAAAAATAAAAAATTATTAATAGATCAAAAATTGAGTTTCCAATTTTTTTGACCAGAAAAAATGCGGAAATAGAAAAATTTATATTTTTAATTATTTAGATTTTCGTTAAACAATTTTTTTTTAAAGGGTCTGAAGACTTAGATATTTTACGGTATTATTCATTCTCGATGGAAATATCTGTTTACTGAACATATAAAATCTGAAAACTTGGATTAAAAAGATCGGGTGAAATTATCTCAAAGAAAAAGATTCCAATAGTATTTACACCAAGCCATAGAAAACTCCTGAATATTACTTTACAGAGGTCATTTGTTTGCACAGGCTAGCTAAATAAACTTTATTTAATGCTATAAAAATGATAAATGATATAATAAAGAAGATTTATAAATGACATAAATACCAAAGTACATAAAGACTTCATTTATGTGAGTAATGCCTTAGTTACGCGTCCCAACAACCGCGTCATTTACACCCCAGTCGTCAAGTTCTAAATGAAGTTTTTAAAAGCTTTTTTAATGACACACATTTTAAAAAAATTATAGAAAAACTTTTCAAAATAATCGTTTCAGGCTGTGATTTTCATTTATATTAACTACGAAAAATCTTTTTGGTTTTTCAAAGTTAAAAAAATAAAACCTTAAAAAGGCATTTATATATTTGAATTTTCCACGAACTAATTTCAAGTGAAAGGAGCATTAACTGCACATACTTTCTCTGTGGTTGGAGAGTAATTTTCGACTCTGAAAACTTTACGCTCCGACAGAAGACGAATTGTGAAATAAAGTCAAAGACGTGTTGGATATTAGCATAGATATAAATATAAAGACCTCGAAAAATTACCATAGATATGGGATAGCAGATGTAAAGCGATAATAAAAAGGAATTTCGTGACCGAAAAACATTAAATGAGGTCGTTTTAATTCTTTGCTGCTTTAGTGGATGATGATAATAATGATAGTATAGCTTCAAGGATGAATGCATGGAAGGATGAACGAATAGATAGAGAGATGAATAGATGGATAGATGAGTTTATGGATATATTTATAGACTAATAAATAGGTACACTGAAAATTATGAATAAATGACTGATGATTAAAAGCACAACTGACAAGAAAACCAAACAGATTGATTGATTCTCATAACATAGAAAGAAATGCATGGGCGCTCTTGGAAGGAAGGAATGAAAGGGTGGATGGATGGATTCCCATTGGATGAGTAGCTTAAAAAGAAAAAAAGGCAGAATTACGTATTTAAGTAATCAGAGACAAACAAGCATTGGTTCAACCACTAATGATAATGATAATTCAAACGAAGAGCATTATTACAGTGAACCCGAACGGGCTTCCACGGCACTTAGGCTGCAAAAATGTCCAGTTCACGCCTATGAGGGTATCGTTTGCACTCGAAGCTAGCAATGTTAACCATTGGTCATGCCGAGAGTCTTCACACACGTGGCTACCAGACCACCCAACGATACAAGCAAGGACAAAAGCATTCATTCACTCTTCCTTGGATAATAGAAATACAAACATTTAACTTTCAGCTTAACTAAATTCTATTATTGTTTCATATCAACTAATTGTATTATCATCCCCATCATCCTCTTCATCATTATCATCATCTAAAATTTCATCTCCAAGCGTAATTAAATTACAGAGTAAACACATAAATACACAGCGCGTGGCCAAATGACATCGACAAACTCTCCAAGAAAGGTCTCCAATGATTTGTGCTTTAAATTATGCCCTTCAAGTACCGCCATACTTCACGATTTCAAGTGGTTTTACTTCTTAAATGCTCAATCGATTATTTTCATAAATATTGACGTGCACACATACGCCTTACCGTGAATACATATAAATAATACATATATATAATACATACTCATACCAATAAATAAACTTATTACAAATACAAAAATACATATAAATACACACAATACAAATAAACTTTAAAAAATACAAACACAAAAATGACTACACTAATTGATTCACCAATACACACAAAGACACATAAATATACACTTGCTAACGTGGATCTTTAAGGAGGGTAACGGGAATGCGTGCCACCTCCACCCTTCTCCAGTCTACGTCATTGGAAAGCTTTATTTTATATTTGAATCAAGATTTCAAATAAAAAACAAACTGATTTTCTATTTTCAGGTAGTGCTTAGAAGACAAATAATTAATATATATATAATTAAGTATGAAAGTATACAATCAAACTTTGTATTTAAAAAGTAAACTTACTGTAAAGGCACTACGACGTCCTATGCAGATTCGTCAAAACACCTGCTTTACAGCAGCTTTGGAAGCATCAGACGAATTTATGGATTTGTTGGAGCAGATAAGGTTCATGGTGGAGGCTGATACGGGTGCAGTCAAGTCTTCAAGAGAAATCGTCATTGTGTGAGAGGACTGTGAGAGAAAGCCAATGTGCAGTTTAAAGTTTTGTATATCATGTAATGTTGTAATTAAAAAATTAATAACATGTAATTTATGTGTTTTAATTGTTGGGAATTATATTAGATCATAACCTAATTTTATTAGAAATGTATGAATATTTTAATTTAGTATTTGTAAAGTTAATTGCGTAAATGAGAAGCAATGGAGATTTGGTGAAACAAACGTATTTGTTATAATTTTCATTTAAAAACGATTTTTCAGCTTACGCTTAAAGATGTTCAAAGGATGGAAACTATAAAAAGATACGAATGATGGGCTATAAAGGGATGTTTTGAAAATGCGAAGCGAAAAAAACTATTCAGAAAGAATAAATTTGGAATTAAAGCTTTTTAATACCACAGAATCCATCAATAGAGAAAGACTCTAAAGAGTGTGAAAACGGTTTGAAGAGACGAAAATATCCTAAAAATAATAAAAAAATTGAATCTTTTTGGAGTTTTATTTTCTATCTTGAAATCTACCCAAAATTTATTAAATTGGTAAAGTAGCAGTATTCGAATCACACTCTCAAACAAACACAAACATTCTACCACAGGAAAACGCACAAGTACACGCTTATAATTTAATCCATGAAACTCCGTTAAAAAACACATTAAAAAAGATAACATCGAATAAGAGCCCGGAGGCCACAAAGATGCAGTATGAAAACGGTTTATTATTAGGAAACAGCTTTCATCAATGGTAGAAATGCATGTGAGCAAATGACACTGACGCCATCCTTCTTAGTTTTCAATCAATTTCACATGTTTATAAGCATTCGTCGTCTTCTACCTACCCAAAAAACTTGGTAGCCGAAAATTCTTGGAGAAAAGATGGGCACTACAAAAAATAACTTGAACCCTGAGAGCAAAAATGAAAACAAGCGTAATTTCTCTCTTACGATCTGGCAGGTTATGGTAAACGTTTACGTTTTTTGGAATGAGTTCTTTTAAAGGCACAGCAATGAAAATACTGATTTAGTCATGAAAATTCTCACTGACATTTTCCAATTTCAAGTTTTTGAATGAAAATTAAATTGAAAAGCTGTGTATTCTTTATTTTATTATATTTCCAAAAAGATGGGCGTAAATTTATTGTACACTGTTTTCTAATAATGAACCAAAAAACAAACTACTAATAATAATACTTAAAAAATAAAGCAAAATGTATTCAGAAAAGGTAATATCATAACTTCAAAAAGAGTAGAATAATTTTAATTGAAAGAGAAATATGAAACAAAGAATGATGCAAGAGTAGAAAGAAGAGAACATTCTGAAAGTTTCCATAAAACTCTGATTGAATTGATCCATGTGTGTCTGTCCTCTCGTGGTGTTCTAACACACTAACGTCAAATGATGACACACGCTAAATTACTTTTTCTTTGAGTCTGTGTTTGAGTGTGTTTGTATTCACAATATGAAACAAACAAACATACAAAAAACAAATATTGTGGTGTCATCTTTTGACGTTTGTGTCAGGACACCACCAAGGATCCGATAAACGTGAATCAATCCAATCAGTGTTGTTCTGTTTCATTAAAACATGCATTGTATGTTTGAAATAATGTAGATTAAATTAAAAAAAGAGTGAAAGAAACAATGCTTAAGATATTTTCGTAAATTTTAAAATTAATAAATACACACTCAAAACCTTTTTATTAGTGCGAGCATATCCGCCAAAAATGTTGAGAGAAGAGCTCCCACACGTTGACACACATAGATATTCACTAGCTTAATAGAACATTTTACGACACTGTAGGCGACTTTATTTCAAAAAGCCATAAAGTAGCATGGTATTAGGAGATGGAATATTAGAGGCGGAAGTGGAGATATTTATAGTCTTTGATGTTCTTAATATTGCGGATTTGTATAACTTATAGGACCTTTCGCTATCATAATTGCTATAATCTAAAAACCCAGTGATTTGGTGTAATGGCTCTTTGTTTTTATGTTCTCTTAAAACACATTCGATCATACATTTTATAGCGTTCGTTTGTGCATTTACACAGCCATTCATGCACCAATTCATCAGACATTCATCCATCAATTCATCAGCCATTCATCTATCAATTCATCAGCCATTCATCCACTGTTTCATCAGACTTTCATCTATGCCTTTAATGATCATTCTTTCAATTTTTAGTCATTTTCTAAATATAAATTTAAAACTGCATCTTTATTCATCGAAAATGATATGCTTGAATAGAAAACTAGTCTTTGGAAAAGCATTTATGAGATGTTTTTATGGAAAAAAATCCTGGAAAAATTTTCTCAGCACATTTTTTTAAGTTTATTGTTTAGATCATTTTTGATTGTTTATAAAATAAAAAAATTGAATTTGTACAAAGTTTTTTAGTACACAACCTCTTATTAGTTTGAGTTGTGAAAGCCAACATTTTAAAACTTAGCAAGCTAAAAAAACTAAATAAAATAAATGTAAAAATTAGTTGTCAATTTATCAATTAAAAAAATAAAATTGTGAAGCTTTGGAATCCTAAAAGAGAAATATAATAAGAATTTAAAGTAATAAAAATGTTTTTAAATATTAAATAGTTATTAGTGAATATATAGAATTACGAAAAAGCTTTCAAAATGTTGAACTTTAGCAACACCATAAAACTGTTAAAAGTTCGTAAAAATAATTAAAAGATGAAAAGCCTAGAACACATGTGTCAAACTTAGGCCCCGGGCCAGATGTGGCTCGCTATGTCATTTTGCAGCCCGCTTAAAAATCTTTGAGTTATACATTTTTAAAAAAACCTGATTTTCAATGAAAAGTTATTATTTTTTTGGGGAAAAAGTTTTAATAAATAATGAGTTATTTAACATTAATGAGTAGTTAAATTTATTTTAAATAAAATTCGATTACATTTTAAAGTTACATTACGCTGATGTGGTCCTCGGTAAAAGTTAGTTTGATACCGCTGGTCTCAAAGATACGAAAATAAAAGGACCTCTAGGAAAAGTAAAAAGAGAAAACTAAGTATGATCCTCAAAAAGAAAACAATAATTTAAAAGAAATAAAACTTTTCAAATTGAAAAACAACTTTTAAACGGTTTTAATACAAAAACTGTGTTTTTAAATGCAGAAATAGCATCTGAAACGAAATTAGACATTAGAAATTGCTTTTAATGTCTCAGCAAAAAAGCCTAAATTAACAATGAAGGAATAATTGAACGAATAAAAAAGTAAATGAAAGAGTGTATTTTTTGAAAGAATGTATGAAAAAATAAAAGAATGATTACGATTACGTGGATGTAAAAGAACAAAGCTTCAGCGGAACGTTCAAGCAGAGAGAGGCCATTGGAAGTGGACATGTTGCTTCCATTAAAGAAGTCCTTGTCGTGCCATGCGTCATGCTTGCTCCCTTGCCATCTTTGAAGGGGACTTTGAAGTGAGCGCTACATGCTGGTAGCCGATTCAACTATTTGAATTTCAATTAAGTTTTAGATAGAGTTGGAATATCAAGTTCGTACATTATAAAATTATATTACAAGGTATACTATTTTAATACATAATAATAATGTATAATACATGTTCATCGTACATTTCTCAAAGAGATTTGCACGCGTGTGGGTGAGAGAGCTTTAAGAGTGGAGTTCTGCGAGGAGACATCCCCTTAGGCACTATCCAGCAAGTATTTTGTGGATGTTTTAAAATAGTTTTAACTGTTTCAGCGGATGGATCAAGATTGCTTTGGCATCATGTCTCGTTTATAAAGCATTTATCGTTGAAAGAAAGTTGTTTAGGAACTATTTTACAAGTTTAATTTGACATTTTGAGGAATGTTTTGGTTTGATTTATTTAAATAAAGTTTAATAAAAATAGAAAAACGTATTTTATCAAGTAATGACTATGTTACATCTAACTATATAAATTATTTTTGAAAAATGATAAAATAAAATAAAGATTTTATATTGTGAATCGTTTAATCTTTTATTTAAATGGAAAACTCATTAAAAAAACAGAAATTTAATTTAAACTTTAAACAATTCTTGACTTTAGTCTTTTTGAAATACACTCAGAGTAATTACTGTGAGGGTGACAGGATAAAGCTCTGTTGCCGAAACAAATTCCTGGAAAAACGTCTTAGACAGTTCTAAAACTTTTTTTAATTTTGAGACGATGTTTGATTAATGAGCTATAAAAGCAAAGTAAATATAAAGAGCAATTTTGCAACATTAATTTTAAAGAAGTTTTAACAAATTCAATAAAACTTTTCATCAAAAATACTTTATGTAAATTTTGGATTTTCAAAATTCCAAATACAAACTTGTAACTTGTTGAAACATTGACATTTAGAAATACTTCAATTATTCATATTTTTGTGAGCAGGCCAAAACAACAAAACTACGACTATAAAAAGACAATGAAAAAGTCACTCGAAATCCTCTTTTTCTTCTTTCTCTTCTTCTTCTTCTTCTTCATCACTCCATCAAGTGGTGAGTAATTTGTGATTTGTGAAAGATTAAGCATTGTACGGTCCATTATGAACGATTCATCCCATGATCTTCCATCAGTGGTCGATCCAGCCCAAATAAATTCGTGAAAAAATAATGATTTTATTATCTAAAATGAATATTCAGATAATAATTATTTTTTTAATTTGTGAATTTGTCTTCTAATTGAAAATTGAAAACATTATTTTTTCCGAATTATTTTTTTCTATTAAATTATTTCGTTTAATATTTAAATAATATTTTATTATTAAATTCATCATTTTTTTCATCGAAAAAATCATTAAAACCCTGATCATCTAACTACTACCACATATTTTTACAATTTTGACTTTAAAAAAGTGTTTTTAATTTTTTTCTATAATAATATTACCAATAGAACTTTTTTCCACAGTATATATTCATCATTATAATTTTAAAAAAGGAGGTTAAGTTAAATGATACATTTTAATGAGTATAAAAACTCCTTTTTCGCCAAATTCTGGACACTATCAAAATATTTTTGTCAAAATTATCAACGAAATCTTATATATTTTCTAAAAATCATAATTATCATCAAAATCTTGATTTAATTATTCAGACTTGGAATATTCCTTTTGGAAGGTAAGACTTGTCTGGTTTTCTCAATCTTTTTTTCCCAACTTTGGACATCCAAACAATCTTAATCATTTACAAGTTTTTTAATTCTTTTTTACAGCTGAAAACTTAAGTTTTCAATCACACGGTTGATACAATAAAGTATAAAATAAAGACGAATATTGTTAACATAGCATTGATCCGATTAGTGATTTGCTTGACCAGATGAATATCCTTTAAATACTGTAAAACCTTCACCAATTAAAAAAAAACTACATAAGAGAGATACTTTTTGAGAAGAAATGTCTGTAAGATACTATTCTTGGATCTGACAAACGATGAAGATGGCATCGGTAGTGCCATTACCTGATATGAAGACGAAGTGAATTGCGCTTCCTATAATGTAGTTATCTTGTCATCAGTCTGAGAAAATATCATCAGTAGCATCATCGTCATCATTTTACCATTGCCAAGAGAATTAATGAAATCTTAATTTTTTTATTAAAGTAATTAAGAAGACCATCAACATCACTTCATCATTCCAATAACAATAAACTTCGTTTCCACTTCATCATCGCTATTCAAAAACCCTCACTGCAAAAATCAAATTCAACCGCATAAATTACAAAAATTATAATCCAACTCACCAATCGAATGCAACCACATCATTTTGACCACATTTGCACCATCGCCCACCCATCGCTTACCATACCCCCTACATCCCAAACACAACCACAACCACCCTGACCAACATAGTCAAAAAAAATTCTTCAGCTACACTGCTACCTAACTGACTCGGTTGGATTCTTGCTTTAGATCCCTAATATACTTTATGGTCGTTTTCTTGTTAACTTAAGCATCTTTATGGCGTTTTCACCTTCTTAACTATTCACACAGCTATCTTATTAAATATTTATTTTTCCGTTTTTTTGAGCAAAAAACTTTGAGTTTATATTCATTTAAAGATTAATTTAATCTTTTATTTTTGGTTAAACTACTTTTAAGTTGATTGCATTGTTGATTTACCCTTACTATTCACCCTTTTAAAATAAATTTTTAATTTTCTTTTAAATTTTTACTTTTTTGAACAGATTTTTTATTTTAATTAATCTGAGTTTTTTCTCAAATAATGTATACATTTTATTGAGAAAAAAGTTTCTAAACCGTTAATCATTAACATCATCATCAGAGTTTTTAACGTACCTTTCTATCATAATTATCAATGCCAAAACACTTTTTTGTTTTTGTTTTTCCAGCCTTTAACTCATTTTTCTAAAGTATTCGTAAAACGAATATAAACTGAGAATGAAAACAGACAAACGCTTCATTGATATAAAATGTTTTCAAAAATACACCATTGATACCTATTTCATCACCCCTACTCCCACAACGTCCATCGTTATCACAGCCACTAAAACCATTAACCACTTCCGCCAGCACCAAAGCTAACACTGAAAACACACATTCCACTAACACCACAGCTACTACTACCACAGCTTCCACTAACACCAAAGCTACTACAACACTTACCACTAACACCACAGCTTCTACAACACTTACCACTAACACCACACCTACTACCACATTTAGTACAACTACTCCCTTCTTCACAGCCATCTCATCATTCTGGACAACCATTCATCATTTATTTAATAGAAAACGCAAACTTCATTTTGTTTTAAAGGCATCTCCAAACCTCTTCGCTAATCCAAACAATTTGTTAGAAATAAATATCCTAAAAAATAGAAAAATAATGAATAAAAAGACTTGAGTCGTTTCAGATATTACTTATATTCAAACTCCAAAGAATAAAAACTTTGAAAACATTTGTCTATGGTTATTACAAAATGTGACGTTTGAAGATATGGATGATTGAGACCAAGAAATAATATCTAGCGAATTAAATTCTTTTACGATACAACTTTGTGTGTGTGTGTGTGTGTGTGTGTGTGTGTGTGTGTGTGTGTGTGTGTGTGTGTGTGTGTGTGTGCGTGTATGTGTGTGTTTGTGTGTGTGTGTGTGTGTGTGTGTGCGTGTGTGTGTATGTGTGTGCCTGTGTCCAAAAAAATCCGTTTCAAGATTTGTATAACTATTTTGATTATGATTAGGATTATATATTGATTACAAGGGAATATCTTTTTTGAAAAAAAGTCAGCGATGAAGCTTTGTAAACGAGATTTTTTATTTGAAAAAAATACTTTCATGCTTTAAAAGTTAAAAAAATGTTTTACAAATTGAAATTATTCTATTGGTGATCTTGAATTTTGTTTAATTTAGAATTTTAATTGGAGCGGAAATATTTTAAAAGACTTTGTGTGATTTTGTGTACATAGGAAAAATAATTAAATGTATTTGGGCAAAAACTAATAAAACCATGAAAAAATAAAATAGATGATTGAAAAGATAAAAAAAGGTAGATGAATAAATGTATGGATGAATGAATGGATAAAAGATAGATAGATAGATAGATAAATGAGTGGTTAAAAGATAAATAGATAAATGATTGGATAAAATAATAGATGGCTATAAAAATGGGAAAAAATTGATAGAGGAATATAAAAAAAGATAGATAGAAGAATGGAAAAATGAAAGAATAGATAGATGAATGGGAGGGGAGTAATATGTTGACGGGAGGTCAGCTTTAAAAGGGTTCAGCAATGCTTTAGAGCTTACAATCGATCGGACGGGATCGAAAGAAGAAGAAATAGAGCAGAAATTAAGAAAACATTCATAAGAGAATGATAAATAAAAATGATTTCGTTGTTGAAAAAAAACAAAAAATAGTTTTTAGGAAGAAAAAGAACTTGAAATAAAATTGGCTTCTTTATTGATAAGCTCGACGATGACAGAGTGTTGAGTTTGATTTTAAAAGTATCTTTTTATTTAAGTAAGTGTGTTTGAGTTTGTGAATGTGTGCTCATGTTTTTGTAGTTTTGTGTGTTTTTAATGTACGTGAATGTGCTGTGTGCGTGACGTATCAGGTGGGAGTGCACGTGATGACGATAATAAATGAGAAATGTCCACGAGCATTAATAAAGCAGTCGCTGATTTATTGTGATGCGAACAAATCGAAATTAACGGCATACACGATTGTGCTATTTGCTTTCTTGCGTCTGTGCTTCTGTCTCGTGTAGGTTGGTGTTGGTTTGGTTTTCCTTCATGTGAGTCTGTAAGTTTTGGTTGTATCATCTTTTTTTACATGTTATTAAAATCAATTTCGAGTAGAGTTTGTGAATTTGTATCTTCTTGCGTGTCTCATTTATATGGGTGTATATTTCAATGAGTGATTTTGCATTAGCTTGACTTGAGAAAAAAATAATAATGGCATGTCAAATTTTGATTAACCCTTAAACAAAATAAACAACGTAAAAGTCCATCAGTATTGCTGGGAAAAACCAATCGCAAGATCTTTTTTAGTTTTTATAATATGCATATAAGTTGTGCAAAAATTAAAAAGTAAAATTAACACGCTACATTTTTTTTTACTTTTATATAAAAAGAAAAAATACATCAATAGTTCATGAGTATTTGTTAAAAATCCCTAACAAACACAATAATACTTTTATTAATAGGCATATGATGCATCAATCCAAACTGACCTTGTGTATGCGAGTGAGTCTTTCCAGCAGTACTGGAAATTTCAACGCTATGCTAAATATTCTTATTAAAAAATTTCAATAAAAGTAGGTATATAAATTAAATATTTGAAACTTTTTGTTACAAATATTTTGCATATTATGTAAATAAAAATTGTGTTTGTAAGTGAGCTTTTTAATCTTGAATAAATTCAATATAATTTTGTGTCATTCCAATTAAAATCTATCCAATGATAATATGCCTAGAAAATATTTTTTAAAGTCATTTACCTAATTGCTAATGATTGAATGTGTTAATTTACAGTGTAAAGATGCTTAAATATTATATATCCATTGTAAATGATCAAATAGTCTAAACATGCGGTAACCAGAAAAATATTCTAAAAGAAAAAAGTATTATTTAAAAAGTCATCCAAATAAAATTCTTCTAAAAAATGTGTTAGAAAAAAATTCCTTCGGGAAAAATCTTTACAAATAAATCAAAACTATAAATATGAATTAATGCTGAACCTAATTTATTAGTAAGAGGAGTTGTAAGCTTGTGAAAGTGGTTTGTAAATGTGAAAAAAATGAAAGACCCCTCCAAATTTACAAAGCAGAAAAACTGAAATCATGAATTACTGCAAAAGTTATAAAAATGGGAAAAAATACTAAGGTTGTGAAAATGTATAAAAATATAGGAAATTAAAAAAATCTTGGAAAAGTCTTCAATAATAAATTAAAGTCGGACATAGAGAAACATTAGAAGCGCTGAGAGCTATAGCCTATAGGACATTGCATTGTGTAAAATAAAATAAAAAAACAATTATTGTGCATATTTAATATTTAACAAAGTTTTTTTTAAATAGATTTTTTTCGTTAAAATTTATTTTTTATGAAAGAAATTTTTCTAGAAAACTTTTTTCTGATAACTTTTTTTCTTGAAGACTTTGTTCCATAGGTTTTTTTCTCTGAAAAATTTTTCACCGAGCCGAACAATGCCACTTGAAGCTTTTATGCAAATAGAAACCGGGAAGTGACGATTTTTTCATAAGTAAAATACAAATGTCGTTGAGAAAGCACCTTTCTTAACAGTTACTAGTGTAGAAAAGGGTGGTTATATAGAGTAAATTTTTAAATGGTCGTGGCTTCGTGGGGTTGTTTCATGGGATGGTGTTTTGAAGGGTCCTGTTTTGGGATGTTTTTTACGCGCATTTTCGTAGTTTCTTTATCAACTAGTTTATGGGCTCAAGTTGCATGAGGTGTTTGTTAGGCAAACTTGTGTATAATGCTAAAAAAAACTGTGTGTGTGTATATGTTTGGTTTGTGCGTGTGTGTTGGTTTGTGTTTTAATTAGATAAGAAACTGGGTAGCGGAAAATGTTTGTAGACCCAAGTACCAAAAACCTTTTTATAACTTTAAAAATTTGACTATAAAATAAAAACAAACAAAAAGTCTTATATAAAGTAATTCATTAAAATGAAATTTGACAATAGATTTTCAGATTATTTATAAAGACCTATTGAAGTTGATACAAATATTTGACGTTTTGAACAACGTAGCATAAAAACACATACAAGGCACAAACATGTATCCAATGAACCTATGTAAAGTGAGCTTAACTTATGTTATTCTAAAGAGTTTATTTTGAAAATATAATTTTATAAATTTTATATAAAATTTATAGCGTTTTTAAAAGACATTTGATGACGCTTTTGAGAAAGAACTGAAAGACTACATTTTCCAGAATAAAGAAAGATTTTTTGGAATAGTAATTTAATATTTGTTACCAAACAATTTTATCAAAAAAGATAAAAATACAAATACTATTAGAGATGTATTATTCGTAAGTATATCACAATTTCCAAATCTTTTCAAGTCCTCCTAAGCCTAAGCCCTTCTAATTGTTTGCTGTAGCCGTATATGCTTGCCTCCTTTGCCTCCTTTTCTTCTGTGTGTTTGTGTGTGTGTTTGTATGTGTTTGTTTGTGTGTGTTTGTGTTTTTCAGTGTTTTTGTGTATGTGAGTGTATGTGTGTAGATGTTTTTTAAAGTGTTTTTTCTTTTTAAGTTAAATCTCTAAGCACTCTGAAAAATTCTCATTCTATCACTTACACCCCTGCAACTCTCGCCTTTCATCTGGGCTAGAAAAATCTAGAATTTATTTTACTAAATGCATAAAATATTGTATTTCAACATAAAAAAACTAAAATGTTATAAAACCCATAAAATTTATTAAATTAAAATCCAAATCCAAAAATTTAACAAAAATATATGAAACCATCTCAATAATTTTTGGATATCCAAATGTGGTATTTACTCAAGTATAAGCGCACTCGAGTATGAAGTGCACATGAGAGTTTGAAGGGTTTCTCGATGATGACGATGGTGCCCAGCAAATGACCGTGTTAACAACATGCTTGTCGTAACATAGGTTTGCGCTAAGTCATTCAGTGCTCTGATTTGAATATTTTTATATGTATTTTGTTTTTCAAATAGTTTAAGATTATTTGGAAATTCGTTGAGCTATAAATGAAATAAAAACAAGCAAATGACTTAGGATTTCACCTTCTAACTTCGAAAAAAACATTTTAACATACTATGAGTATAAAACGTAAGTATATATTTTTTAATTATGTTTTATACATTGAAAAATACGAGAAATCTGATAATGTTCAATCTTTTCTTGAATTTGAAAATCTTATCTCGTTAAATCAATTTTATGAAAAACCGCCTCAAATCCTCTAAAATCTTTTGGATTTTTGCAACCGCAGTATTTCCGTCTCAATTTTTTTTATTATCTCAGTAATAATAAGGGGTTTAAAATTATTCTATCTATTTTTTTCATTGTTTGTGTTCTAGCATGTGCTTTTGCTATTTTTTATGTAATTCAATAAAGTTGTAATTCTCTGAAATTTCAAAAAATTGTTATAGCCTCAGATACAAATGAAAACCATTTCAAAAAAACAAGTTTACTACTACATCAATAATAAATTAGAATATAATGCATTATTATAAACGCACTTGATTTGTCTTTTATAGGCAAATTCATTGTAAGTGTTCTATTAACTAAATATGCATGGTTTTTATGCTGAATTGGAAAGGCATATACTCATTCGAACAGTTTATACTTTCCTAAAATAACGAATTCTTCAAATGAAATATATATTTCGATTAAGAAATTAATCCGAATAAATCCAGTTTATTCCGTAAAAATAAAGTAAAATCATCGATTTAAACCCTTTGGATTTGTACCCCAGGTCTCAATCCTTACTTTGATAAAATAACTTCAATGATCATAATGATAATGTGCAAAAATTCAATTTCAGAAATTTATTATTCATAGATTTTCAAAAATAAGATTTTAATGGCTTCCATTAGTCTAAGCCAAGCTTTCATACGAGGAGGAAAACGTTATTAATCAAATATCAAAGAAATTCATGAGGAAGATTGAAAAAAGTAGGAGAATAAATTTATTTTACAACATCACTTTTTTAATTAATTTAATTTTAAATGAATTCAAGCATAATGGCTTTATGCGGTTCATTGACTTTCCTTCAACGTAACAGGAACTAGCGCACAAAAATCAATCTCAGATTTAAAAACAGTTCTTCTAATTACTTCCGATCCATTCACTTCGAGTTCTTTAAATAGCTTTGAAATGAAAAATTTAAAAATATATTGCTGAACTTTTATTAAAAGGCTTAAAAGAGGAAAAAGGTAAATAAATCAGAAGCCTAAGTCTCAAAGGTTTTGACTATAAATGTGAAGGTTGGTAATAGTGATATTGTTGCATTTTTTAAACTGCTGTTGTTGTTGTTGTTGTTGGTGGTGGTGCGGTTTATGTTTCAGTGTTGTGACGGTGAAGTCGAGGAAATTATTTTTCATTTTTGAAGCCGTTGCAGGCTTTTTTCTTGTTGGGTTTGTTTTAGTTTTGTTGCTGCTGTGTCATCAACTAGCTGTTTACACTTATTAATTCATAGGTGCATTTTTTCGGGCCTTATGACGTGTGGCTGTACATTTGCCATGAGAATAATTACAAGTTCAATTACAATAGCGTGAATGCCATAACACGTAAATTTGTGTGTGTGGGTTTGTGTTTATGTGTGTGTTTGTGAAAAATATTTCAAAATAGAAAAATTTAATTTTTTTTACAAAAAAAAATTTTAAGCTTCCAATTTTACATTTTGAAACATGTGATCTCAACCTAAAGTCAATAATAGGTTTTACTTTGCCATGGTCATTACGTTCTCGGAAATTATTTTTAAACAATGGAAATGAGAATGTTTTAATAATTTTGTGAGACAAGAGCAAATAGAAAAAAAAGTTGAAAGAAAAAAACTAATTAGAAATAAATTAAAATTTCCCGAAAAATATTTATTGAAACATTCCAAAACTAATTGAACCACAACACTTCATTAAACAGGCCTATCAAAAATACTATTAAATTAATAAATATCATTAATTCTTAAGCGTCAATTAAACTTCTATTGATTGTCTAGAGGAAGGGATTATAGAAGAGAGATAGTGGGGCAGACTTGTGAGGGATGCGTACGTAACAGCGATCCTGCCGCCCCAATCTTCCTGCCGCATTACTTGCCTCCGCATGAGTGGCCAGCCAATGGAGCATCCACTCGCTCCTCCTTCCTTCCTTCCTTCCTTCCTTCCTTCCTTTTCATCCCCATCGTCTTTATCGCTTTAGTTCTTCTCATCATCATCGTTGTATTCCACGTCAATATAATTTTCTTCGTGTTTATTAATTTTTTTCTTCTTATTTATTATCGTCATCATTCTCATCTTCATTCTTATTTTCGTTCTCCTCCTCCTCCTCCTCATCATCATCATCATCATCATCATCACCATCATCATCACCATCATCATCATCATCATCGTCGTCGTCGTCATCGTCATCGTCGTTGTCATCATCATCATCATCATCATTAATCGAATTCATTATATTTTTCCTATAATGGCCAACACTATTGTTTGAGGAATTAGATTTATAATCTTTTTTTAATTTTCTTTTTTTCTATGAATTTTCTTTTTCATAGAAATCATCATTTTCGTTTCTCTCATCAGCATTTTTCTTTATTATCTTTTTTCATTTTCTTCACTATTAACCTTTAGCAGTTATTTCCATGTCTAGAGTCGTTTATTTTTAATCATTGCATTATCACCTCATTAGCCTATCTTCTGCTTAACAGTAAACCGTACATTTTTTTCCCATAAAAATATTATTCACATTCTTTACTTAGATATATAATTTTTTTATTTTAAATGTTTAAAAACAAATAAAATGCGACTTGATATGGTGACAAACGTCAAGCTGACTGAAACTGTTTAAAGAGGTTTAAACAAAATTGAGCTTGCAAATCATCATTTTGAAAAAAAACAACGTTAAAGAAATTACATTTTTAATTTTAAAAAAGACAAAAAATGGTGATGGGCTCACAGGGAATGAATAAAAAGATGGATAATAAAAAAGATGAAAAAATGGATGAGTAGTTTAAAGAATCAATTTTTATAATATTTATAATAATAAATCAATATATTAGCTTAATAAATAAATAAATAATAAATCTTGTTAATGTGTGTCGTCATGATCTTTATCGAAATAAATTCTTAGGCGTCTAACGTTTTCTGAAGGAATTATCTCGTTCTGACAAAAGCAAACAGGATCTTGGGGGTGTGAACAGAATTTGACGGGATGAAAGGCAGATAATTTCAGTTTTTTTCAAAGTTAAGCTTCAGTAGATTGGCTCCCATCCAAGCAGCAATTTAATCAATACAGGTCAGCTAAATGACCTTTAAGGATTTTGTCTACACAACTTTTTGTAGATTTTGGACTGCTTGACCCAAGCAGCACGTGCGTGCTTGTTTTTTCTTTTTGTAAATATTCTCAATAATTCTCTTAAGACGTTTGGAATTGCAACACTGATGGTCAAACCAGGGATCAGAAAGCTTCTGAAAAGTCAACTTGTCGAGAATACTAGTGAAAATGGAGACATAGAGGTCAACCGCTGAATCTACGTCAAGGTTGATGATAGACATAAGCGGAGAAAATTAAAACTTGTAAAGAAGTTCCCAGCGTCTAGATAGATAGAAAAAAATGTACGTGGTCACATGGGTGGAAGGATTATATGAAAAACCTGATAGACGTATGGATGACGAAATGGGCAGCTCGATCAATAGAAATGCATGAAGAAATCGTTGCGGGTAAAGTGTAAGACACAAGAGTGTTTGAAGTTTTAAACTGTTTAAACTAGAAATAAAACATAGAAATAAAAATAAAATAAATTTCGTGAGATTGGTCTCCAAAGAATCGTAAACGTATTGCCTTGGAATCAGATGGCGATAATAAGAGACATTTTGGAGCAAAGATAAAATACCCCTGGTAAATGGCATGCACAGTTATCTCTGTCATTGTATAAGTAAAATTTTCTTTTTAAGCTAAAAATAACTTTTGGAATGCATTATTTTTCCATTTTTCGTTAGTTTTAAATGTATTTGTTTTCTGCCTCTATCGGTTGTGGAGGCTTTAACTAACGCAAGGAAACCAGAATTATGAAAAACTTTCAGAATAAAATGTACTTGAAAAAAGGTAGTTGGCGTTATTTAGTAATAAAAAAACTTTAATTTGTCGCTTGAAAAATGATTGTGGTTGGTGAGAGCTGGTTGAAGATGGTTGTCATGAGGTTGGTTATTTGGGGTTTAGATGCTTGAGTTGACAGTAAAGATTATGTAATAGAAAGAAATAAAGTGTAACGGTTTATTTGAAATTCGAGTGATGATGATGAAGTTGTTCACAAGTTAGATGTGGATGCGGATGATGACGATTATTGAAGTGACTAAAATGAGAATGATAATTACAAAAAGGATGACAAAGATTATGATTGGGACAACGATGATGAAAATGATGATTAAACAAACAATTATGCTGAAGTTAATGGCGACAAGAGCAGCTTTACGACAACTCTTTGAATATCAACACAACTTTTTATCGTTTTGACGACATTTATTTTGTTTGCTCTGATTCACATTTTATACTTAATTCCAAATTATAAATTACTTTTTGCTTACTTTTTTAGCTACACTTTTTCAAAACGCTATTTAGTAAAGGTTAAAGTTGTATACCAAGTTTGTTATTCATAATTATTTATCTTATTTATCGCATGATTTTTCAATAAAAATATAGATTAAAATCTGAATATTAAATTTATTTGAGAAAATAACTTAAATTCTTATAAAGTTAAACAATTATTACAAAATGTAGGAACAAAATTGTATTAAAGGTTACCCAAAAAAAGGTAGAGGTAGTAGCAGGCGTTAAAGTTTTTTTTAACGTTTTATCTCTATTTCCAAGCCCCACAATCTTTTCTTGGATAATGTATTTGTTGAATGCATTCATATAGCTCTTCGCTAATACCCTAAAGACATTAAAAATATTTCTTTCGTTTTTATTTAAAAGGGAATTTGACCATATTTCATGTTTATTATTGCTGCATTTAAGACTTAAACATTCAACGTTATTGCATTTAGGTATTGTTCAATCCATTAAAGGCCTTTGAAACCCTTTTTATTACATGGCATCACCTCTCCCTCATAAACTAGTCCCAGCACTCTCAAACAAAAGGACCATACAAAGGGAAATTAAATCAATTATTCATACACATAATAAAACTATTTTTAAAAGAACAACACAGAAAGTTTTTTGCCTGCTTTGTAATTTCTTTCGGTACGTAATTTGAAGTAATTTTCCTTTTGTTTTCAAACATCTGCATGGTTTAAAATATTCAAAGAGGGAATTTTTCGGGCCGCGAAAATAACGCACTTGAAAGCTTTGGATGCTGTTGGTGATTGAAATGGTTTAAATATTGATTATGTAGATAATGGCGAAAATGTTAAAAAGTTTATTAAAAATTTTAAAGTAAGTTTATAATTATTTTTCTCATTAAAATGTATTTATGCACTTTTTCTTATGAAATCTGATGAATTATTTAGGCTGAAAACTATTTATTCAAGTTCGATACGATACTTGCTACTTTGATTTCTTTATTTCTACCTTTCCTGTCTATAAAGCACTAAAAAGTGCAGTAAGAAGTTGTGGTACTGAAGAACGTGCTTTTTTTACGCGTTTTATAGATTCATTTTATTTCATTTAAGTATTTTAAATTATTATTAAATAATAATCAAATTTTTAAAGTACTTTTAATGTAAAATTTGTTCGATAAAAATTATTTTTTATTTCTGAAAATAATTAAAAGGAAGCAATCTTCTGGATAAAACATATTCCACTTTGGTCTCTCAAGCATTGAAATGGAAGCTAATCTAATTCCAATACCCATATATGCACTTCATCATTATTTTTTTCTAGTTAAACATGAAAAAATATTTGAAAAACAATTTTAAAATAAATTTGGGATATCTAATTTTTCGTCTTCATCCAGTTTTTCATCCCGCTTATGGATCCAGTTGTCCAATCAATTTTTCTCAATATTTCATTCATTTAATCAATCATGCTATTAATTAATCCTTCATTCATCCTTGTTTTGATCAAATTACTTGCTAACTCCCCAACCCACGCTAGGTTCAAACGTCCTTATTACAATTCATTCATCAAGCCCTCGCATAGATCATTTTTTATTCCTCAACTTCATTCCTTTTTTAGAAAACTCATTTTTATATTTTTATTCGTCAATTTTTTACTTTTTTTATTTAAAAATTCATTTATTCGTTCATTCATAAATCACTAATCAATTCATTAACCCATTAAATCACCCATCATCCTATTTAACAATTCATCCAGTTATTTTTCTTCAGTATTTTTCAACGACCAATTATTTAGGTTTTTCATTAACTAATTTTGTTTAAATTTAAAAAAAACAGTTTTTTTTAATTTTATAAAAATACAAGATGGGCTAGATTAATGAATTAGTTTGAATTTTATTTTTAAAATATAGGAATTAAATTTTTTTCAGATTTCAGCGTTTTTAGACAATAACTCACACCAATTATGATTAATTAATCTGTGAATAAAACCTTTTTTAAATGCTCAGTAATTCAATAATTCAAACAAATTGCAATTCATTAGGCAATACAAATCACTACAAAGTATTTTAAAAATTCTAATTCATTATTTTTTTATATCCAAATCATTGCTTCAAGCTTCTTTCAAAATTCAGTTTGATGAAATACGATTAGTTTCTATTTCGGCAAGGCTTTTAAATTTAAACTGAGATGTCCAAAAGCACATTTGAAAAAGACATTTAAATAAATTATTTAGACGTTTTTTTCTTTTTTTGTATCTCGATCAATTCACGACATTATAACTCTTTTTTTCTCTCGAATAAAATTGGTCTACCTCACTTCAATCTTTCTGTTTTTTCTCGTTCAATCATCAGCTTATTCATCCATCATGTCTGTTTAATCCATCTTATCATGTAGTTATGCAACTATCGTTATCTTTCCGCTAACCTGTTCAGCCACCTTCTCTCCTATCACTCTTACTTTTATCTCAAGCTCTAATACACTTCAATAAATTTCTTTGAAAATGCACGTTTCATAGCATTAAACGGTAATTATTAATCTAAAATGTATTTTTACGTATTCTACTTCAAAAAATTAATAAATTTCCAGCTTATCCTCTAGTCAAACCTTAATATTCATATATATATCTACGTTTTCTTTTCATGACGTTTTAAAATGGTATCTTTTCTTTCAGTCGAAGGCATAATTTGGTGGCATTGAGTGCTCGAAATACCCTTAGACTTGACATGTTGTTTGATGTTCCCCTCGAGAGGCCACTGCACCAAAGGCGTTGTCATGCAAGGAATGAAAGAGAGGTTGAGCGCCAATGAAAATTATCAAAGAATCGAATTAAAAAAGTGAAAATTTTATTTAAACTGAATTAAATTTGAATCACTCAAACACGCTTGTTTCTTCTAAGCTAATTCAAGCAATAAAAAAAAAGAAAAACACAACTTGGCAGGAAAAAAAGTAATGTGAATTTTTGTAGTAATAAAGAAAAAATAATTTTGGTATTAAAACAATTTTGTTTTCATTTATCGTTACACTACCACTAACACAGTTTAAACTCTGCTTCACCACAAAACCACTATCTTTTTTTCAATCATATAAGAATATTTTTCCTAAATCCATTAATGAACTCCAGCAAGGCGAGTGCAAAAGACAACAACACGAATAACGTTTCCATTTTTACATTTACTTTAGCAACGGCGAAGCATCATTAAATATTTATGATCAAATAAATCAGGGAAAGTCGTTCAAAATACTATTTTAACTTTTTTTTAAATATGAGCGTATTTATTAGCCTTTTCAAGTGAATATATGAAGCGTTTTCTTGTTTTATGGCAGTCTTCAACGAAGCGACGCTCATGGCGTTGAGTGCACTGAGGTAATCTTTATTGCCCGAGCTTGCAACACATAAAGCATCTCTTAAATAAGGAAAAACTCGCAAATTGTTGTGGAAAATAGAAAGTTGAAAAAAAGTCAAACACAATGAACATACAAACAATGGAATTCGGTAAATAAGAAGTCTTAGAATGTGCCTTTTAAACCATAAACATGTCTTCATTTGCTTTCAAAAACTCTTAAAATATATTTTACTCTTCGATGAATGAATGAACAAAACGTTCAACACCTAATCGGCACCAATTGCGAACAATAAGCCACTGGTAAGCCACTGCTTAAGTACCGTGAGGGGCGTGAAGGCGTAATTGATGGAATGATGGCAAGAGTGTTGCGGAAGTCAACACTTGGTCATCTTTGTATGCATCCTTCCACACACAAATTTTAACATTTACTTACATTTTCTAAATGGGGAAGCCTTTAAATAACTCCGTGTAATCAGTCACTTTTGCCTAAAATAACGTTGTTTCTCTTTCTCTATTTAATTTTTATAATTATTATTTATGGTTTTATATATTTCAAATATCAATTTTTTAAACGTTTTTTATAGTTTAAAAAATGATTAATGGTCTTTTTATCTTTTCAAAAAAATTTAAATTGCATTTTTTGAAAACACATTACCATAATTCTCAACAGCATCGCCAACAGCAGTGAAACATTCTATCTTTTTGTTTTTCCTCCCCATACTGGCACGGCAACCCACCCCTATCATCACATTACCATCATAACACATTACCCTTATCCCCACACACACACATAATCACTAATCCATCATTACTTCTACCCTACTTTAAATGCTACACCACCATCCTTATTCAACCTTCTATAAACAAAAACAATCTTTCAGAATCAATCAATTGTCTCCAAACACATTATCACAACAAGAATTATCTCACCACACCAGGCGCGTCTATCATTTCAAAAATTAATGGGACAAGAAAATATTTAAAAACTTTTTCATTAATAAAAATATTCTTCATTATGCGTTGAGAAAATCGGAGAAATAATAAGAAAAAAACATGTATGATTCGTTTCGCAAGTGTTTTCGCGCAATTTCAAATGATGACGTGTTGCGGACTTGTAGTTTGTTTAGCGCTGTGTGAGAAAAAAAATTAATCTTGAAATTTTTTTTTATTTTTATACTTTTCAAGTGTTTAATGAAAATGAAAAGCTAAAAGTAGACTACTAATTGTTCTTTCATTGATTTATAGGCATCTGCGCTTAGAAAAAGTCGTTTGTTTCTTGTGATTTATTGTTTAAGAAAGTCCACAATGTAAAGAAACTGTAGAAAAAAAACTAAATCCCTAAATGGGTGGATGGGGAGTTGAGTATATTGGCTAGATGGATAAGTGCATTGATGGATGGATGCATAGATGGATGGGTGTATAAATATTTGGATGAGATAGATAAGTGGATGGATATTTAAGTAAAGTGAAAGAAAAGAAGAAAAAAATGAATCAAAATAATGAATAGAAGGATGAACAGACGGATGAATGCATATATGAGTGAATCAATTTGTGAATAAATGCATTGAAGTATGAATGCATGGATGAATGCATGGGTGAATGTATGAAGAGTAGACAAATAAACAGCAAAGAAATGATTGATTGAAGTACAATGTATCAATCACAGGCATTTATATAGCGCTTTTTATCTAATTCAAAAGCGCTTTTTAAATAAATTTTTTTAATAAAACAGTTTTTAGACCACTACAAATATATGTATATATGTCAATAAAAAATATTTAAAAAACAATCAACCTCAATAATCCAACCTCACCCACACCACCATGACAATCACAGCCAAAAAATCACTATCTCCACCAATAAAATATTCAATCATCACCACAGCACAAACACTCATACCACAGCACAATCATCACCACATCATCCTCAAAACCACAAAACACAATCTTCATTCTTCTCAATTTTCTGTCTTGCCACTGGTGCCGAGGGTGAAGGTGAAGTCCTTGCCAACACTGGAACTGCTGCTGCTATGGAATTTTTTCTCTTTTATGTCGCAACTCACTTGATTCCCTGCGGCCATCTTGGTCTGCTGCGGCCATTCCTTGACAGATTCAAAAAAACCAAAATTCGCACAAAAAACATTCTAATTACTTAAATGTAATTTTTATTTAGACTTAAGATTCTTACATTTTAATATACTATCCCAAACCGTTTATTCCACAAATTATTTGCCAAAATGGCAGCCGCTAACCAATGTATGGGCTGACAATTTATTTGAGCACCGTTCAAAATTACATGGTAATTACTAATTCAGTGCTTGTGTGTGTAAAAATTTTTGCTTTCATTCGTTTGTAAAATCAAAAATAAAATTATATAAAAAATTAGTTTAACAATTTAAAAACCTGTATACTTTTTATAAAAATATTTTTTACATCTTTTTTTACTTTGCTTACAAATTGTTCTTCAAGATATTGAAAAATACAGGAAAAGAAAATCTGTCGTGTGCTCTAAGGATGAGCCGTCAATAAAAAAATATAAAAAATGAAATTTTCTTGTAATATGAAACAAGAATTAATGAGAAAAAAAATTAAAATAATAATAATTTTTGTTGATTTTCGAGAAGTACAAAAGAGAAGATTTTTGAAGTCAAAAACATGTTTACTTTAGAGCTTAAATTTTACATTCTACAAGAAACCTTTATAAAATATGTGAGAATGGCCAGCTGTGAATTTGAAATTTTCTTGTTTCCATTTGGAACGACCTTCAAGTGGTTTGAATTTTTTTCCTACATATATTGTTCATAATAAATAAAAATAAATAAATCTAATAAATATTGTATTATTTACATCTCGACGGAGCATATTTTTTCAACGATTTTTTTCTTAATAAAAAAATTATTTTGATAAAATATGTGTAATTAAATAAATATTTATTTTCTAGCGTCGAGGTGACGCCACCTCGCATAAATTAAGTCACTTAAATCGATAATTGGCTTAATATATTCCTTCAAGTGACTAAAGCCATCATGAACACCAGTTCATTGAATAAGTCAAAAATCGCAAAAGGTTTTAGCAAAATTTGTAGACAAAAAATTAAATTTTGTTAAGTTAAAAGTTTGTGATGAACATAATATTTCCAGTAAAAGTTTTTAATAAAAAAATAAGTAAAAAGGAATGAAGAGACTGAGTAATATTACAAAGAATATTTTTTTAGACAAAAATTTATATCAAAAGGTAAGTTTTTATTATTTAAACTCACAAATAATTTTATTTTAATTTTGATAAATATTTATTTTATAATTATCTTCACACAAAAAATTAATACTCTTTTCTCACTTAATTTTTCAATTCATAAAACAGACATTCAAAATGAATATTTGCCTATAAAAGAAACAAAACTTTTCAATTCGGTTTGTGTGAAGAAGTAACGAGAAGAAGAGTTTTGTTGGCATTAAGTTGCATTCTGGAAACTTGAGTGGAGCGAGTGTTAAAGAAAAAAATTGGTAAAGAAGTTTGAGTCATAGAAGTTTAAAATAATAAAATGTTGAACAGATAATAGGTTCGAAATAGTTTTCAAAAGTTTTATTTTAACAAATATTTTTCTAATTTATGATTGTTGGCTTTGCCACTACTCTTCGTATTCCACTATTACAATCACCACCATCTCTTTCTTCTTCTTCATCATCATCATCATTGTCATCATCATCATCATCATCACCCGCACGATCTTTCTTGCAATAATTGAAGAGCATTGTTCAAACAAAAATCAATCAAACGACGAAATCACCACGTCACGCTGGCATTATGACGACATAAAAGTGTTGTCCAATCACAATATTATGAAAAACTAATTCCGATTTTTTGAAAATTAAATTTTTCTGTTTATAAATATTTTTTTGATTGTTTTTTTTCATGTTTAAAATAATTTTTTTGAAGGCCTAAAGACACTTTTCATCAATATATTTTCCCATCATCTTTTCTAATCCCAAAAAAACATTTTCCTATAGCGGTTTTTTCTATTGAAGGCAGATACTTTGATGGTGATGAGGATGAGGATTAGGATGAAGATGAGTAGGAAGATGATGATGGTGATGTTAACAGTGTTAAGGCTGATATGATATTGCTAATAATAATGGTGATTCTCATAATATTTTCAAAAAAAAATTTTCTACCAGAGCTTTTAGCAAAGAAATTTCTATTTTTTGAATTAAATGCTCAAAAACTTTCTAGTCAAAGGACAGACATTTTTCTTTATATGTGAAAAAATGTGTTATTAAAAAATTAAACTTAAAGAGTATAAAATGAAAATTAAAAATGACCAAAGAATTCATTTTTATGAAAAAATAAATTGACTTTTTTTGTTCTTTTTTTTGTGACGCCTTTAAAAATCTGTGAATAATTAATATGACCTAATAGGAGTTTTAGTAAGGATAAAATTAAATCACGGAGCTAATAGAAGTTAATTATTGATTAATTAAACAATTTAATATGAGTTAAAAAAGGTTAATTATGATAAATTTAAAATACAAGAAAAAAATGTAAGAACAATAAAATATTAATTTATTTGACTATATTTATTGTCAAAATAAATATTATTAGAACTATTCTTTTAAATATTATTTTATTATTAATTTAGTTTAGACTGTGAGTAAAATATCAATATTTATAATATTCAGTACTTTTTATCTCTGTTTAAAAAAAATTATTCAAGTTATTTTATTATTTTTTTTTAGTAAAACAATATTTTCTTCTATATTAATTTTCTAGTAACGTTATTCACAAAGAGATATATAAAAACTTGTCATAACAACGATTTTTTAAAAATAAATCTTACAAATCTTTAAGGCTTTAAAATGTTATGTAAAACCGACTAAAAATCAGAAAAGTATTTTAGAAAACAAAACCAAACTGATAAATGCTAGAAGAAAGGAGAAATCTGAGATTGGATGAGTAATTGATGGATGCAATGGCGTTACAATCGATAGCATTAAGCTGTGTCTTGTATTGATGCCTTGCCGCTTCTCCTTTTGGTGTTTCTTTCATTAATCATCTTCGATTTCCACAACTCGAACTCTTTGTGATTTTGTTTTGTTTGAGTTTTTTTGAGAATCCTTCTTTTAATCAGCAGTGTCATCACATTGGACGTTCATAACTAACATCCTCAGCATCACTAACATGATCATCTCAATAGTTTTTTTTGTCTTTTTTTCAAGTTTCCAACAATGATATTTATCATCCTTTTCCTCATTCACAAAATTATGTATATTTGAAAATCATTTTGCTACTAATATTTTAAAGTTTAAACTTTTAAACTTTTAAAAAAATAAATGCAGTTATTTCAATGTTAGAATGTTCTATAAATGTATCTATAAAATGCCCGTTAAATACAAAAAAATAATATTTAAGCACATAAACAAATATATAATGCTAATAAACAAGTCAGATAAAGCTTTATCCACCATCCCTAGCCACCACAGCAACAATCATACAACGTCAAAACAGTAATAACAACAACTAAAATACAACATTTAAACAACAAAGCAACAAAATCAATAAATGTGAGAGGAAAAATGTTTGTTACATTCTAAAATAAATTTCCAGTATTCAGAAATTCTTTCACGTCTCAAAAATACCTTCAAATGTGTTTAGGTAATTAGGTTAATAGCAAAACTCAGCAAAAACACATAATTGAAATTTATTCACCGCTGATTAAATTGGGAAAAACTTTTTTCTCACTTCAACAGCGCAGTTCTTTGCCATTTCAGGCACATATTTTCTTTTAATTTTTGTCGTTAAGAATCACTTATTACTTTAATTTTCGAGCACTTTTGACTAAATATCCTAAAACTTAAAAGCCATCAATTCACCGCAAGTCATTTAAAAACAGCACAACTTACCAAAAACGGATTCTTTCTGTATTGGAAACAAAACAAATATGTAAAAATATTTAATACTTTTTTTATAAAAATTATTACTATCACGCCATTACTTCAACTCAAAACCATCACTTCCACCACCACAGGCTACAACCAGCACCAGAGCACCATCACCATGGTGTCAAGTAACCAAGTCTACATGCCCTCGCCCCACACCACCCTCACCCTCGAGTGCACCTTCCAGGCAGACGACTTCGACCTCTTCCTCTTTCCTGTCACGTGGTATAAAAGCGTCCTTGGCAAGCGTTGTCAGGTATTTATGACATGATGGGCGTGATTGTTGATGCTGTGAGGAATGCTTGTCACAGAGGTTGTTGAGAAAGTAACAGTTGTCGTAATGATTATTGCCATGGGAACGGTTGTTAAGGTGGTTGTTATCATGGATATGGTTGTCATCGTGCCAGCGTAGACGCAGCACTGGCGCAATGATTGATTAGCTATGCTTTATTACTTTTTTTGACGCTGCAATGTCAATAAGACAATTTCAAAATTGGAAAAACTCGGCGATTTCATGAAAAGCATTGATATTTTTATTATTAAAAAAATAATTTTTTAAAAAGTAGTAAAAACAAGAAATAAATTTTA
The DNA here is from genome assembly GCA_943735955.1 of Piscicola geometra. Lineage (NCBI taxonomy): Eukaryota > Metazoa > Annelida > Clitellata > Hirudinida > Piscicolidae > Piscicola > Piscicola geometra. The sequence goes on from OX030960.1 coordinate 7,358,002, forward strand.
AAAATATCTCTAGATGAACGTCATGTCTTCCATCAACGAGCCCTTTCTCACTGCCAGCAGATTCGAAGTCCACTTTTCAGCCTACAAGCACCGCTACACCTTTCCCCTCATCATTAAAGGTGTCATTATCGTCATCATTTTTATCATTATTGTCATCATCATCAACTCCGTCATCATCGTTATCATGATCTTTAGCCTACGCCAAAAATTTTTTAAAAAATCAACTGACGCAACAACAGCACTACGGCACTTGAATGCAATTCTTTAACAAAACTTTAAAACGCTTTTCAAAATTCACTTTTCTCAAATGTCGCATTCTAAACTTCGTTAACATTTTTATTTATTTTTTCAAAATAATTATTTTTTAGCCATAAATTTGTTTTTATTTTATTTAGTTTTGGATTTATTCTCTCCCGATAGTTTTACTTAAGCCTTTAAAATAACTTCTCTAATCGGAGCGCTGCTTTATCTATTTTTTCTGTTTATTGGAGTGTTTTATAAAATTTCGAGAGAAGTTTTAACTAAAAGTTTATTTGCTCTGATCAAGTAAAACCCCTTATTGATGGTGTTGTTAACACAAAATTTACAATTAATTTTTTTTTAATATTTACAACGATAGAAATTATTAACGATGCCACTTGAAAATACAACAAACTGCATAAAATTAATATTAATCGACAACTATAGTAAAAATTCATCCTATTGTTAATAATATTATTAATAATTCATGATAAATATTGTAATTGTAATAATTATTACATTAATTTATATTAATTGGGAGAGTGGGTAGCCGAGTTTGTAACGACTCTCGGCTTGACGAACAGTTGACGGTCCTAAGCAGGTTAGGCAACAAAAGTTATCTGGCTTTCTTCCCGTCGACGTTCTCTGTCCACACTTTCAAAGATAGCGTTAGAAATTTAAGAATTTATCTCGATAAATACATTCCCCTGACGACATACAGTATCAAGATGACTCAAACCTGCTTTGCATCTTTTCGGAAAGAACATTAATCACACATAAATATATTTCCTCCAGCTGCGTATTATGAAAAAATTAAATGTCCCTTCTATAGTCAATTCTACCAAAAACCAAAGCAGAAATCAGTTTTCTTAATGAATCCTTAATCAATCCTATAAACCGTTTTCTAGGTTTCTAACACTTTTAATTTTTAAATCGGAAGCACGAGGAAGCCATCTCTGAAAGGTTCAGGCGAGATCTAATGGAAAGCATTTGCCTATCTTCGCTATGGGAGATTATCCGATTGAATCTGTATATCCGTAGGCGGCTTATAGCAAATCGATTCTTTGTAGTATTGTGACTAAGAATCGTCCTATAGTAAACCTTTTAATTTGTTAAAACTTTTGTTTAAAGAAATATCAAGTGCCACAAGACTCACGTGTCTCACTGGGCAAATTCTTCAGAAATTTTCACGTTTCTATGCAGAATTCAACCAAATTTGAATAATTTATCGCATGGATTTTAAGATTCCGGCTATAATCGCTGGCCAATGTCGATGGATTGCCAGAAGTAAGCAGATTTTAGTCGTATCTGAGATTAATTCAAAATAAAATACAACGACGAGTATTATTAACGATTAGTATTACTGATCAGAAGACTCGAACCGTCCAAAGCATCGAAACTGTCTTCAGAATTATTCGCCATCAAATCTTAATTCTCGTTGGAATTTCAATTCTCACTTCGGATAAAAACTATAATAAGTATAGTATAATACTATTTTTTAAAATTTTCATTTTTATAACTTTCATTCATTCCATACGCTTACTCCTTCATTAATACGTCCATTCAATTTTCAATTGTAAAAAGTCTTATGATTTCAATGCCTTTCTTTTCCAAGGTTTCGGCATGTATCATCTCCCATTCATTCTTCTTTATAACTTTTTCATTCTTTAAACCTCCATTGATCTTTCGTTCTCAATAGGAGTTAATAATTCTTGATGCGAAAGTTAATTTAAGAGAAAATGTGTGTTTGTGTGTGTGTGTGTGTGTGTGTGTGTGTGTGTGTGTGTGTGTGTGTGTGTGTGTGTGTGTGTGTGTGTGTGTGTGTGTGTGTGTGTGTGTGTGTGTGTGTGTGTGTGTGTGTGTGTGTGTGTGTGTGTGTGTGTGTGTGTGTGTGTGTGTGTGTGTGTGTGTGTGTGTGTGTGTGTGTGTGTGTGTGTGTGTGTGTGTGTGTGTGTGTGTGTGTGTGTGTGTGTGTGTGTGTGTGTGTGTGTGTGTGTGTGTGTGTGTGTGTGTGTGTGTGTGTGTGTGTGTGTTTCTTGAGTGTGTGTGTTTCTTGAGTGCGTGTATACGTGCTTTTACACTCAAATGATTGAAAGATGAAAGGATCCACTGCCTTAACTCTGGGGCGGAGCTCTCACAGAGAAATACAACACAACGAGCAGCCACAGCATCTTAACCTATCTTCAAATATTTCTTTTTCATTATTAAAAACGACACAGCACGAAAATAAAAGTTTGTATGTGTAGAAAGTCATGTGTTCACGTGAATTATATGAAATATAAAGTGGTTGAAATGAAATAATAAACTTCAAGGATGATCTGCATCTTCAGAACCCTATGCGGTTCAAACTTTTCCACAAGTCTCCGTCCATTAGCAATAGTTCTTCAATCCACTTTAACCTCCATTTACTTCTAGATGTGTGCAAGTGTGTTTGTGTGCATGTGACTGTGTATCTTTTTGTTTGTGTTTTTCAATACAGGTGCTCGAAAGGTTATTTTCAATAAAAACACTTTTCATACCTACTGTAACTTTTGAATATTTATATGTTCAACCGTAAACAAGAACTAGTAAAACAAACTATGAAAAACTCAGAAAAAAATGACTCTCGCAGATATTCCCATAAAGCTTGTTCAAAAACTAACCCTTTGTTACAGCTCATTTCAAAGTTGTGCAGGTCTAATTCACTCTAACAATTGGAAAAAAATTTAATAAACTTGCAATTCAGTTCTTAATTCTTAAAAATATATATTTTATCTACGAAAGAGGCCTAGCAAACCCATTTTCCCTACCAAATTTTTTAGTAATAGACTATTGTATATGGGTTGTTCTCTTGTCACTATATGTTATTGTGGTATTGGTCCATGTATTGGGGTATTAGCAGATATTATCTATTGTGGTATAAATATTTTCTACACGTATTGCAGTATTAATACATGCTTTTATCAATATTTCGGTATGATCAAATTGGTCTGAATGGATCGTGGGGTTGAAGATTTGACTGAGAAATGTCGTGAAGTGTCTCCTTCATTGTTGTGTGTCGAGAATTAATTAATAGCCGCTTCATTGTTTCCTCGCTTGTGTTGCAAGAAAGGAGCTTTATGACGTGTTTACGAGATTAG